>CAXITT010000310.1:185389-248943 GCA_964033795.1 Lymnaea stagnalis | reverse complement strand
ATTTCTACTATGCAATATTAGAAAATTTAGAAGATTATTCTTGGCTGTAACATATTTTAAAGAAATATATTTAGTTAATAACTCAGAAGTCCTTAACTTTAAATTTATTTAATTACGCAAGTTCCAATCGACCGAAATTTTCCGCTATTTTTTTAAAATATTTATTTCGCATAGCGACGCTATTTATTTTTTATATAATTATTGAAACTCAATAAAATTCAAATGGAATACATCAATGTTAAGTATAAATGGATAATATATACTTCAGCCAATTAAAATTATAAAAATATCACTTTATTGTTTTATTATTAATTTTAAAGTCGGGAAATGATAATTAAAATTAAGCTTTCTTGTTTACGATAGCATTAGTCGGTACTTTTATATGCAAATCGTGATAAATTTCATGATTAGAGTCTCCATTTGGATGCATTGCTTTAGACAAACAAATAACTCCTTGATAAATCGAGAAATTAAAATCATTTGACAATATTCATACTACTATTTAATTTTTTTTGTGAGACTTATATTTTTTGTTTTTTTGGAAATCTGCGAAGCTTTCTAGGGATACTCTGCGCTGAATAAGTTTCCAAAAATATTTTTTTTAAATAGTAATTTCAAATTTTGTAATAATTTAAATTTTTTTACAAATACTTAAGCCAATGAAACAAATTATTAAAATATAATAAATAATTTTCTTCAATAAAAAAAAAAGTTAAAAAATAAATAACCCACCCACAAAATCTATGGTACTTATATGTACCATTTCTCTATAGTCGGACTGCAGAGAGTTTTAATCAAATAACTAGTGAACTATCACTGTAAAAGTTGCTAACAAACAGATACTGGACAAGTGACTAAGACTGGAAAGCTTAACAATAAAATCATTTTTATTACAACACTAATACAGAATATTCTAAGGACTATAAAAATAGTTTTTAGTGAATGGACAAGAGGTGGCTTTGACTGAATGATTGATTTAACAAAAGTACATGAGTAGTAAAGTTGAATTTTTTTATGATAATGATAAGAAGATTTTCACCTATAGCAATTAGCGGTGGTGAATTTAAAAAACAAAAGTATTATTGGGGAGGTATGTCCCAATGAAGAAATTAAATACTTGAAAAATATTCTTTCTTCAAAAGATTGCTATTTATGATTATTTAAAACAATTAATGAACAGGATATCCCAGAAGAATTCCCAGAAGTATAAAAGTCATTTTGACTACTTCTATTAAAATATATATTAAAAAGTATTTTAAATATTTAAAAAGTGTAAAAGTATTTACAGAAAAGTAACGGGTGCACAAATGCAATTAAATTTAGCATAGAAAATTTAGTGTTAATTTACTGAACACCGGTAAAATAAATTATGTCTGAAGTAGAGATACTTTTTCCCCCTCGATTTTGCAAAATATGGTCAAAGGGAAGCAACCATTAAAATACATAGATCTTTTAAAGGCGACAGCGATAACTTCCCATTAATTATAATTTTATTTATTCGCTTCAAGAAACTTAACTCTTGTCACCTTGGTGAAAGATCTTATTAACTTGGTTACTGTTCCTATTTCTTTATCATAGTATGGGAACTAACTGCTGTCACCTTGATGGACAAAATAATTTTTTGAGTTGCCTCTAATTGAGTACGGTACTCTTTTATACCAAAAGTTTTGTTAAATCAACATATTTTATTAGCTTCTTAGGATAAAGAATTCTTTTGTTGTTTGCATAACTTTTCCTAAATTATTTTGTTGACTATAAAGATAACTGTCAGTATTTTACAAGATATGTGTGTGAGGTGGGGGGTATTGTGTGAAGTCAAATTATGTCTTATAGGCAAAGCTTTAAGTTAATTAGGATTAATTAAATTAAAATCAAGCTAGGCTATTTTAATTTTAAACTATTAAATTTACTAAGTTTAGTTTTAGTTTTAAAGACAGAATGTCAATGATCAATGTCGACAATGTAAATATATTTCTATTCGCTTAACCCTTTCCACTGCAACTGGGTGTAATACACCCAGAGACAGACTGTGATTGCTGATATCTCGAGTCTCCTTTTGATAACCTTTCTCATACTCCCCTAATCCTCGAGGTAGGAATGAACACCTTGGCCTTGGTGGATGCAATTGTATAAATAAAGTATATAATTTAAATTTAAAGCATGCGAAAGGGAATAATTTTAGGGGGCGTAATCTTTTTTCTACAGTCCCAAGCATAATTTAATAGAAGGAAAAAATGTCTAATCTGGCTTATGAACATTTTTGTTTGGTTGCTATTTGTTGATTATTTGAGTCTGTGTAATCCATAAAATGAATTTTAATTTTTGAAAATAAATAAATATTCTGAATCCATTTGGGTACCGCTACTAACAATAATAACATTAACATGTATTCAAAGTAACATACCATTTCAAAGCAGAACAGTCACATGTACACTTAGAAAATAGGGGGTTTGCATCTCAGTCTCAGCTTTCACAGTTGATACATAAAAGAACAGAGTGGTCTTTGCAAATATAAATATGTCTTAATAAACTTGCTGAGTTGAAGTGGTTTGGGAAGCTTTTTGAAATGTTTGTAAAGATTTAATTATATAATTTAAATTTAAAGCATGCGAAAGGGAATAATTTTAGGGGGCGTAATCTTTTTTCTACAAGCATAATTTAATAGAAGGAAAAAATGTCTAATCTGGCTTATGAACATTTTTGTTTGGTTGCTATTTGTTGATTATTTGAGTCTGTGTAATCCATAAAATGAATTTTAATTTTTGAAAATAAATAAATATTCTGAATCCATTTGGGTACCGCTACTAACAATAATAACATTAACATGTATTCAAAGTAACATACCATTTCAAAGCAGAACAGTCACATGTACACTTAGAAAATAGGGGGTTTGCATCTCAGTCTCAGCTTTCACAGTTGATACATAAAAGAACAGAGTGGTCTTTGCAAATATAAATATGTCTTAATAAACTTGCTGAGTTGAAGTGGTTTGGGAAGCTTTTTGAAATGTTTGTAAAGATTTCAAAATGCTGGCGATGTTCTGTCTGCAACGTCAATACTGGCTGTCTGCAATTGGCTGCTGTGGATGCCAAGTCAACAATGTTGAAAAACACAACCAGAGGCCATCTTTTACTTTTAGTTTTTTGTATTCACAGAGAACACCTTAGCCATTTGGCATATATGCCTCCCTTGATCTTTGTTGTTAACTCTGGTTTCTTGCATTCAGTTTCACTTTCCATCTGGACATTTGTGTATTGTGTTCAGGAGAAATACAATTTTCTGCTTCGAGCTCTGGTTTTTTACAAGGTTGTTTCCTGTCTGAACAAAAAACCTGATTTTTTAAGGAGCAGACATTATTATTGGGTAGGAATATCTTGCTCCATTTCACTGTTCCAACTATAGGGTGAGTCTGTTCTCTGCCTTTGGGGAAAGTTGTAGGGGAATGAAATAATAGGCTGTTCTGAAATTGTAACTACTTTCAATGAAGTTCCTTGTGAGAGAAATCACAATCTCTGGGGATATTCCAATGTTTCTCTTTGCTGGCAGGGCATTTAAATTTTATTTGAAGAGATATGGGCAGCTCTTCAGAGGATATTTGAAAACGATTCACAGGGTAAGAAGAGTTTTATTCCATATTTTTCGGGCTTGCTTGGCATATATTGAATAAATCTGCACTGACCTCTGCAACCAGCCAGGTGTCCACCCACTGTGATATTCTCTCCAGGAACATTAATACCTCACCAAATTACTCAGGAATGCTTCTCATACATCTCTTATGGGATCAACGTTGTCACGAGCCAGAAAGGATTGATCAACCATCCTTGTTATCAAAGCAAATATGAATCAGAAATTTGCTGAATGTCTTCATTGAAAATGCTGCCTTAAAAAAGAGGATTTCCATCAACATGGCTAAATAAAAATTCCACTGAAATGCTGTTCAGATAAAGAGCGCCAGTGTGTAGTAGGCTTTTTCTCACCTTCCCTGTTGGTGCAGTCAACTATTGTTTGTGTCATTTTATCATTAATATTCTGAAAAATTGCTTCACTGGGAGATAATACGCGATCTATGAAGGGAGTTCGGTTTCAGGTCAATTAAATCATGCCATATATTAAAAAAAAAAAAGAAAAATAACATAAAGAGAGCCATTTACTGTGATATAAGACTTTGGGGGTAACCCATCCAGTTGCCAGGAATTACCAGAAACACTTTTTCCCATTATTATACCGAGTCACTAGGGACAGGGTATACTATATGTTATTTGGGAAAGTGTTAAATGATATTTCACCATTTTAGTTTATCTTAAATGCAATTTTTTTTATCACAAGTAACTAGTACAAGACAAAAATTAGTAGACTCAAAATATGGAGGAAAAAGACTAATTACTTGTATTACTAACAACTATTTTAATTTTTTAAAGTAGTTATTTACTGATACTGTAGTCTATTCTAACTTATTAATATTAAGTTCATTGTAGTTATTAGGAAATAACATTAAATGAAAAATTACTTGATACATTGCCACTCAAAAAAGCTGGTCTGCATGACTGGGTTGAATAGATTCTTGACTTAATATTAAAGTGATAACAACAATTACTGTCGAAAAATAGTAGGCCTAGAGATGACAATCTTAATTTTATGAGAATATTAAATTAAATTTGTTGTTCAGTACTTCACTTAAAAAATTTCAAGGGAGTTGAAAGGATTTTCTTTTGACAGTCTTAATAAAATTTGTAACACTAATGTCACCGAAGAATTAAAAAGTTATAGACAATTATAAATAATAATAACATAAATCATTCAAAATATATCATAAATTGCTAAAGTTTTTAAATCAAACATAAATATTCAGGCCATACAAAAATAGGGGAATAAGTTAAGTGGGAAACATTGTTTAAGGTACATTGAGAGGTACAGTAGTCATGAGAAATATTCTTTTGGGTACCGGTACCGTACATTGAGAGCTCCGGTAATGATGAGAAATATTTTTTGGGGTAAGTGGAGAGGTACAGTAGTCATGGGAAAATGCAAGACACTGAACTGATTAGTTTTAGAAACATTGACCATTTTTGTGATGGAGAAATGATTTCATACCTTGCCATCTCAAATATATCTGACTTGATTTACATAAGATAAACAAAACTTAGGACTTAGGATATAATTATAATTCAAAAAATTATATGGAAATATAGGTCAAAATGCCTTCTTCATTAACATCAGAATGTAAATATTTAATCTAAGGAAATGAGCTAAACCAAGTATGCGAAAATTTGAATAAAAGGATGCAACAAAAAAACGAAACGTGTTGACAAGAATACTCCTTCAGTAAAGAAACTACAATAAATAAAATACATAATAAAAACAAACAATTAGCTTCAATGTGGTGTCCTAGAGGACAGCAAGCGGACTGTAAAATAAATCCTACATCATTAATTTTTGAAGTTTTTTTGTTGTGTTTAGTAAGCCCTGGAATCTATTAAACAAAGCTACAAAATTTGGTTGACCAAGAGATTGTTGAGGCCATGGGCCATAGTTAGCCTATAATCTGACCCTTTCAAAAATACAGAATACACAATATAAAACTAGACAAGCAAATTTATAATTTCTCTATTTACAGATTGTTTCTGTCAACACATTGGATGATTTCCCTGTTTCTATCAATACACTGGAATATTTCCTTGTTTCTATCAACACATTGGATGATTTCCGCCAAGATGTGATCTGATAGGAAACAATTTCTCTGTATTTCATGGTTCATTGACCCAGGTACTGAATATCTATTAAGTAAATGTATTTCCAGTTTTTAGTTAGTTTTATTTTACATGAGATTTAGTAAGTTTTTTTATTGCTCCCAAATGATACTCAGTTTGAAAGAGAGAAATAAAGACAAAAGTATGCCATAATATATTGGAAACTTAAAAAATATAGATAGTAAAATATTTTTTATATTATTCTCAATTTTAATTTTGGTCATCAGAAATGAGATGCATCCACAATTGGGTACGACTGAGATACTACATCCATAATTGGGTACACCTAAGATTCATCTATGATTGTGTAACACTGAGATAATTCATCCATGATTGGGTACAACTGAGATAATTCATCCATGATTGGGTACAACTGAGGTACTACAACCATGATTTGGTACCATACAACTGAGACGCATTCATGATGGTGTACCACTAAGTGTGACTAAGATGATACATCCATAATTGGCTACCACTAGATCCATGATTGGGGTACAATTGATATACATCCATGACTGGCTACCACTGAGATACTAAATCCATGGTACAATTGATATACATCCATGATTGGGGTACAATTGATATACATCCATGACTGGGTACCACTGAGATACTACATCCACATGATTGGGGCACAATTGATTTGGTACAGCTGAGATTCATCTGATTGTGTAACACTGAGATACGGTATCCATGATTGGGTTCCGTACAACTGAGATACATCCATGATTGGGTTCCGTACAACTGAGATACATCCATGATTGCGTAACACTGATATAATACATCCTTGTTGGGTACAACAGAGATGCATGCATGATTGGGTATAACAGAGATACATCCATGATTGGATACAACTGAGATACATCCATGATTGAGTACAACTGAGATACATCCATGATTGGGTACCACAAAGATTTCTTTTCTCAGTAACAGTAACAGAGACACTCCTGAATAGGTAAGTCTTTATAATTTTATTAAGTTAAGACTCCTTGACTTCCAAAATTTCAACATTGGACAACAGATAGTGTTTCCTCCCTGAACATTTGACCACCAGTGGTGCCAACAACATGAACATTTGACCACCAGTGGTGCCAACAACATGAACATTTGACCACCAGCAGTCCAACAACTTGAACTATTATTTTTATTGTTGATAGTTATTGTATGGATGGTTTTACTTAACTGAATAAAGTGCCAAACCGTTCAAGATGTTCAATAAATGTGTGTATGAACTGGTGAACCAATATCTAAATTTTTTCATGATTTTTAAAAGATTTTATTGAAAATTATGATTGTTTCCTTAAATGTTATAATTTGAATCTCACTTTTCATGTATTTGAAATTTGATTTTGTAGCAGACCTGTTTACTCTTACTATTTTGGCATACTATGTACGATTTTGAGGTGTAAACATTATATAGACTGTATTCTATAAATATAAGGTATTTAACAATTTTGTGATGATAAGTGTGCGATTTTAAGAGTTTGAGGGTAAACAGGTCTGTTGTAGGCATAAGACTTTGTAGATCTATGTTGTCTAGTATTAGTAAAGGATGCAAGTGTTGGTCATCAAATGTACCCGGTGTTAGATGGTGTAGTTTTAAAGGTACATTCAGACTGCAGATTTGTTACATGGATTCTCTATATACTATATCAGATGCTGACTGGCATATTTCATTTCACTGGTCCAGTACAGTTTCTGCTGGCAAGTTACATAAACAGTCCCACCATATTTTGTTCAGTGCTCAACAAATCTTGTTTAAAAGGCAAGAATCCTAGTAACAATTCGGTAGTGTGAACATACTTTAAGACTTTGAACATATACTATTGTAAATATGTTGTCTAGAATCAGTTAAGGATGTGTGATATTGTATATTGCTGGTCATCAAATGATGAGACTCCAATTGTGCACAAATACGGTTTAATTATTTGGTGACAAGCAATAAAATAATAAAATAAAAATAATAAGTTTTTGTACAAAAGACATTTGTATGTTTATCACATGGGGGGCTTCTAAAACATGATAATTTATTGCAGAATTATGATGTTTTAGAAGCCCCCCATGTGATAAACATACAAATGTCTTTTGTACAAAAACTTAACACCATCCATGTGAATTCATTGTAAATATTTTTTTTGCAAGATCTTAAGATGATGGTGGCTTTAGACAAATAGCAAATGTTCATAAATAATTGATTTGTATTTTACAGGAAAAGTATGAAATCCAGGCATTCTATAGATTGACTGTTGAGATATCCAGCAGTATTGTCTATAGCTTTAGTGCCTGGACTTTTTATAAACAAATAAACATTTAGATTGAAATAGATCTTATAGAATGCCTGGATTTCACACTTTTCCCTGTAACATGTGTAATTTGAGGGCTTGGTGGAATAAGGTGCCTACATTTTTTAGGTAGCTTGGATTTCACCAAGTCCTTAAGTTAAAGAGAACGACACTGTATATATCACCAGGAGTATTCATGTTTTCATCTCTTTGGAGATAGTCTCGCGGGGATATTTTTTGTTTTTCTCCCCCTAAAATAAAGAGCATTCATGTTTTCATTTTCTTTTTTTCAATTAAATAAATTTAAAAAACTTCGAATGTTTTTTATATTGTTTTTTTTTATTTATATATCTTTTTTCTCTCACATACAATTAGTTTGAATTTATTGAAGCAATGTACATATCTTCTCTTTGTCTCACATACAATAACATAAGCACCATCTATTTATTAAAGCAATGTCAGATATTGACTTTTCTTCATACTCTTTGCCTTGAATTGCTCGTCGTCAACTAAAGTGAGTCTTCCCTCATAGTTTGTCTTGAACGCCATCTGAAAATAAAAGAAATATTTATCAACTAAGACTTCTTATCGGTAAAATAACCTCTCCTTATCTATGCCCATCTTCCCAAAAATCTAAAAGAACGAATTGGTTTAAATCTATGATAGGCATTTTAAATTATTTTACGTAAATCAAGTCAATTATTATATGATACAAATATATTCAAGCATATGTTTAATCACATTTATCGTTACATCTCTTGTTTTTGTTACTTTGTTAAATATTTTGATCGAGCTCTAGTTACGTATTTTAGAATAATTAAATGAAAACTTTAAATTGGCAAATCAAGCTTTTAAATTTCCTTCACTGACTTTACTGATAATATCCCTCACCAATGACAGTTAATGGATTATGCTAAGCTCATTTCTAATACTACTTTCAAAGTCTGATACATATCTACAATCACAGGATCACCAATGATCCCTTTGCATAAAAAACATGGTAATTCTATCAGATAATTTTATCAGTCATGCACAACTTTTTAACTCTTGTAAAATGACCAAAGATGGAATATTAACATGAGCAGTGGTAATATCAGGTCAACTTTGGCTTTCTTGGGAACTTTTCTCTCCCATGAGTTTAATAGGTTTACTGTCGGTTTTGTTAGAGTCCAAGTTTCACTTGCTTATATCTTTTTACTTTTGAAAATTTTCTGACTACTGAAATATGCCCTATTTCCTGCCGATATTCTTTCTTTTATTTCTGTTAGTAATTCATTTTCATTTAATAAAGATCCTACATATTAGAATTGATTTACTTTTTCAAAAGTGTTTTTTAATTTTAATGACTTCATGACTTCCAACCCTGCTTACAGTGATTTTATGCTCGAAGCATCATCGCGAGGGTGTATTTGGATGCTTTAATTTTTTGGAGTTAATTTTTAAACTAGAAATCCAATAGCTAATCCATGTTATAAAGTCTTCTAATTCAATAGAGGCTTTTGATATATCTTTCCTTACAGTGCTGACAGTCATCAGCATATGCAAGATACTGAAGAGTGGGTCTTGGGTTTTCCTCAGATGTCAATATGTATGCTTCTTATAACTCAGCGCTTCTCAACCCTTTTGGGAGTCGATTGACTCTTTCCCAGGGGTTACCTAAGACTATCAGAAAGCACACATACTCTACAGTTATGAAGTTGCAACGACAATAATTTTGTGATGGGGGGGGGGGGGGGGCACCCCAACAAGAACAGTACCGGGATTAAAGGGTTGGAGAATTAGGAAAGTTAAAAAACACTTTTATAACTCTATCCAATTTCAGATTAAATAGCATGTATGACAGTGAGTCTCCTTGCTTAGGCCTCGTATCAGTCTTATAAAGATATTTTCTTTTCTGGTTTTGGTTATGTTCGCTGCTGCATCCATGTACTGGCATCTGTGCGACGGTTGGGGTATGATGTTTCTATTCTAACAGCTCCTAGCTAATGCCAGAGCAGCCTTTCGACCGATGTCGAGTTCACAGTGGCATTGTCCAGGTGGTTCCATGCTATTATTGTGCGTGGGAAGGATTGTTTATAGTGCACTGAGGCACTTTGAAGCATTAGCTATTGTTTCGACTGTAATTGTTTATGGGATTGTCAGTGGTGAAGTCAGTTTTTAGTGAGTGTTTTGCTTCTGTGGGGTGACGTACGTGCCTGCTGGGATGGCCGGCACCAGTCCCTTGACCACTTTATATAAGAATATCGGAGAGGAGTGGTGGATTTGTAGATGCGAGTGATAAAACACACCGCGGTACGTTGAATTCGCTCCATCTTGTCCATGTCTTGCTTAAGGTGTGGGTCACAGATGATCGCACCATATTCTAGTAGTGGATGGACAAGTGAGAGATAGGCATTTCGTTTGCAGGAAGTTGGGCCGTGGCGCAGATTTCTTTGGATGAAACCTAGGGTGGAGTTGGCTTTTTTTAAAAAAAATTTGTTTATATGGGGTGACCATTTTTTAGGTTATTTGATGCTTGTTGGAGAATTGCCTCCTTTAGTGAGTACATATAGGTTGATGTTGTTTTTTTTCTTGAGATGGTCATTGTGTAGTACTTGGTTTCATTAAATTTCATGCCCCAATTGTCCGCTCAATTCATAAGGCACTTCAAATCTATTTGACGGTGGTTGTGGTCATCGTAGCCGTTTATCTCTCTGTAGACAAGACAGTCATCTGCAAACAGCCTCACTTGAGATGTTTATGTGACAGAGGAAGAGAAGGGGGCCCAGCACTGTGCCTTGTGGAACTCCTGAGTCTACGGTAGCTTTCCCTGATCGGACACCGTCTACCACTACTTGCAAGGTACGTTGTGTTAGGAATGTTGAGAACCAGGAGTGAAGGTTGCCGGTAATGCCGTAGTGGTGGAGCTTATTTAGAAGAAGGCTGTGTGGAACAATGTCAAAGGCCTTTGAGAAGTCGAGAATAGCCATGTCAACCTGGTTTTGATGCTGTCATATGCCAAAAGAGTTCAAGTACTGGGATATTATGTTTGTAACATTTCTCTAATAGGCATATGATCAGCCGATCTGTTTTGTCTGAATCCTCATTGGAAGTCACCTAGTATTTCTTCAGTGAAAGGCTGTAGCCTTTTGTCAACTACTTTTTTCAGTATTTTGTTTGTAACATTTAATAGGGAAATTCCTTTGTATTTTGTGCAGTGAAGTTTGGAAGCTTTCTTGTGTAGTGGGGTTATTAGTGCTGTTTGCCATTCTGTTGGAATTTTCTTTTCTTGACAAATTTTAGTTATAAGTTCTGCTGTGATGAGATCTTCTCCAGGGGCTTTGTGGTTTTTTCTTCTAGAGTTGACTCGTTTATTAAAGGGTCTGGTCCTCCATTTGGTGGTTGATAATATTCATCTTGTCTATTGTCTGCACTTATGTCCTCAAAATTTCCATTCTGGCTCTCACATATTTGTGGTCTGGCTTGGTATCCATTCTTTTCATCTTTTATCTTTATTTACATTGCTCTGATGTTTCCCTCCCTTGATAAGTCTTTTTCATTTAGCTTTTTCCCATGTCCTCTTTTTCTTCCTACACATTTTTATGGCTTTCCTCTGGCTTTGTTCCTTTCTTCAACAGTATGTATTCATGATCAAATCAGCCTACTCTATTGTTTGATTGCTGCAATCCTCCTACATTTTCTGATGTTTTCACAGCATTTTTTTAACACAATCCCACTGTCAGACCTGTTTACCCCGAAACTCTTAAAATCGTACAATATCACCACAAAATCGTTTAACACATTATCTTAATAGTAAAAAAAATACACAGTGTATATAATGCATACACCTCAAAATCGTACATTGTACGCCAAAATCGTAAGAGTAAACAGGTCTGCACTGTTCATTTATGTTGTTTTCCCTGTTTTCTCCTGTGATGCTTCTACTTGTTACATCATTTTTGGAAAGTTTTTTGTAATCACTTTTCTCTTTGATTTTGGCCATTGTGAATAATGCTAGAGAATAATCTTATATTTAACCCTTACAAGTAGATGGTCAGAGTCTGCATCTGCTCCTTGATAGCTTCTTACATCTAGTATGTCTAGTCCTTAAAATCATTGATAAAAACGTGGGTAATTCAATCTGGTGAGTTCCAAGTAACTTTATGTATGTATATTTTTGAGTGGAAACTTGGTGCTGCTGACATCTCTTTTATTGAAGCAAAGTCTATGAGTCGGATCCCATTGTCATTGGATTGTTTATGCAGACTTCACCTTTCCAATAGTTGGCATTGAAGTCGTCACTCACTATTTTAATATCATGTCGTGGTGCCTCTTTGTAGATCTTTTCCAGTGTCTCATAAAAGGATTCTTTTCCCCAACCTTCCATATCTTTGATGGGAGCATGAACGTTAATAAATGTTCGATTAAGCATTTTTCCTCGCAAAGAGCACAATCTTTCATTCTCAGATCTACTGCAGTTGGGAATCCAAGCATGGAAATATAAAAGCATCAGTTCTGAGTGGGATTGCCAGAGTTACAGGGATGGATGGGACAAGACCATAAAAACAACGACTGTTACATCGTTAGATATAATACTAGCAGGCTACGGTGACTCATGAAATTTTTCAGATATTATAATTAAAAGGTTATCCTCTAAATCAGCAGTTCTCGACCTGTGGGGCGCGACCCTTTCATGGGGGTTGCCTAAGACCATTGGAAAACACACATTTTCGATGCCGATGGTCTTAGAAACCGATTGATTTGGTCCGGCTAAAAAACCAGAAATGTCAGAAATTTTCATTATGATTGGAGACGAATTTGTTTCGAAGCTGAGTGCAATTTCCGTAACTAATGACACTGTCCATAGAAAAACAGATGACATGTCTGTTGATTTTCTTGATCAGGTAATCCAGGAAATTAAATCTGCTCCACTTCCAATATTTAGTACACAGCTTGATGAATCTACAGACGTTCCAAACTGTACACAGTTACTTGGTTAACGTGAGGTATATTAATGATGATGACTTTAAGATGAGTTTCTTTTTTGCAAATTTCTTGAAAACGACAACTACTGCACGTGATGTATTTGACACAGTTGGTTTATTTCTGAAAGATCATAATATATCTTGGAAAAGGTTTGGGTTGTTTGCAAAGATCGTGCTCTAGCTAGGCTAGGATGTCTACCATAAGATCTCTTGTGAAAGATGTTGTGGTGTTTGCACAGATGGTGCTCCAGCTATGCTAGCATGTTGATATGGATTCAACGTTTAATATTTAATGAGTCACAAAAAGTCATCGGAACTTACTGATTCATTAATCGGCAAATATTAGCAACAAAGACGCTGTCATAAGAGTTAAAAGAAGTAACGAAAAGTGTCTTAAGTTCTGTCAATTTTATAAAGGCGAGCACTTTAAACATTCCACTGTGCAATGAGTTGATGCATCGAACAAAGCTCTGCTATTTCACACAGAAATGAGATGGTTGTCGAAAGGAACAGTTTTAAAATGTCTTTTTGAGCTTCGTGATGAACTCAAAACTTTTTAAATCAGAAAGCAAGACCACAGTTCGAAGCTCTCTTTAGTGATAAAAGTGAACTGCAGAAAATAGCTTACTTGGTTGACATCTTAAATGAGTTAAATTTATCACTGCAAGGAACAAATGCAACATCCCTCAATTTTCCTAGAAAGATGCGCTCATTTAAATTTTAATTTCAGCTTTGGCCAAAAAATTGGATGAAAATAAAATATATACGTTGCCCATATTATCTTGTTCCATGACATTGATGACAAGGGATTACAATGATAAATTCTGTGGAGGAACACTTGCACATGCTTACAGACAAAATTTCATCGTACTTTCCAAATCTACCTGACACCCCATTTGCACTTGCCTGAAGTCCATTCACAGTCAAAGTTGAAGATGTTCCTGAGTCAACACAAGAGAAGTTCATTGAACTTATTGACAGCGATACAGATGATTTCTCTACAATGCCAGTTACAAAATTCTGGATCAAGTGTTTGCAGTCATACCCTTTACTGCCTGAGACTGTGTTGCGCTTTCCTCTTTCGTAGCCACGAAAAAATTTCATGGTTGGGGTCGCCACAACATGAGAAACTGCATAAAGGGGTCGCGGCATTAGAAAGGTTGAGAACCACTGCTCTAAATAACCATATTTTTTAATTTGATAAATACAGGTATCAATGACTATTCATCATCATCAATGGCACTACAGCCCAAGTAGGGCCCTGGCCTGCTCCACCACATCCTTCCATTCAGAGTGATCCATGGCTTTCCGTCTCCATGCTCGAACCCCCAACTGGTGTAAATCTGTCTCCACATCATCAATCCACCTCATCCTTGGGCGACCAATGAGTCGTCTGCCCCTAGGCTTCTGCCTGTAAATAATTTTGGCTGCTCTGCATTCCGGCATCCTTTCAACATGACCTGCCCAGCGTATTCTGCCTTTTTTATCATTGTGACTATGGGCGGTTCTTTGTACAAATAGTAAAGTTCTTGGTTTGTACGTATTCTCCAGGTATCATTTTCTATCACTGGTCCGTATATTTTGGAGGATTTTCATCTCCCATGTGTTGAGCAGGTTCTCTCTTTTCTGTTGAGGGTCCAGGTCTCACTAGCGTACGTTACTACAGGTCTTATGATGGTGGTGTATATTGTCATCTTTGTTCCCCTTGATAAGTTTTTGTTTCCCAGTAGCTTTTGTAGACTGAAATAGGAACGGTTGCCTGCTGTTATCCTTCCTTTCACCTCTGTCATTATCTCATTGTGCTCATTTATAGTTGCCCCTAGATATTTGAATGTGTCCACTCTCTCAAATTTGTGGTTGTTTATATTGAGGTTATCCTCTTATCATATATTATCATATACTTTGTCTTCGGTTCATTTATATCAAGGCCAGCTTTGAATGAGGCATTTTCAAGTTCCCTGAATGCTTTAATTATGTCATTACGGTTTTTACCCAGTAGTGCTATATCATCTGCATATGCCAATGACTATTGCTCGTTTCATTATATTTAATAAAATCTTTTTTTTTTAAAAATACTGTTGCTCATTTTATATTTACTATTTTTTGTTTAAGCGCAAGTTTTCAGTTAAGTAGTATAGTCGACCGATTGTTATGCTGCTAAAGGTATTTTTTTCCAAATATTTTGCTGTATTAATGTTGAACATTTCCTATACATTTACTATTTGCTATACCCAGGTGGCCCAACTTATCACGCTCATTCATTTCATAGTAGAAGTTCACATACCTTATTGTTCAAAGATGTCATTTAATGGATTGATTTCTATGAGATGGAAGATCATTGGACCATGTCTTGTTGAGGAGTGGTTTCTCTTGACTATTCATCTTTTGATTGCTCTTGACCATTCACTCCTGTTGAAGAATGATTACAGCTCATGAAGAAGGAATGCTTAATAAATTTAGCATGTGTATTAGTATAATTTCGAAATCCTTTTACCCATCAAAATTTACTTCACATTTAACACACTAGCACAGCGGTTCTCAAAAAAAAAAAAAACTTATTCAAATAAAGTTAAACTTTTCTTTTAACCAGGATGGGTGTTATTTTTACCAATGATTATAATTATTGTTAAGATATTGTACAACCCCCACCACTTACAGCAGTTCTTCACAACCATTTTTGCCCCACTCCCCATCTGAACACACAAAAAGGTTTCATATCACCACCTCCCATATTCCCTTATAGAAAAAGCATTAAAAAACATCAGGTATTTCAAATTTGGGACATGCTAAGGTCTCACTAAAGTGTAGTGACCTTGAAAAAATGTCCCATCTAACATTAATTACACCCCCCCCCACCCCAACACACCTCAAAACTCTTATAATAATAGTAAATAAGGTTTGTTTACATTTTTCATTTCTACTCAACTCATATTGTGATATCTACTTCTTAGCCCTATTGTTAGCTTTCTTCACGTTCCAGTAGTATAAAATTCGTAAATGGTTATAAAAGATAGAATGCATTATTTATTTGCTTTAAATTAAACTAATTTTTATTTATAAAAATTTTTTTATTTATAAAAAATTATTGCTTTATTTTTATTTTTCAGTTAGCCCAATGTCAAATGTAAACAATGCTGTATCCATGGCTATTATTTTGTAGACAATCAGTAGAGTTCCCTGTTCAATGAAAAGTTGAAGTAAAAGTATCTGAGGCAGATTGTTTTCTATTTTGATGTCTTTTTATTTAGATTGTAAATTTTGTGTTTGAGCTAAATTAATTAAATTTAAATATATTTTGACAGCATCTATGATGGGCAGATGTCGATGAGTATGATTGAGGCAGATTGTTTTCTATTTTGATGTCTTTTTATTTAGATTGTAAATTTTGTGTTTGAGCTAAATTAATTAAATTTAAATATATTTTGACAGCATCTATGATGGGCAGATGTCGATGAGTATGATTATGATGACAATGACTGTCTCAAAGAGGATTTGTGCATTTAGACCAGACATAAAAAGCATACTGCTTACTGATGAATGTTTAAACAAGAGAGATATAAGGAGATTTCAAAAGCAAATTGACTTTTTCAAACTCTAATTTACTGCAAATTTGGTTGCTTATATTTTTTAGTACGCAATGTGCAGGTCATTGAAGAGTTTTATCAACTAAGAGGATTTATTATGAATACAGTACTTATTCAAGTACTTATTTTACAAGACTGTGGTCCAGGAAATCCTTATATGATGAAATATGACTAAGGACAGATTCAAGGCCATGCTGAGTTTCCAAAAAGTTTCTGATACTGAAAATAAAGGAGACGAGCTGTGCAAAATTGGGAGACTCTTATGTATCTCAATGCAAAATAAAAAGAACTGTATCAGCATCATGAAAATGTAGCAATTTAGGAGACATAGGACATTATGACATTTAGGCTGCGTTCTCTCCCCTGTACTGTATACAATATATACCAATGATATTCAAAGCTCAAGCGCCACCGTTCCAATCTTAAAATTAGCTGATGATGCCACCATCATTGGCTTAATATCTGAAGGAGAAGGCTTATACCGCAACTTAGTTACAAGCTTGGTGCTATGAAAATTTTCTCCAGCTGAATGTCTCAAAAACAAAGGAAAGGTTGTTGATTTCAGGAAGGGGGCAACACTAGCTTAAAGATCTTAAATAAAAAATTAAAGTGTAGAGAAAGTGGATGCATATAAGTACTTAGGTGCCACCATTAATTATAAGCTAACATGGCACGAGCACGGTCAAATGCTGTATAAGAAATTCAACCAAAGACTTTTCTACCTCAAAAAACTGTACAATTTCGGTGTAAACAAACAAGTTGTTAACATATTCTACAGTGCAACAATTGGAAGCCTACTTCAGTATTACCTGCTAGCGTGGCAATTCAACGCCTGTTTTTGAACACTGCATAAACCAACTATTCAAGAAAGCTAGGAACATAACACAAACTAAATATCCTTCACTGGAAGAACTATTTGAAGAAAGATGTTATTGTAAAATTAAACATTTTGGATGATACATCCCACCCTCTTCATCACAGATACATAGGATTGGCCTGCTCGGTACGAATTCTTTCCATCAGGGCAAGAACTGAAAAATACAAAAATTCTTTTGTTCCCCAATCTGTACTAATTTACCAGCGTGCTCCCCATGAAGTCACAAATGTTAATGAGGACTAATAAGTTCCTGATATGGTTAAGAGAACCCACTGAATGGATGCTAGTGAAAAAATTTATTACAAATGGCTTGTGTTCAAATTTTTTTTTTATATGTGCTGAAAACGTACAATGCAATCATAAAACATTTCCATTTGTTTGGATCAATAAAAGAATCTTAACTTATCTTTGACGATGTACCAGTTACTTTATTCTTATAGTCTGACATTTTTACATACGCGCTGCAACATGACAACAAACAAAATTTAAATTGCATTACCAAAACAAGGGTAAAAGGGTCAGAGTATATATCAGATCCTTTGTGAAACATTTTTATGTTTTAATAAAGAAAGAAATTGTTTTCAAGAATGTATATGCATCATCTGGATGACAGATTAGATAATCTGATCGATATCTTAGCGATATAAAATAAAAAATTAACTTAATTAACTAAAATGTACCTTTTTTCTTAGCTTTTCTTTGAATTTAATACTTATTAATAATTTTCTAAGTGATAATTACATGCATATGTTTGAAAATTATTTTTTTTTTTAAATTATAATTTTGACGTTTTGTGGGATTATTTCCTTGATTGATACGTTGTCCACAAAGTGAGTCTATTCTTTGAAAAATGAACATTTGTTGTAGCATTGAATATATGGTAATCAAAAATAAAATATCAATTTTACTAATATAATTGGAAAAAATTGGAAAAAATCTTTTTTTCCATCTTTGTAAAGCTATGATGTTATGTCGACTCAAAAATGTTTTGTTGTGCCTAAAAATAATAATAAATCTACTTTGGAAAGTATATTTTGAACAAACACCTAATATCAATTAAAGAGCATGCAATTATCTTTAGCTACAAAATTACACTTATGAGATATTTTGATAGTTGTAATATAAAAAATTTGAAAAATCTGCCTTTTTTTGAGAGTTAATAACTGCAGTAATTACAGTAAATTAAGTTTTAGAACATGCTCAAAATGAATGATTATTCCTGTGGGGCGAACAACCCACCTTATGTACACACCCCACATTATGCATACATCACAAGGTGACACCCAACTTGATGCAGTTTGAAGATTATGGGAGACATTAACTCAGAGATAGGCATGTATTTACATTTCAAGGGGCGGCAAGTTGAAAAGAACCTTTCAGTTTAAACTCCTTCATTAGGAGGTCATCAAACCTTTTAGATGATTAGGTGGGGTAAGTTCTTGTGCATACTTATCTTCCATCGAGAGCCTCCCTAGGTGGCAGATAAGGGAAACCCACAGGATATGATGGCTACTAAGGAAATAAAATAGCCGGGGTGTACCAAAGTAGAATCTTCTTGGAAGTGGGGGGGATCCAAAAATAAAGGCACTACCTAAGAGAGCTTAAAGGAGCAGATGGTTAAGGGCTAACAACGCAGCCATGTAAAAATATGTTACAAGATCTCAACCACAAACAAGAACCAGGAATGATACTAATGGACATCATATTAGGACTGCGATTCTGAACTTAATAAGCCTGGTTAGAGCAGGAGCCTTAGCCAAACTAATAAGAGTAACTAAAAAAAAATTAAAATGTCTATTGCTGCATTACAAGAAATTAGATGGGAAAATTTCAGACATCCTCGGAACTTTTGTCAGGTAAATAGAAAAGCAAGAGAGAGAGCGAGACAAGCAAAAAAATAAAAAAATCGGGAGAGGTAGCAATCAGGTTAGGTAAAAGGAAATGAGTATCCTAAAAAAAGATGCATTGTTACGCTGCATCCCCTTTTCAGGTTTTCCCATACTTTGTTTCGATCCTTTCCTTTTAATAAAAAATAGTTTTAAAGGTTAGAAAATTTTAAAAATATAGTCAGTGTTGTTTACTAAGGCTGGCAACCTACAAAATCATCAACAAATTAATAGCAAGAAAACTGAAAAGGTTTACTGACCATATTCTAGGTGACTATCATTTTGAATTCAGACAGAATAGACCCACCACAGATCATATCTTGACCACCAGATGTCTCCAGAAGAAATGCTAAGAATACAACATCCCCATACACCAACAATATGTGGACTACACAACAGCTTAGATAGGAAATATCTGTATGATGCACAAACTTATCTGGCTTTTACATGACGATGGCTACCTCCAAAAAAGAATCAAAGTACAGGAAAAGTACTTAAGCCTTTGAGGAACTTTCATATTAATCATGGCCTCTGAGTTAAGGACGCTCACTAGCATGTATCCTATTTAACATCCCTTTAGAAAGTGATATGAGAAACATGCATGTGCACACCAAATGAACTACCGTATCACAAACAAATTCCAGAGAAACATACATGTGAGCACAGGATGAACTATCACAAACAAAATATCAGAATCTCAACCCTCAGGACACCAACCAACTTTAAAAAGCCCAACCAGTGCAGGAAAACTACCATGGTTCTATACACAACTTTTATTATCATAAGACCAGTGGTAAAGCACAACAGCCAGACCTGTTCCATACCTGGAAAATCCTCAGAAAAATATACAGTCCAGTGTTAGATAATGATGGATGGGTATGTATATCCCCTGGGGCTCTGGTTGACAAGTTTGTAGTGGCTTGCTGACCAAAGAAGTGCTGCCCCCTAGCGCTAGACTGGGAACAAAACCACCATTATTGTTTGAGCCTGCCCTGGCAGACAAAGAATGTGCATAGTATCTGCCGAAAATGGAAGCACTTACAGGGCTACCAGCAGTGGAAAATCTGCAGCTGGAAATAAAACGGCAGAAACATTGTAGGGAGAATGATTACATGTTGCCCTTTAAGGATATGAGGCATGAGGTGGGTAGAGGCAACTCATGCCAATGGTTCTATTTACATAGCAGTTAAGGTAGTTGAACCTAGGCAACCGTTTCGTCCCAGCTGCTTCGTAAATTAGTTGCAAGGTAGAAACCCACTGTAGAAATCTCTATTTGATGGCGTCAGACGTTCCCAGGGATGGGCAGGGTAAGATTTTAGGATGTAATACACCATCCCGACTCCTGGTGCTGTGAGAGAAGCGTCACCGGTCTACCGGATGTCCTTGTGCTGGGGTGACCTCCACTGGTACGTGATCGAGTGGGTGCGGCCAGGAGCTGTCCTGGCAAAGGGAGATCTCCAACGTTCTACTTCCCAGCCCAATAACTCAGGCTTGGGGAGTTAGGGTGTGTGTGCTTTGGGGAGGGCATAAAGAGCTAGTGTACTAGCTTGACAGCCCGCTGATGCAATTTCCTAATGAACATTTTCAGTACTGGCACCATCCGTAGTTGCTGCAATTTAAAGGTTCAGGCTGCTTAGGACAAGAAACCATGAGAGGATATTAAGATTGTAGAGCAGCAAAAGTGATCTACAGACAGAAGCCTAGGGGTTAACGGCTAATCTGTCAACCAAGACTGATATGGATTGAGTTGTAAAGGACTAAAATCACCTGGAAGGTGTATAGTCATAGATCAGCTTAAAAGGGAGGATGTTGTAGAGCAGACAAGCATATCAGGCCTCTATGAAGGGCTGTAGCACCTCTGATGATGATGATGTCTGAATGGAAGGATGTGGTGAAACAGGCCAGGGCCCTACTAATGATCAGCATTAACAAATTGATCTGTTTATCTATCTCTATTTCTCCCATTTAGCGGCATACTTATTATTATAATTATTTAATTTGAATTTCTGGATGTTGTTTAAGAATGATCAACACATAATTAAGTCTAGACATGGCTATAAATCAAATTTCGGCATGTACTGTAGATACCTATTCAAAGGCCTATTTACACAAAAAATATTTCAATGGTATAAGTGGGCTTTTGAGTCGGTCACAGGAGGTTTTCTCCAAGTACATTGATTCTATTATAAAAAACAATAAGATTGCGTCTGTGTGTGCGCATATGACTGATTCTGTTCAGTGAAGTTACGGTATACATATGTAGAAAAGTGAAGTGAGTTGCTGTTATACATAATACTGAATGTTTAATAGTTTTAAAGTCTTTTTAATAAGCAATTATCATTTTTAAGGTTTCGATGAAAACCTTTAAAATAATTTCCCAGCCAAAACTTAAAGAGTAGACTAATAAGCAGTTACACACTTTTCAGGGGTTTCCTGGCCAAAACTAAGATTGTGGTCGGCTTATGATCCATTGGGAATAAATTACCAAGATCTCAATCATGGCAAGTTATCTCAAGATTAATTACCCAGTGTGATAAATCAAGCATCAAGTAAAAAAAAAAATATTTAAATTTAAATTAGTGGCATAGGTAATGAAAAATAAATAGAATAAAAAGGACTGTATTTACCTGAAGTAAAATGTTGACCAGTCATTGTCCTGGCATGTCATGATTCCTCCTGCACATTTATCATAAGAGCAGCTGTGAATTCTGACAGTGATGGGGGTCTTCAAGTGATCTTTGTGAAAACAACTTTAACCTGGAAGTATAATAATACATGACTTAGTAGAAGACAGAAACTTTATTATATTAGAGCGCAAGCTTGCATTAATATGAAGACAATATCCTATGAACAATTTTAACCTGAAAGTTACCATCATAAAAAATACCAAAAAAATTAATCACACACTTGGTGTAATCATTGCTTTTACACCAACCATGTTTGCATGGGCGTTGCGAAAAAAAATTCTTGGTTCTCAAAGGGAAAGTTGAATAGCTTTGTTTATTTAATCTATTAAATAGTTCAAGTCCAACCACTACTGGAATTAGTGAGTATTCACGCTGTTTAAATTCAAGCTCTTTAATATTTAGGGAGGTGGTATTAAATGAACAAAAGAAAACCTTCAAAATGGTTAAGTCAAGCTCAGTGCAAGATTTTAACTACAACTGCATTAGAGTAGAGAATCTTTAAAAATTTTAATAAGATTTTTTGTCACAGATCAATGGTAATATAATTCTAACCTGCAAGATGTAACTCTTGATTATTACTACTATGATTTTAACCAAAAAAATGTATGCACTGTAGCTACAGATGAATCTAAATATAAGAAGCAATAAATCTAAATAGCAAAAATGCACTCAATATATCGGAAGGAAATTTAGATTTTTTAGGGATTTTTATCAAATTTTAACTAAATTAGGAATGTGCAAGACTATACCCAAACCTAATCAGAGAAACTAACCATTCCGATACCGTCTTTTGATATTTTTTACATGCACTAGCGGGATTTATCTTGATATAAAGTGCATTCAAAGGATCGAGATACTAATATTTATTATTGGAAGGGGGTTAAGATGATGCTAGGTGTTAAGAGAAAATGTAAAGATAAGTGTTTATTGACTAGGACAGAGGTTCCCAAACTGTGTCCTGCTGCAACCTGAAGTGTTAAAAAATTAATGGACTTAATGCAAGCCATTTATAATTAAGTTGGTATGTTTCACTAGTTCTCCAACCTACTTGGTACTCTGTGTACTTATTAAGTAGCAGTTGGTTTTGTGCAGCGTTTATGCTGTATCATTTAAATATTGTTTTGACAGATTCAAGTGAAGTTATTGAGGTATTTCTTCTTGTACAAGTATAAGGTTTCAAAAATGGATTAGATTGTTTGAAAAGTGCTATTTTACAGTGCACACAGAATGTGGCATAGAGCAAAATTGAAAAGACGTGGGTGCAGCTGATGGTGCTCTGACACCAATATGCTTGGGAAACTCTGGACTAGGATAATTGAAATTCATGTACTAGCAGCTGGTAGGAGAGCTGGTCACCCGAGAGCTTTTTCGCTAACCCTCTTGGGTCATAACCCTCTTGATTTCTCGCTGTCTAGCAGTGAATTTGACACTGACGAAAACAATCAGAAAAGTAATGAAGACTATCAAAATGATTATGTTTACGATAATGTTGTGAATCCTTGGATTAGGATTAGGGGTTCTGAATTGGATAGAGATGACCCCTATGAATTTTAAGAAAAAATAGAGCCTATAAATATGCCTCATGGGATAAGAACCCCAGTTGAGTAGTTATGCTAATTTTTACACAATATATCATTAAAATATTTGTGAGAGAGAATAATAATAACAACTAACAAGTATGCAGACAACTTTCTCAGTAACACCCAGCTCAAATAAACCATAATTGGATGCACAATGGTGAAAAGGACCACTCTGTCTGTAGCAACCTAAAAGTACCGCGAGGGCATGAAAAGGAGTAGATCTCTGTGCCAGGGGTGTCTGAAGGGCCTCCATGGGCCTTATTTCCCAAAACACATGTGTTGCGATCCATTCATGCTTCATCCATCAAAAAATTCACACAATTTACACAGGTAAGTCATGTTTATTCTCAGTTGAAATCAACGAGTCTGTTTACATGCAGAAAAAAAAATCACGTCGGATGAGTTTGCCACAACAATGGGTCTTTGGAGGCATTTGTCGGGAGATTAGTGAGTGTTTCATGTTTTGTGTACAAGATAGATCAGCAGCTACACTTATGCCGATAATCACAGCGCACATCCTTCTGGGCACAACAGTCATGTCAGATCAATGGAGAGCATATAATGCAATTGGCACCACTCTGGGATTGACTCATCAAACGTTCATGCATTCTGTTAACTTTTTGGATCCGAACTCAGGTGCCTATTGCCAATACCCTAAGCATCAAACGTTCGTTGAAATCTGCAAAAAAGAGAAACAAGCGCCCCAATGGCACACACAGACATATGCTCGATTTGTATATGTTTGAGTTCATGTGGCATCAACGTGTTAAAGTAAAAGGTTTTTATGTGTTCAACGTCATTCTAGACGATATTGTTCAATTTTGGCCACTACAGTAGCGGAGGACCTTTAAAGAAGTAAGTATGTTTTTATTCAAAATAACACTTGTTTTATTAGAAATGTGAAGTGTTTTAACTTTAACTCATTCCCGACGGTTGCGACTAAATGCGTCCTCGGGGGGTTCCTCCTGATGCGTCCAAATGCGTCCCGGCGCATAGCGACACACCTCTCTTATTTTTAGTTAAAAATAGCAATGAAATCTCGCACCCCTCGAGACTTCCGGCTATGGCGTGATTTCAATTTAGAAACCGGAAGTTTTTATCTTGTTTCACTTTAAAACTACGTGTGCTTTAGTACGGTGCGTCTATATGTACCATGTGTTCGTCCGAGGTGCCGAAAATCGATTTTTTGGGCCATTGTTCGTTATTTCCCCCCCCCCGCTAATGTTATATTTATATTAAACCTTATTCATTTTTTGTTGCATTTGTTCTTAATTCATTAACATTAAATAATATTTAGCAACTTAAAAAATTTTTTAAAAATATAAATCAATTTCAAAACTGAGTTGCTTCCCTTTTCTCAGGAAAATAAATTAAGTCCGGAAGCAGCGCTGCTGGAGGGAATGAATTAATGGAAATGTGAAATAATGTATGAACTAATAATTTTTGAATTAAAAGTTTTTTAGGGTAATTCAGATTGATCTGCCTGTGATGTCATTTGCGTGTTTATTAAAGTTGCAGTGAATTAGGGTTCAGGTTAGGTTTAGGGACACATTTAGGACATAAGTTCGTGGGTCACGATAACCAAGATGGGGGCCACGGGCTGATCTCTCCGAATTTACCGCTTTTTATTCAAAAGAACATTTGTTTTATTGGAAGTGTGAATTATAATAATTTTTGCAGTGAATTAAAATTGAAGTATCCACTTCTGATACAGGGTCCGAATAGCCGCAGCCAAAGTAGGCACTATGATGAAAATTTCACAAAATTTTTAAAAATATAAATATGCTATAGCTGAATAGAGCCTGGGGAATATATTACAAAAACACCAAGATGAACTTTCTAGGTCAAGTGGTTCAAAAGTTATGAATTTTTCATCATTGTGCATCCAAAGGCACATTTTTTACCATGGGATTTTCCTCCATATTTCGTGACCCTCAATTTACTTTTTTTGAACGCCTATAACTTTATTGTAAAATGAGACAAAAATATAATATTAACAGGGAACATAGTTAAATAAGAGTACTTCTAAATAAAGCCACAAAATATAAGTTGGTCTTTGTTAATATTCCGCAATTTAAAAAAAAAAATCTTGATTTTTTTTTCTTTTTTAAAAAATGTATAAAATATGCTGACTTGTCACTTATTTAAAATTAATTAATATTGTTTAAATAATTTTTTTAATTTTCCCTACAATCATAATAATAATATTCTTTAGATATAAATTTCAAATTTTCTGTGGAATTGTATCACATTTATAAGTATAAACTGATAAGAAAGGGAATATTTGTTTAATTCAGTTAAAATTTACGATTACACTTTTTATTTTTACATTTTCTATGTGTGTATTTTAGTCCCATATGATATGAATGTCTGAATATGACCAAAAAAATGATATGTCATTTTTTTACAAGTTAGTAGCCTTGTTTCACAAATTAACATGCATTGATAGAATCAACTGGTGGTTGATACAAACTAAAATAAGTACTAGTCATTTGCTTGAGGTAAGTATAACTCTTACAACTTCCTTTCTGTTACAAGTAGGGCTTGTTTGCGTGTGTTTTTCTAATAATATTTGGATTTTTATTGAAAATTTTGTAAACAAAGTAATGGCCACACCTACCCCAAGCACATCAGGTGTTACAAGACCACGTAGACTGTCAAGTTTGCAGGCACAACAGCTTTTAATGCAAATTATCAATGATGAAACATCGGAAAATGAATCATTCGAACTTGATTCAAGTGATGACTATCAGCTTTCTGATTCTGATGGGTCGGTAGATGGAAATTGAGGAGGTAATAATAATAGTGGTGACAGTGATGATTCATATGATAATACTCATATGATAATACTCATATTCCTGCACAGAAAGGTGGGAGATCAGGCAGAAAAGGTGCAGGAAGAAGAGGATCAGGAAGAAATATAGCTGCTACTGTTAGCTATGATGGTGACACAGGTGGTCAGTCAAATAATAATGGATGGAGGAAGGCAAGTGATGGTGCAGAGGTTGGTGCTTCATTTCATTTTAGTGAGGTTAACAGTGGGTCACATCTAAATTTGCCAGACAATGCCACTCCATATGATTTTTTAAAACAAATTATTACAGATGAAATTATTGATGATTTGCTGACTTTAATAAATTCCTACAGTAAAGTAGTGATGCAGAAAAATATCCCCCTTTTAGAACACTCACGTCTTCATAAATGGCAAATTGTAACACGCCCTGATCTTTTGAAGTTTTTAGCTGTTCTGATAAATATTGGAATGGACCAAAGGCCTCAAATCAGTGACTATTGGTAAAAAAAATGCTATAAATACACACCATGGTATGGACAAATGTTTTCAAGGAACGAATTTCAGCTGCTTTACCACACAATGCTGCATGCTTCTGAACATGATGTGCAAGGAGCATCTAAGATTGAGCCCTTTGTGTCAAAGCTGCTGGATCAGTTTAGGAAATGTTTTTATCCATATGAAAATGTCAGCATTGATGAAATGGTCATTGGATACAAAGGTCGCTTCAAACACAAGCAGTTCAATGCTGCAAAGCCTGCAAAGTACCATATCAAAACATTCGGGCTTTGTGACTCAACAAAAGGTTATGTTATCAATCTACTGATCTACTTCGGGAAGAACACAGCATATAACCCTACCCTTGACAAGCAATGAAAAGTTTTCAATACCCTTCTGCAACCTCTGAAGCAGCCTCATCATCACATTTATGCCGACAGGTACTACACCACAGCAGCTCTCACAAAGTATTTACAAACAAAAGGCTACAATTTACAGGCACTGTTCAAGCAGCACGCAGAGATTTTCCACCTGATTGGAAAACTCAGACTGGTGCACAAAGAGGCAGTGTGGCATTCCAATGCAGAAAAAAATGTTCTGACTGTTTCATGGAGGGACAAGAAAGCTAAAAAACCATGCTTCATGGCAACAATATGTGGCAAGGTGGGATATATTGAGAAAGTGGAGGGGCGTCAGACGGTTGTAAAGCCTGAGGTCATTGACAAGTATAATATGTCAATGAATAGCTGTGATCATGTCGACCAGCAAGTATCATATTATGGTTGCCATGGTCGCAAAACAATAAAGTGGTGGAAAAAGTTATTCACTTGGATCATTGAAGTGGCTCAAGTCAACAGCCACATTCTCTACAGATTGACCCAACCAGTAAATCGAAAACCAGTTTCCTTCGCTGAGTTCAAGGAGCATCTCATTCTGCAGCTGGTAGGAGATTTTAAAGCCCAAAACCCTGAAACACCAATTGCCTCAGTGCCCACCCAATTAAAGCCAGGAAAAAAGATCACCACCAGTGCAGAGGAGCGTCTCAGTGAAAAAAACCTGGTTGACTTTGACGGGCATGATCGACAGTGTGCATACTGTTCAGTGCACAAAATATCCAAACGCAGCCGCTTTGTTTGCATCAGATGCACAGGAAGGCCTCATCTGTGTGTTAAGGGGTCCTTTAGAAAGTACCACACAGAAAGAAATGTGACCTAAAATAAAATATTTAGTAAATAATGTGTTTGACATTTGTGAACATTTACATATGCAAAGAAACTGTTTTTTTCTGTTGACATTATTGTTACAAAAATGTGTAAAAGTCTGTCAATAATTGGAATATTTTCAAAATTTAAAACGCATTTTGATCAAAAATGGATATACTTTCTGAGGATTGAAGCAGAAAAGGATACCAACTACACAGACCATATGGTAGTCTGGTAAGTTCAGATTTTGCGCATATTTTTAAAAAATAAAAAAATATGATCATAAAATATTACCAATAAAATTTAACTATTGTTGACATATAGTTTTATCTTTTACATATTATTATTCTGTCTAATTTCCTTTAACTTGATATAAAATACAGCTATATAGCTAAAAAAAATGTAGATACTTCTATAAAACAAGGGAGACTATTACTTTTTGTGTATCGGAAATGGGCGTCGGCGCCGAAAAATCCGAGTTTTTAATTTTCCGATGTGTGTGTCTATTTATTATTAAATTAGTTCTTTCGACATATATTTGAGTTCCGCTTCCGGCCTTATAATTTGGAAGACATCTTGGCCTACATTTCCATCCAGCTAGTTTGCTTTTTTCAATCGACCTTTATTTTGAAAATCTTTGGTATATATAAGGCATCTTCGCATACAAAATTTTTTGTGAAATAATAAGATAAGGTCCTTTTTGATTAAATCTGTATGAGCATTAGATATTGATCTATATCTGTGCCAAGTTTCATTGATGTAGGTCGTGTCTCACGTTTGTTACACTTGTCACAGTGACCCATATCACCATAAGGTGGCTCAGCCTAATTTCGACATGGCGTGGGCCACGCCCCCTTTTTAATGGCGGAAGTTGCTGATACTTAGGAAATATTTAATTATTACCACTATATACATCAAAATATTTTATATTTTGTGTTTCAGAATGCATTTTGAAGACATTTAAACTGGAAATGTTTTAATTTGAGCTTTAAAAACCCTGCAGAGTCCATATTATAAATGATCAGAATTTTCCCTGTGCAACACGTTGTCATTGGCAACCATTCACAGCCACTTGCATAACGGCTACGTCGTAGTACTATCTCAGAGTTTCATTCATAAGAGTTTGCCGTGTGCAAAAGCTATTAAACCATTGGTCAGGGAAAGCTTTTATTAATTATTCATGTGCCAAAGTTGAAAGTTTAAAATAAGTCGACCCTAAACAGTATTTTAGTGATAGGGAATGCGTTGCCTTATATAAACTATATAGTCATTGCGCATGACGCGATCAGTGGAATGAGGTCACAGAATGTGGAGATGCAGTCCATGTTAAAAAATGACAAACCAAGTCGTACTTTAAAAATTCATAACTTTAAAACTACAACAGCTAAAAATATGATTTTGGTGTTATAATTCTGTTTAAAATTAGCTCTATTCAACTGTGCCATTGGTTTATTTTTAAAAAAATGTTTACATTTTTGACCAAAGTATCTAGATAAGAGCACCCGAAAAAAAATTCCACAGGTGGAAAACTGGTCTGGCACGAACGTGGGAAAACCCCCTGGCATGGAAAGAGTTAATATCATTGTACCACCCACTTTCAATAGATAAGTGAGTCTGGCACAGATTGCAGAATGCAAATGCTTCGCCACGGGGTGAAGGCCGAATAAATGAGTGTTTTTTTCCCGAATACTCCTTTCGAAAACGTTAATAAACGAATAAACGGTTAAATGTGCCTTTTTTTGTTTGAAGCACCATCACTATTAACAGTTCTCTTTACAAATCTATCCACTTAATAAGAAAAGTAAAGCTTAAAGAAACATACAAAAAAGTCACAACACCACTGTAAGCCTAATAAAACTAAGGATGAGTCACGAATGAAGAATGGAATTCACGGTTCGCTTCGATCAAAACAAAGGAAGTGGCAGTATTGAAATGCACGACTTCCTGTCGGACCCGTTTTTCCTCTTTTTTTTTCGCTTTCGGATTTTTATGACGGGTGAGAAATTATAATGTAATTTTCGGAAAATCGGAATTTTACGGGGTTTGTCGGAAGGTCGGAATGAGGGGTAAAAAATCTGTAAAATTCCGAGAAAATCCAAAGGGTTGGCAGGTCTGCACTATATTTTAAAAAAATTATAAAAATTTATCTCTAAAATAACTTATGTAAACCTTTAGTTTTTCCCGTTTTCTGATGGCATCCCGTTGTCCGGAAAGATCATTATTGATCCCGATCCCGGGCATGGTGGGATCTCAGTAAGATCCCGTTTTCAGTGGTATCCCAATCCGATGGGATCCCATTTCCGGTGAGATCCCATTCCTGGTGAGATGCCATTTCCGATGAGATCCAGATCCCTGTAGTTATAAGGAACTCTCATACTTGGCATACATAGCCAGTTTACAAGCCACATAGCAATTGTTACGAGCGCCTTACAAGAAATTCCATAGTTGTATTAACGTTATTTGTTGCCTCACAAAGTACGCGTATAAACCAAATGCTGCATCATTTAAAATTTCAGTTGGATCAACAATTTGAATTATTGTTTCTTGGTCGTCCTGCCAAAGTGAACAAAGTGATCCCACTACCAGCAATACCTCAAAACGAGTCCATCTTATTCTATATAATCACTAGCCCTCACCCTCATTTTACTCAGCGCAAATCAGTCACCATTAATAAGCGCATTTGCATAAGAAAAAAGGGGAGTGATGCTCAAATTAGAGTTGACCAATCATGGACAACGTATTTGCAGCCATCAGTATGAGATGATTATCAATAAATGATCAGATTTCCCCCTTTCCTGCAATATCCACAAATATTGTTTTTAAAAGTGGACACGTGATCACACATTGGCACATATTCGTGGACACCACCCCCCACCTCCCGTTTTTTCAGCTTCACTCCAGGACAATGATGACGTGTGTCCCCGCTGCCTTAGTCGGTGATCCACTTCTAATCCCCACCAAGACTTCAAGGGACAACCCGTATTCTCAGCGCTCTGAGAGGGAAAAAAAAAGAAAGTGGGGGTGGAGAGGGGGGGCGCTCGTGCGTTTTGTGAACATGCCTACAGTTTGAAAATGTTATTTAGCATACTAACTTATAGGTGGTTAAAAATCTGGCCATAGGGTGAAAAAAAAAAGAAGACAAATGGGGCTATGTGGGGGAAGTTTAAAGACTCTTTAAAAATCAAATAAAAAGAAAAAGGCGATTTAAAATTCAGTATTATAGTTGACTACAACTGCCTAGATACTTCGCCGAAGCAAGGGAACTCCTAATAGGTACTTCAACTCAAATTTTCAAATGCATCTGACACAGACATAGAGCATATCATAGGAAAGAGCTGGCTTTAAGCTTTCCAATGACACCAAGATAATCTTTCTATCACTTATAGGAGAAAAGTTATAAATTTTTTAATGATTTATTTTTCCCCACTAATCGGCTTTGTATTTAATTTTTAAAACTGTGATGGCATTATTACTCTTTTTGTACTATTTTGCTTGTATCCTTTTGGCTATTAAAGTTAAAGCTCTCAAATTTGGAGGAGACATTTAAAATACAATGTTTAACAGAATAAATTGTGAATTAACTTATATCTAATTAAATATGACTTTATGAGCATATGGCGTGGATAACAACAATTGTCAAAAAATTTATTTGTTAAAAAAAATGACATAATTACTAAACCATTAAAGCTATTGCTATAACATGTTCAATACAAACAGATAATATCCATCTAAAAGTAGGGTAAATTTAAAATAAATGTAATGCAGATCAGAAAAAAGTAGGCATTAGAAAAAATATTTCATGAAAGTGACGGCGGCCGAGACCTTTTTACATTAAGATAGATAACTTTTAAACTAATATGCTAATGAGCCTAATGCATGAAATTTTCAGCAATATAGATAATGACAATCGAGGATAGGTCTTCAAAAAGTTTAATAAAGAGCAGTGGACTGAGTGGAAGATAAATAGCAGACCTGTTTACCCTCAAACTCTTAAAATCGTACAATATCATCACAAAATCGTTCAATACCTTATCTTAATAGTAAAAAAAACACACAGTATTTATAATGTATAAACCTCAAAATCGTACATTGTACGCCAAAATCGTAAGAGTAAACAGGTCTGAAATAGGGATGGATAACATTAACAAATAGACTGAAAAAAAGACTGTTTTCAATTAAATTACGCTAATTAAAGAAATGTCCCTAGTATTAAAATTTATTTATTTCATTAATTTAATTCTAGTATTAATAGAGGTCTATTAACACATCCTTATAACTAGTTGTCTTAGTTTATCTAATAATAATAGAGTAATAGAGAATAAATACTGAAGAAAAAAAAAAAGGAATTCTTATACTATTATCTATTATTGGCAAATTGATCAATTTCTTATTTACAAAGAATAATCGTACAAACAATTAATTAAAAGAAATTATTATTTTTTGTATACATTTATATTGTTTCATTATATTAGAATCAAAAACATTTGTTTAATCAGATGTTTCAACGATTTAGAAATGTTTTATTTAAACCTTTATTTCCAAATAATTTTACCTCCCTCCGGTCAATAAAATAATGTAAAAAAAAGATGGCAGCCGTTTTTTCATTAACATGTGGATTTTTTTTTGTTCGCTCGGTATCATAAATTCTAGCCAGTAATGTTAACAATAAATGCTTTCAATGTTACTGCGATCAAGCTAGCTCGTTTTAATTCTCTCACCCTTCGTGCAAAAAAATGAACACGAGTTTAAAATTAGCGACAGTTCGCGCTCCAATTGTTCGTCTGAGACAAGTCAGAATGACGCAGTATTTATACCATTGTGACCAGAATTCTTCAGCGAATAGAGTTTAAGACTGAAACTTATTTATTTTTAGAAAATGACGCATAGACATAGGAACGACAATGCCCGACATATACCGAAACCCGCCCATCAGTGCTGGTCACAGAAATGTACCACGCAAAGCCGGCGTTTTTTTTTACCGCGATTTCCGGTATTGGCGTACCTACTCCTAGTAAATTTGAATCGGAAATGGGCGTCGGCGCAGTAGGATCCGAGTTTTTAATTTTTCATGTGCATGTAATTTGAATAAATTAGGAGTCCTTTTGGCCCATAATTAATTTAGGTTTGACTCTGCCCATTAGGAGAAATGTTGAACTACATTCCCATTGAGTTAATTTGTTCTTTATCTCAACTTTAAGTGAGGAAAATTGTATGTCAATATAAGGCATCTTCGCATTATAAATTCGGTCTAAATATTGAAAGTAGGTCTTTCATATTAAAAGTAGGCTTGCATAATTTGTTGAAGTACACGTGTGCAAAATTTCATTGAGACAGCTCATGAAACATTTTCACAATTCTCAACATTGACCTCATTATGCAAAGGTCGCACAGGCCATTTTGGATTTGTGATTCCACCCCCTTTTAAATAGCCGAAAACTTAGCTTAGGAAATATTCATTGGGGGTCATCACTTTCAACTTCACTTACTTGCTTCATGGGGTCCATGACCATGTTAAAAAAGGACAAATTAAATCATACTTTACTTTAAAATGATGTATCATTCATGGCAATCGGACAATATTTAAATTTTGTGTCAAAGTACCTACTTTAAAAATTCATAACTTTAAAACTACAACAGCTAAAAATATGATTTTGGGGTTATCATTCTTTAAAAAAATTAGCTTTATTCAACTATGCAATTGGTTTATTTTTACAAAAGTTTTAATTTTCAAATCAAAGTACCTACAACTGCCTGTATTTAATTAATAAAGAATACACGTAAGTTTACATGATAAAATTCGAAAAACGTTAAGAAATAATATACGCACCTGAACTCCACTTTTACCCAGTATGGTTTGTTAGAAATTCAACAAGTTAGACTACTTTCAAATTACAATTACAGATAAGACAGTACTGTGGCCGATTTGCCGCCAAAAAAAAAAGAAAAGGAAAGCAACTAACTTTGATCTTGATTGATGTCCTGTTAATGATTATAGAACTATATTTAAAGTAGAATTTAAAAATATCATAAAATTATAAACATAAACGTATTCTTACTTTCTTTCAGCTGTACGTCACATTTTTCTTCGTGTTTCATGAAAGTCTTGAAAATATGATACATTTCTCGATTGATAATAATGGCGACTAAGATGGCAACCAACAGGAAGTATCCGTCATAACTAACCTCACGTGACCAGCCGGGTCCGAATAGCCATTTGCGCTATTGGTACTCGGGTACCTATAGCCACTTCGATATTTTTTTCCTCTTCTAAACTGCTGTAAGTATGAGGGGAAAATTGTCGAAGCTCTTCTCCACGCTCACCTACACTTTCTACATTCAGCAGTAGTCTATCTGCCTATCAGAACGCTGTGAGAATGCTAAAATAGCATGGTCACAAACGCTATGAAAGTGAAAGTACTCAATCAATCAATGTTTGGTGTGTTCTGTTTCGTTCTTTTCGCTAGGGATTTGTGCTTATTTAATTCAAGGATCGGGGGGGGGGGGGGGGGGGGGGGCAGGAGCGTAGCTTTGGATGGTCAGTGGTGATCCTCAAAGTAAAGTAAAGGGGAAACTAAACAATTCTGATACCGGTACTCAAAAGTATGGTGCTGTTGGGTGTATGTAACTATGTTGTAATAACCTATCATATGTAACTTTTTAATTACTATTTGAGAAGTCACTCGTGCTTTTAATTAGCATAGTGTATCTAAGTCTATAGCCGTTGAAACTGAAAGATTAAAAAAAACACAATATCAATGTTTATTAGAAAGGACAAAGTAATCGATAACATATAAACCTGGATATCGTTCGATGTACACAACTAAACGTCGTCGTCATTACTCACAACTTGTAATCTTAAATATGAGGTGTTTATTATTTAAAAAACTTAGAAACATTAATAATTATCATGCTTTAATTAGATTTTTTAAAACTTGCTCTATGGGTAATATTTTGAAAATTTCTGTGAAATCTACCACTTTAGCGTCGTCGTCTATTCAAAAATCGTGTTTTTCGGGTTTGAAGTGCTATTTTACCGGTTATTCTTTTATTGATAAAATTTATGTCTAAAAAATTTATTAATCCAAATAATTAACTTTTTAAAAAAGAAATTGTACTATTCATTGCTATGGCTATATATAGACTATATAATATATAATATTTGGAGCCATCCTTAAAAAGATGTCACGCAATTCAATTATTAGTGGGGAGGGTGTCAGTTGTCACATTTTTGTGACAGGCAGAGGAGAGGGGGGTGGTTAAGCAAATGTGATGTTAGGCCTACATAATATAACAGCGGAATATTATAGACAAAAAATTGCACTGAAATGAATAACTGAATAACACTAAATTACTAAATTAAAATAATTTTTAACTTAATTTTTTTTTGTACAGCAATAAAAGTTTAGGCAAGTTATTTATTTTTAACATTCTTTGCCATCAATGCATACCCTTTCAATTTCGTAAAATTTCCCATAAATTGTGAAATAGGGGTGGGGGGTGTAAAGTGGGTAAAATTTGCGTGAAATCATTTATGGAAAAATCTTGCGATTTGTTAATCCTACAGACAATGTGACAATATCTTTAATAAGTCAATTCTAAAAGGGAGATAACAAATAAATTGTTAAAATTAAATGCACTACAATATTAATTGGTTATATTATTATATATCTTTAATTTCTTAATTATGACACTAATAAGAGATTACTGTTACTATTGACAAAAAGGCCATACTTACTATTAAACTTTAAATATTAAGTAATATCAGACTTAATACTTAGGGAAGGAACCATTTTTGGAAATGCCGAAATTTATTTTGAGACAAACTATTGTTAACTTTGAGGAAGAAATAAAATCTAAGCCTAAACAGCCTAAGGCAGGCTAAGCACACAAAGTAGAGAGTACAGTACCAAGTTCATAAAAAAAGACTGAGTAGACCTATTAATATTTATTGTTACCCGATTTATTTATTATACTGTCTATTTCCAGGCTTTAGTCTAGAACGATTTTTAAAATGTCATTTAAAAAAGTACAATTTATAACTTTCAGAATATGTTCAAGTTTACGTGGAGAGTGTTTAAATCTGTGTTTGGAATTCTTTTTACCATTCTGAGGCCTCTGCAGAGGTTATTCTGTCGCAGACAAAAGCTGTCTAAAATGGAAGGAGTTGAGCTAACTTCTATTGGGTCCGGGGACATGCCATATGATTCTCAATACTCACTTAGCAAGAGTCATATTGAAGAGGTATAAAGACACAATATTTAGTTTCTCTACTAACACTGCTAACAGCATTTCATGTACTTAAAGTTTCTAGTAAATACATTTTTATCAAAAGATCTTGTCAAAATAATTTTGGCCACAGGCTATGGCCATTAACAATGATTTATGGGTGCAAGCCTCCTCCTGGCTAAATTGTACTAGATCAGGGGTGGGTAAACATTTTGTGCGGAGCGCCACATTGACAATTGTAAAGCTATTTCGGGGCCGCTTGTATATTATGTCCAATTTTTACATGTCGATAAACATTTCTCTATATCAAAATCGGTAAATATGCATTTTAGCATTACATGGCAAAGGTCAAGGACTGTTGAAAAAAAAAAATTAGAAAGAAATTTGATAAAAAATGTTAAAACAGTCATAATGTTACCAGTACATGAAATTCTTTAAATTCAACAAAATACCTTAAAAACAAAGTAATTTTAAAAAATTTCTAGATACCTTCGAGGGCCGCATAATATAAGTTGCCGGGTCGCATACTGCCCATGGGCCGTAGTTTGCCCACCCCTGACGTAGATAGACTAGATCAGTGGTCTGCAACAAAGGGCTCCCATAATATTTCTTAGCAAATAAAAATTTATAAAAAGTCTACTCACTCAAAAAAGTTTTCTGACTCCTGGACTACAGTGTTGTGAAAAGGTTAATGCCCATCTTTCTCCTCAATTCCATCAGTTTTGTCTTGTGACATATTTATGTGCTTTGTATTCATACCCGACTATATAGCTATACACTTATAAAGTATCACAGTTCAATTCATTTCTAAACCTATCCATTAACATAAAAGATAAACAAGTAAGAATTATAGCTTTTCAACCCATCAATTTGTGCAACAACGGTCTTGGTAAACCACTGCATGAATTAAAATCCCTTCCATTCTGAAATCATTGACTTTGTCAAGACAGTTTTTTTCTCTCAAGCCCTCCACAGCATCAGATAATTTATTTTAGTTTATTTTATTTTGTTGTTCACTTGATTTCAGTCTCTGGAGAAACTTTTTGTATACGCATTAGTTCTTTTATTGTGGCTATTCCTGTACCTTATGCTACTTATTTCTATTTTTACCTAACCTGATCCTCCACCCATATACAGTTACTTAAATAAAAAGTTTTGATGTAACTAAGGTTAAAACAGAGTGATCAGTTCTAACATGTTGTTTAGTATTTTTATTATTAAGATTATTGCTATCATGGTTAATTTTGTACATTATGTATCATACAGATTGAACCCGAGACCTGGGACACATGGGATGACAAAGGTGAACATTCTTCTAGGGATCAATCAGCAGCACAGAGGAAGGATCAAGCTCAGAGAGGATATGGCACCTCACACAATTATCACTATAACAAAAAACTAATGGAGCCTGAACCAGAAGAAGAGGTTAATTTTTTTGAAGACATGACACCTCAAGTCAAGAGACAGCCCAAGGTACAGCACATTTTTTTTAATGAACAATAAGATCATCTGAATATGCAGTTCCTGGTCTTCACTCATTAAAATAGAATTGAGCCACCAGCATAGCATAAGGTTACTGAGGTATCATTGGGTAATGGAGTTAACATTGCATCACTGAAATTAATGTGTTTTGAAAATTATATTTTATTTTAAGAAGTATAATGCCAACAAAAGACAATCAATATCCTTACTTTGATATGATCATGAGAAATAAATGAAACAAGAATTGAAATATTTTAAATAATTTATCAAGAAATGAAATGACAAATTATTTAATACATAGTTTTAAAAAAATTGCAAGCATTTTCATCTTCACTCTAAAATGCCAGTATTCAAACATCCTACGGATTACATTTGGGTGAAAATAAATGATTCAAACATGTTTCCATAACTCATAAATCAGCTGCGTCCTCAACTCAATAAGAGAACAGCCAATGCTGTAGCGATAACTCTAATCCAGTCAAGATTAGATTACTGTAACAGTTGTTTGTGGGGTTTACCTCAGAACAAATTTCAGAGACTCCAGGAGGTACAAAATACTGCAGAACATATTGTATAGCGGATAAAGAAATCTGACCACATTACCCCAGTTCTACGAGATCTCCATTGGGTTCCTGTGAGTGAGCGCATTAACTACAAAATTCTGTCCCTGGCGTACAGCTGCATAGAAGGCTCTGCACAAGAATATCTTAAAGAACTGATTTATAAACATGTATCCTTAAAGAACCTGCAGTCTTCAACACAGTCCTTACTGAAAATTTCCAGTGTTGATGTCCTTATGAAGTGCGCTCTTTTGAAGCAATAGTGCGAAAAATTATGGAACAGTTTGCCCCACTCTCTGAGGGGAATTAAAAATGATAAAAAATCATTTAAGAAACATTTAAAAACATTTTTGTTTAAATAGATTTAAGAAAACCAGAGTGCAGTGAGCATGCTAAAGTAGCATGGATACCAGCACTATATAAATATCCAATCAATCAATAGAAGTTTTTAAAAATGTACAATGATAATGTATTAAAGTGAACACCAAACAAAGCAAAATTAAAGCTTAGTATCTCAAAGCTATCTGCACTTGGTCCTTATAACTCTAAGTATAAGCCAGTTTGAATTTTAACATTTCATAGATCACGATCTATGCAGGTGAAATTTAAAAAAAATTCATTTGTTAATCATTGTCAAGTATAGTTTGTTTTTTAACCAATCCCAGGTCCTCGTTAGTTGAAAAATGCAACCGAATAAGTTTATGCTAAAATGTTTCAATTGTGTTTTTTTTGGTGATGCTGCAAAACATGCTATATTAAATATTTTATTTATATTATATATGTCATCAACAACATATTTTTGCTATTTCAGATACTGATCCGTAAAAAGGATGCGGCACCAACTTCTTTCCCGTATTTCTCTGACAGACTGGGAGTTTTATCAGATGTCCCTCTTGCAGTAAGTACAAATGTAAATATCATTAAAACATAATTGCTAAGAATATGAAATTCTAAACAGAGCATCTCTCACCTGAACCTGCAGAGTCGTAAAAGAAGGTTTCAAGTTGAAGGCAATTCTTCCATTAGCTTTGTTTGCCTGTTTTCATAATGCAATGCTATTTTCCAATTGATTTAGAACTCTGAGCTGGAAGCTTGGGAAGATGAAAGCAATGCCTGGGAAACAGAGGAAGCATCAGAAGATCTGTCTTGGCAAGCACAAGAAGCTATCAAGGAGAAGAAAAGGTTGGAGAGATTGGAAAGACAGATGGAACAGCAAAAAAAAAAGCAAAAGAAGGAAGAGATGAGAGGATTAAAAACTGGATCATTGATAGCAACCAAATTGTCATGATAAAATGTTTTATTGAAAATATATTTTAAAATATTATTTCATAAGTTAGATATCCAATGCTCTACATGAATGAGATTGCATAGCCAGACTTACTTCCCTTTATCTCAGGGTGGGTATAATTTCTTGCAGTTTGCAGCTTCCCTTTTACAGCATCAACTTCATTTTCAGACAAAGATCTCTCCCCCCTCCTTGAGAGTACTTTTACAATAGCTAAAACTGCTCCCCCAGATTTTAGGCTTTGAAGTCTTTATTTTGAACGTCTTTTGTTTTTATTTAAATTTATAAAAAGTTGCAAGAGATGTACAATATTTGTATCAGAAAATCTTTTTTTTTTTTTTTTAAATATTTCATTCCATTGCCATTGTATTCATTTCTTTGAGATGTCTCCATCTTCTTCAAATGAAACAGTAGGCGGAATTTCCTTATCTTACCCTCACCCCCACCTCTTAGTGCATAAGTAAACTATGGATGGTCTCATGTCACCAGCAATAGCGTTAGGGCCCCCGGACATTCGGGATCTTTGTGCTGCGCTGTAGTGTTAAGAAATTGTCAGCATTATGCTTGCTTAAAATGCCAAGTTGGAAATGATTGTACTTGGTGAGCAAGTACAGGTTGTAACTGTAAAGTATGCTGAGTTTGGCAATGGATTAATAAAGTTATGAACTTTCCCCAAGGAGATGAAGGCCAGAAGGGTAGTTAATGTATTTTTTAATTTAAATTGTTAGAAGTTCCCAACCTGGATGACTTGTGACCTATGTGATATGGTTTAAGTTGGTGCTTGACTATGGTGTCAAAAAAGTTAATATTTAATCGCAACCTTTTTCACACCAAGGTCAACTTAACAGAAACTTTTTCGGAAGTGAAACCAACATTGTTATGTCTTATTTTCTTTGAGGCCTAATGTTGAAAAACTAGTGACTATGAGGTGCCCATTTCATTGAATATATTTGTTGTTTTATTTTAATTCATAAATGAAAAATAATTTAGTTCTTATTTCTAGACTCATACTTTATCTGTTTTTTTGTTACTGAATGTAGGTATATTCCTAAATTGGTGAACATTAATTATTTTTTAAAAATTTAATTGGATAAGTTGTTTAATTTTTCATGGTGGGTTCTCAAATCAAATGTAATTTGGGTATGTGGTCTTCCTGTATAAATTATTGGGAAACACTGATCTTAGGTAAACATTTTCTAGTTTGTTACAATGCATAAATATTCAAGTGCAAAGAACTGGAAGTGATCTGATCAGAGATGATGTAAGCGCAGTGTATGGGTATCTTTCACAACCATATCTTTCTTCTTAACCTACTCCTGCCATACACGCTGTTTGGCTGCCTTCCTATTTCCCCATTTCTGTACCTGCCCGAGTTCTCATGCCAATGCCTTGTGATGTAGCATTATCATGTTCATTCAGGATGCCTGGCGACCCAACTACCATACACCTGACTGCTGAAGTTAACTGCTATTCTTGAGAGCACACCACTCCTGATGACAAGGAAATCTGAACTCTTTTTATCTTCTTTCATTACTTGGTTTCCAAATTTCATTAGGATGGCTTTCTAAGTATATTTAGCCAGCAGAGTGTCTTAAAGATACCAACTGTCGATACCAACATCAAATCCATTTTATGAGGATAATTTGTGTGCTCATGTGTTTGAAGAAGTCCCTGAAGCAGAATTAAAAAATGATATAAATTAAAATACTACTGCTGTTGATGCTATCAACAGTATAATGATGGCAGTGAACTTGTATGAAAGAAATTTATGAGTTAAGAATAAGAAATACTTTTAACACCATGATTCAAATTTTGTTTTATAAATAAACTTTTTTTAAAAAAATTGTCAAATAGATTACAGCTCATATTTAATGAACAAAATCAAATGTTATGTACATTTTAATGAAAACATGCATATTTTAAAATGGATTCACATTTTGACTAAACATCAAAAGATGAGTCTAGGAGTGGGTTACATTGATTTAACAAAGAAGTAATGTTTGAACATGTCTATCATAAAAATATTTAAAAAATGGTTTAAAATTATTTTTTTTTAATGAAACATGTCAAGCTACATTAAAGTATTTTTAGAGATTGTTCTTTGTATTGAGTACAGGGGAAATAAAATGTTATAAATGTTTAAGAAATCAAATTGTATGTTTGAAAATTTCATTGTGAGTGGCTTTTCATATGATTAAAATGTATGAACTTGTATTGCTTTACATCCTGTTAACATTACATTTTAAATTTCTTTCCTTCCAATTAATTAAGAAAATTTGTTATAAAAATTGAAAATTATGTTAAAGTACAATTACAATTTGTTTTTAATTTTAAGTAATCATAATAAGATTCAAATAAATATTTAAATAACAGAGCTGAGGAAGTTTGTCCATGGCTAAAACTGTACAGCTCTGACTCTCCAACCCACTGATGTGTGTGAAAATTGTACAGCTCTGACTCACCAACCCAGTGATGTGTGGGCAACCACTGTACAGCTCTGACTCTCCAACCCAGTGATGTTAACTGATGCAAAAACTAGCAGTGCTGAAACTCCCGCCAAAACTAGCAGTGCTGAAACTCCCGCAACAACTAACAGTGCTGAAAATCCCTCCAAAACTAGCAGTGCTGAAACTCCCGCCAAAACTAACAGACCTGAAACTCCCGCCAAAACTAGCAGTGCTGAAACTCCCGCCAAAACTAACAGACCTGAAACTCCCGCCAAAACTAGCAGTGCTGAAACTCCCGCCAAAACTAACAGACCTGAAACTCCCGCCAAAACTAGCAGTGCTGAAACTCCCGCCAAAACTAACAGACCTGAAACTCCCGCCAAAATTAACGGTGCTGAAACTCCAGCCAAAACTAACAACTGAAACTCCCGCCAAAACTAGCAGTGCTGAAACTCACGCCGTGGTTTTTTTTTTAATTTTAAAAGGTTGAAGCACAAAGCCAAGAAGGATTTTTTTTTAAAGGCCCCAAACCACGCAGTTCTAGAAAGGTAGGCCTACTTTGTCAACGGAAGGAAAACTCTGATCGACCTGTTAACGAATGTGCCTTTCGTTGGAGAAACACTCATTCCTATAAAAATTTGGAACCTCGTAGGCCTGCATCATAGCCAGAAATGCCCGCAATTCGTCTTCCTGGCACGCATTTCCGGCCCCGCCATGCGTTGTTCATCCTGTAACAGGTAAAAAAATGCACATACGTCCTTAAACAATCGGCGAACGGACGTATTACTGATGTTCAATTTGAACGATGTTCCTCGTACTAGTGGCTGACTCCTATTTCTGGAGAACACCGACGTCATTCTCATTATCGAAAAAATTCTTGGTCTATCAGACTTCCTCTTCCATTTAATTTACACAATACACTTCCATAACGGCGATATTTCGTAACAATAGACAACATAACTGTGTTACTTGGTGCCGTCTTATTAAATCTCTCTTGAAATTATTCTGCCATGATACCCATTCACGATCTCTTAATCACTTAATAGGAGCGAAATGATGGTTAACTATGAATATTTTTTCCTCCGCCGAGAGACTCACTTGCTACAAATTACACAAACTAAAAACATATAATCCCTTTTCCTTTTTGGAACACGTGGTGACTGGAACTATGCACCGTTCATAAACTGACTTATGGCGCATACTGTCTATTAGGAAGAGGCAGGGGCGCCATATCAGGTTTTTTTCGGAAAAGGGGGGGGGGGCAAAACGAAAACTTGGTGGTTTGTTAAGTTGTTAATTACTTGAGGCGCCACAGTGCATAGGAATCTAAATAAAACTTGCGAATTCGGGGGGGGGGGAGAGTCGAATGCCCCATCTACGTGACACGTCCCTGGGAAGAGGGCGCATAAATTCAGGCTTTGTCCCCACCCAGACTCAGATTTTGCTTACCACTGCCATGGGAATTTATATTTTTATTTTACTTGTTAGGTTTGGGCCAATCTATGCAAGCTTGCAGTGGCAGGCCCGTTCTTAGGCATACGCTGACTACGCATCCGCGTAGGGCCCCGAGCATGAGGGGCCCCCGTGAGGCGCCCTCGATCCCCCGGTTTTTTTTAAAACTGGCACTGCAGCCGTCTGTGTCACTCACGTTACCCTCCTCATCCTGAAATGTATCATTCTGAGTTGAATTCAGGGGAACGGAAGCAGCCGGGGGGGGGGGAGCTTTGGGGGTGGCATACAGGAAATCGGGGGCTTGGTCGTGGGAATGGGAAAGAGCAAACATTGATGAAGGCAAAATAGAGGTGCCGCAGTGGTGGGGTGGTGTTTTCTCCTCAACTTGAGGGAGCTCCACCCCCGGACTCCCCCCCCCTTCCGGGGCCCCAAACTCCTAAGAACGGCTCTGGCAGTGGTAATTAATCACTTAGTGGTGTAGATAGAGCTTGTTACAATTGTGATGGTACTTGTGTTTTCCACCCCCAATACACAATACATACCTTGCACAAATCACTGGCAGATCCATGAGTGGCGATGGGGCACGCCCGCCCCCACCCCTTCCCACTTTTATGGTTTAACTTATAGGCCTCATCTGAAGTGGAAACAATGTTCTTGTTAATTTCCAAGTTATGTGCACTAAACTTCTAAAGTACTATTGATTTTGAGTATGTTTTCCAAAATCTTAAGCATCTCCTTTGCAATAATCCAAATAATTTCCACGGTCGAATGCAGAATACATAATGGTGGGTTAAATAAAGATCTGAATAAATGCTACAAATGTCCAAATTTTAACCACCCCATACCTAAAAAAATATTATAATTAAAAAAAGTTTACCACTGTTATATTAGACTTTTTTTTGCATACGAATATATTTAACTTATCGTACGCTTTACTTTATCCTATAACTGCAGCGTCGAATTTCGAGGTATGATTGAAATTCAATTAACTAACAGCAGAATGGATACCATTTTTTAAAGCTACTAATGGTTGAGGGCATTTAACCCAATCAGGTTGGGTAAAGGTTGGGCAAAACCTCAATTAGACGTTCCATTGCACCATTGCGTCCTCCAGTTTATTTTAAATTAAGGGATTAAATTGGACAGCTGCTTCACACTTACTTCGTAGAGACAACTCACGCCTGACGCGGAATCAGCCCATTGACTATTGGAGAAGGACTGGTGCTTAAAAAATAGAAGAAAATACAATTATATAACTACTTGCGAAAGTCAGTTAAAATATCATATGCGCTAAACTTTGTTGGCTCCGGGTCTATTAAAAAAAAATAATTAAAAATCAAATAAGGAAACACGCCCCTCTTGTGAATCGTTATACCAATTAACTGCATTAAATAAAGTATCGACTTCTTGATATCGTAGTAGAAGAGATAGTATGAATCGATCCCCCCTCCCCCAAACCACAGAAGGAGAATTAATAATAGGGAAGCGTTATTCACACAGCTCTGTGAATAACGTTTAGCGTTATCGGCAGACCGAAATCTGTGAATAACGGCGAGCGTTATCCACACAGCTCTGTGAATAATGTTTAGCGTTATCGGCAGACCGAAATCTGCGAATAATCATATAATGCATTAGATCTAGACTGGTGAAAAATTATTGTTGGATGTAGGCTATTAATATTGGGGTTGAAATGGCTAGAAAGACTTTGCAATTGTATGCTAGTAATTAGTTTTTGTAGAGTTGCGTTTGTTTTAAATGTGGTAAATTATAGATTTGTATTTTGTTGACATTGTACCGCGCTTCGAGCCTTTGGGGATGAAGCGTGTTTTTGAAATGAACTTCATTATTATTATTATTATTAATATTACTATTAGTATACTGAACCGTCATGAGTTATTATCGAATTTTTTTCACTATTAATTATAAAAAAAGGGCAAATTTATTACTAATATTAGTATGGTAATATCTGTATACCGGTAGTATAATAGTAATAGCCTATTACTATACTAAATATTATGCAGTATAAAGTATATACACAATTGTAGTATAAGTAATATACTTAGTTACTTAGCTTAATCAGTATACGCATACATGGGCGCCCGCAGAAAACTTTCGGGGGGGGGGGGATCGATTAACTTTCTGGGGGGGGGGGCAAAATTTGTTAGCAATGTTTTAATATAGTCTTAATTTACTGTAGCGTATTTGTATGGTGAACGAACGGACAGGACAGGACATCAGCTTAGTTACTTTCTCTTTATTTTCTCTTTACTTTAATACATTTTTTGTCTAAATTTTTCCAATCAATCTAAGGGGGGGGGGGTAAGTGCCCCCCACTTGCCCTTAACTGCGGGCGCCCATGTACGCATACAAATTTATTATTGGGTGATAATTAGTGGGTCTATAATGCAGAGCGTTATTGTTAGACAGAAATGATCACATAAGTACTCACATTTCTAGATCACATTCCAAGCCGAGGTGGGGGTGTAGTTTTAAGTAGTGTAGGAGATTTGGATCTTTAAAGAATCTTTAATGAGTATGGCACAAGCACATTTCATAACCGAAGCTATGCACAAATTAAATTTTAAAAATTTAATAGGCCTAACTATAGCCTATATATTGGATATAGGACAGTTAGTTGTGCCTACATCTGCTCTGTTAGGGGCCAACACAGGGTCTATTCGACCTATAGAGTGTTACTAATAGATCCAGTCAAACCTCCTACTCCTAGACATAACTAATTTTCTGGTATTTCATATTAAATATTATACCAGTAATAAAAATTGTACCCGTACCGGTATTCTTCGTGTAGACTCACTTTCACCCATTGTAGAGAGGTCTTAAAATGATGTCAAAGCTTGATAGGGTATCGTTTAGTGTTTTAAAAGCCCTATGATATATCACCTAGTCTAGAATTGTTCTGTCAGGAATAGCCCATGCAGAGAGGTGGCTGCATCAGGTGGCCATGTGAGAGATGGGGAGGGGCATATTGGCCCTACATTGATAATAACAGAATGTAATCCTGTTAAAGTTTAAGGCTAGTATTTTTTCCTCATCCTTGAGCGTGTCCCTTAGTCTACCCAGCTCTGGCATTAGCTGGTCAAAAGTAAAGCTGGCTGGTTATTGCGCTGGCCATACACTCAAACTTGTAAACGCTGCTTCAATTTCCCCATGGGTAGGCCAATATGATCTGAAGGGGAACTTTACTTCCCCAAGACTCGCAATGCATCCTACGACAAGCAAGTTTCCAACAAATTTTTTAATGCTTTTTTTTGTATTTAGACCCATAGTTACAACAGTGACAGTATGACTTTTTGTTTTTAGACCCAAGTTACAACAGTGACAGTATGGCTTTTTGTTTTTAGACCCATAGTTACAACAGTGGGAGTATGGCTTTTTGTATTTAGACCCATAGTTACAACAGTGGCAGTATGGCTTTTTGTTTCAATTATCAACATTTTTTTGACAAGAGCTAAAATTGTTGATGTCAATGATATTGATATGTTTTAAGTACGGTACCGGTATCTTCATTTCATTGTCATCACTAAGTGTTATTTCAACTATTTCTGGAGCGGCATATTGCGTCCCTACTTATTATGATACTTATTAGAAAATAAAATGAAACAAATAAAACGTGACATATTTTTTCAGCTAAACATTAATACACAACTCTGTGATCTAAAATATTTGAATAAGTAAGTTATTAATAAGTATTTGTTTATTAGAGAAAAAACAAATGGATGTTAAAGTCTATGAGTGGAATTATACAAAGAAAATTAAACAGTCAAAAGAGCTAAAAGTATATCACAATGTACAGTTAGAACAGCTGTATCTGACTTAAACATGGTTTATGCGGCTGATCTGCATATTGCATGTCCATGTTGTTTACATTTTTTTAACGAAACTTGAATGAACATTCTAACAAAATAGATTGAAACTTGTAACATAAGTAACAAAACTATATGAAAATAACAATAAAACTATGTGAACAGAAAAAGAAAGTTATAGGAAGAATATTATTATAATATAACACTACGAAATAACCATTAAATATTTTGTTTTTAAATTTTATTTATAAAAATGAGGCCGGGGAATCGAACCTATTTCTGCTGGGTGACGGTCTGAGATACTGACCACTACTCTACCAAGGAGATGTGTATAAACGAACTTTGTACTTTATATTCATTAATTAATTTATCACATTCTGTGAATAACGTTTAGCGTTATCGGCAGACCGAAATCTGTGAATAACGGCGAGCGTTATCCGCACAGCTCTGTGAATAATCACTTCGTTAATAATAACAGTTTTACTAATATCATTTGTTTTATTTTAAATGAATACAAATTAAATGTATTAAAATATTTAGAATCATTATTATGTCAACTTTGCTGCTAAAGGCTATAGGTTATTCTTTTTTTTTTTTTTTTAAATTTCCAAGACAGTCTTAATTTGGCCAAATCATTGATCATTGGGTTAATAATAAATCCTGATAAGTCTAACTAGGCTAGATAAATGCTACATTTTCGTTATTTTTCTAGTAATTAATTGGGTGGTTGAGTCGCGTAAACTCAACGTCAATGCCTATGATCTGGAGTTCCTAAAAAAAAAAAAAAAACGGTGGATGGATCCCTTAACGGAGGAGTTCCATAGGCGGATACAATGAAGAACCCGGCAACTCAAGCGTCGCAACTGGAGTCAAGCTGTATCATCCATAAGCCTATATGGTGTTCCCTTGGGCTATCCAGGTGCGTGGAGAGAGGCGATGCTGTCTAGGGAACCAGCTTATACTTAATAGTCCTAAAAAAAAAAAAAAATCAAAGACCTTCTAATTTTTGCCTGCGAAGTCGCACCATCGTCTTATTGTGCCAGTAAAAAAAAAAATAATACAAAACTCGTTATTACTGAAACTAATTTTAATAAGCTAAAATATAAATATAATTCCCATGTGTGAAGTCTTTAAAAAAAAAAAAATCAGTAGTCGTATTTATATAATATCATATCAAAAATTACATTTTGTGTCATTTTATTATTCCGATTATTATCAAATACTGAATGCTCTTTTATTTAAGAATGGAATCGGATACTATTTTCAGACTCTAAGCAAGGTCTTTCAAACATAATGTCAGAACAGCAACACATTTTCATCATAACCGAAATATGAGGGCATACTTTAAAAAAGTTTTGTATAGTTATTTAAATATCCAACCTGATTAATTAAAGAGAAGCTTCATTTGCCTATTTCGACGTATCCACCAGTATATGTAGTGTAGTATAAATAGCCTGCTAAATCCTATTCCAACAAACGTAGCGTAGAGTGATGAGAGTTGACGAGTGGTGATTGGAGTGGTCAGTGGACTGATTTCTAGACACCGGTGGGGAGCATCATACGATCTTACACACTGATATCGTGTAAAGAGGATTAAAACATGGTGTTCAAAAGTGAATTTTACGGAGGATCCTTGTTGCTAAAACCATTAGCTGATGCGATAGGGCTTCCTATTGATCAGGTAAAGTAAGCAACTGACACAAATCAAATAATAAGTTAAAATTATTGTTTACACTTATTAAAATGTCCACTCCATGCCATAAGGATACAATATATTTCACATTACAGTTAATGTAATACTCTACACTCTTGTCTGTTATCTAACCCCACCCCTCAGACAATTGCTAATATATATTATCATTGTTAAATTGATAAGAATATGATATATATTAGAAGTAGAAGGCAGGACTGCCTACTAAAAAAACACAATTTTGAATTATGGACCATAAATTTTTTTGTATATTTGGACTATCCGTGCCATGACATTTCACAAGGCTGCCATCTTGGTTGCCACGACCTAGGAAAGATTACAATTATGACAAAAAGAGGGCGGCCGTGAACAAAAAAATAGTGAAAAATTCATCAGTTTTTTAAACTGTAGAAATGTAAAAATTAGTAAAAAACATACAAATTTAATGAAATAATTTAAACCGGTACATAAATTTCATGGCGAGCAATGCTACTTTATTGTATCCATCTAGATATTTGGCAAGAAGTCTCAACAACCTGCGATCGCCCCCTGTCAGACATAATTTCAAATGGTCCTGGTCCATGCTCATTTCCCTAAACTACAACATGAGTGCGGCTACAGTCAAGAAAAAAGTAAAAATGAAGCAAAAAAGTACAAAATAATTTTAAAATAAAAGAAAACCCATCTTACAGTTTCAAAGAGAACACTTTTACACACTTTATTTCAGAATCCACCAAGAACATAATCCAAAAGTTGTCAGAAAATTAATAAAATACAATATCATACCCATTTTCCATAATCCACGAAAATTTGAATATTATAATTAACCAACCAATGACATTTTAATTTAAAACATTCCATAGTCCTATTAAATAAAAGTTAACTCTAGTAGCAATACAACTGGAAGTGAACCCAACACAGAAAATTAACATAAACATGTAAATGACGTCATGGCGTGAGATTGTTTATTTAAAACAAATTTTTAATGGAGTTCTTTAAAAATAAAATTTCTATGCTATTTTTTTTTTCAGATTGTTTTCTTGATTGCATTGATTATAATGTTAATTTATTGCATAACATTCTCAGTCATCAGTGTTGAATTTCTCCTGAGTATGATCCTACAAGTTTTAAGCAGTATGAACAAAATCACACAAATTGAAATATACCATTTTTTATCTAACTTCTTCAGACATTTTTGTCCAATGTTTCATTATTTTTGAGGAAAGACATTTATGGACAAGTCATTGTAGGTCAAATTTTGAGAACCATGCATCAGGGTTGGTTATTTTTTCCTTGTTTAAAATTTTAAAGTAATAGAAGTTGTAGCAGATGGTTAAGCCTTTAGGGCTAGGGGGAATATTTTTTGTTTGAAAACCTATTCCCCTATTACTATAATGCCAGCTAGATTTGTGTTCACTTCCCATAATAGCAAATATTTTGGTCACACACAGACAGCCAGGGCCTAGTCTGTCTCCTTATGAGAATATAAACTGCACTATAAATGCTTATATTATAGGCCCTTTTAATCTTTTTTTTATACGCTATTTACTGTTTTAAAGTATATTATGTAAGTAACATCATAGATAGTTTATATAAGAAAATAGTAAAGTATTCCTTTTATCTTTATCTTTAATTAAAAGTACGTCCTTATGACCAGTATTTCAATGTCACGCATTTGTTTCATTTACAAAATTTAAAATCACATCTTATTTTTCAGATAAATTTTCTTGTTTGTCAGCTTGTGGCTCTAACATTAGCTTTTCCATTCAGAAGTTATCTTTCTGTTGAGAAGGTTGGAGTCAAGGCTCGACATATTGTTGAAACAGTTGTTGGTATACTGCTAACACTGTTTTGCTTTGGAAAGTGAGTTTTTTCTTACTCATTTTTAAGCCCCACATCTTAAAAACTATTTAAATCTAAATGGAAAGAGCCTAATAAATAAAACAAGACATCTATTTTTTTTAGGAATGCCATGCTTAGTTTGACAACACATACAAATTTGAATTTTGAAAAATAATAATTGTTGGCTCTTTTGTTTTGTGTGACATGAATTTGCTGTGCTTACAAATAATATATATTATTAGGCCATTGTTTAAAAAAACAACTGATATATTTCCCAGTGTTTTTAATTCAAACTAGTATTTAATAATGATATTTAGGTTATTTTGATGCCCGAGATTTTTTTAACGTTAAGATTCAGGAAAGCATGATGCAGAACCTTTGAAAGATTTTGCAACAGGCCATTTTCCATTTCAGAGCAACTGTGGCCAAAATATGTCTACCTAGTGTAGTAAAATTGCAAAAATTGTATAGATTCAAGAGTCATCTAAACAGACAAAAAACTTGTTTATTATCATTTTGCATTGTTTGCCTCACAACCAAGAAGTAACTGGTTGAAATTTACCCAAGTTTGTCCCAGGCTTTAGGCTCATAAGAAAGTGGAACGAACTTAATGCCCCAGTAAGGCAGCTATGCTTTAGTAGGGGTAAAACTTGAGTAAAAAAACAACAACCTGAAACACTAAGATATCTAAGACTAAAGATATCTTCTGTCTATGCCTTTCCTACACACTAAAAAATAAAGATATGTATATAGCCAATTTTGTTAAGTTTTCTTACTTAATACCTATACTATTTTTTTCCAAGTCAAATATGGCACCTCCTGTTCCAGTCTGTGGTCAGCTACATTTGTCTGGCATTTGGTGGTAAAACTTACAGTCATGGCCTTGTATTTACTTTCTCTATGGTGTACTTGTCAGTGTGTCATATTTACAGACAAGTTTATGATTATGGTGGCTACACGCTGGATATTACAGGGTGAGTCCAAAAGTAACTGAGGATTAAATACTCTTAAATTCTTTGTCATAGTTTTAAAGAAACCATAGTAGATTTTTTGATGACAAGAAATTAGAAATTTCTTACATCAAAATGCATATAATTTTATTTTTTAGGAATGTCTACAAATTGTTTTTGGAAATAAAGTCAACAAACTAAGTTAAATATAATAGTTTTGCTTTTCACAATAACTTCACACTAGTTAGGATTTCCAGGACTTTTAATTATTATTACTGAGATTTTCAAATAAATTCATATATACTTAATCGGCGCGATATAAATTAGTCATACAATAGGTAGAATTTGTTGACATGAGAAGAAAATATAAATAAATAACTTTGTTTTTATAGAGTCATTGGCATGCTCTGGAATTATGAGTGTTAAAGAGTAATGTATCATTCTCAGATTTTTAAAATAGTATATTTTAAAAAAAAAAAGGAAGCTTTTCTAATTGAGGGCAATCAGATAAACATTTGTATACCCTTTACGTTTTGCAAGTCAAGTAGGGAGGTGACCCTTAACCCTTAGCCAGCAAGGCAAAGATGTTTTTTCATTAGCACATCATTTACTTTTGTAATTATAAATCTACATGTGCATACTCAATGTTATTATTAAGTTGACTGGTCTCCTGATAATTGTTAATTATCACCTTGCAGCCCACTCATGATTCAAACTCAGAAGTTAACTAGCCTGGCCTTTGCCCTACATGACGGTAGATATAAAGATGAAGCTAGGCTTTCCCCTGATCAGAGAGAACAAGCTGTGAGGTATGTGAATGACTTACAAAGTAGGAAACACCCTTTTAAGTTGAGAAGCATGAGATATTTTAGTGCTTTTAAGAGCAATTTTTTGAATGATAAAATGCATTTATAACGCTCCCATTTATTTTAACTACACTTAAAAAAAAACAGAATTTACAAAACCTGGAAAAAATAATTCATAAAAACATTTTGATTAACAAAATAAAACAGCTTTCTGACATGGTGAAAGAAAGTGAAATATAGTAGTAGCTCCCAGTAAACCTCTCAAAGATCAGCATAAGCATTAGCTTATGGAATATTACTTGTCTGATAAGGAGGGTAGGAGATCCTAAACAAAAACTTACATGCAGACCTTAAAGTCTCACTAGAAAGAGGGAGAGATAAGAGAAGCACAGACCACGAAAGCAGACCCACCAATTATTGGTATAGGTATCAACTATAGTTTGCATACATACAAATCAGTCACCAACAATAAATATAAGTTTGCCAGCACAAGCTTTGTGGGCATTAAGAAGAAACTACTGAATACTGTACTGTGTCAAGTGCTGGTTATGAAAATGAGTTACTTTGAACGTTTCAACAAAAATTTTAACTCCCGCTTATGATCTTATAAAATGTTTCAATCTGACTGCTGAACAGATGGGAATGCATTTTTAAAAACAGATTTCTTAAAACCAATAATTGGTTTAAAAAAGAAAATAGAAAAAGATATTAACATCCCTAATTTCTCCCCTGCCTCCATCCACTTACACTTTTCTTTTAATTAATTCGGATAAAATTAATTTTTTTACACATGATTGAACATCTATGAATTAATGGTTGATTATTTTACATGCAGAGCTTAAAAAATAGTATATTACTGAAATACACACATTTTATGCACTGGGCATATAAAAATACCCTATGTGGAAACAATTTTTATTTTACCCACTTAGTGTTAAACGATTATCCGAAAAGATTTGTTTTTAAAGCCAAATAATTTACTTTATGTATTTCATTATCTGACAGCAATGATAATTTCATAATTGTCCTTGGTGATGAAGTGAACAATGTTCCAGTATAAAGCATTGACATTAGTGTTTGTGGGGTTCAAAATATAAAAATCTGAAGAGAGTATTCAAATAAAATCATTGGTAAAAAATATTAAACCACATTTTGAGAGGCTGATAAATTATACATTTCCTCTCTGCAGAAAATTGCCAAATGTTCTCCAGTATCTAAGCTACATGTTCTACTTCCATGGGATCATGGTTGGACCTCTGACATTTTACAATGACTACATAGCTTTCATTGATGGCACCAACTTCATCAAACCTGGAAACAGTGCTGTAAGTTGTTTCTTATCAATGCTATTGACCAGGGCCAGGTGGTGGAGCACTAGTCATGTCACATGCTCTCACTAACTATATATATTCATTTTTTTAACACATATGGTGTAAGCAGAGCCCATGAGCTACTCTTTTAACTACTATGCAAAGAGACTTTTACTATTATCCAAAAATAATGTTTTTTTAAAGAAAAAAAAATTTGTGCATTTGTTACTGTCTCAATTTGTGTGCATGTGACTGTTCTCTGTTTGTGGAATTTGTGTGAGTATGTCTCTTTGTGTGCATGATACATTTGTCCTTCCACCTGGTTATGAAGGAACACAGCCTAGAGATTACATAACAGTTATGGATGATCAGTTTGTAAACTTATATACGAAAAATCAAAGACTTCTTTACGTCTAAATTAAGTTTCAAAATTTCCATTGCCCTTTTTTTTTGAGGCCTAAATTATTTTTTTTTACTACAGGGCGTAACGCATCAAAGACATCCAGCAGAACATCTAAATGTAAGTATTGTCAAGACTATCACTTTCATTTCTTTCAGTGGCAAAGAAAATAAATAGACAGGAAATCAATGAAACACTAATAAGTAAATAGTCATGCTTACTGTTCATTTAAATTTAAAATAAATATGTTTGTCACTGTTAAAAAAGTGAAGAAGTTTATTTTGAAGAAATATCAAAGACTAAAATTAAATCTATACAACTACTAGACTTACTCAACATAAACTAAATGTATTCGACTACTAGACGTACACAACATAAATTAAATAGAAAGATTGTTGGCATCCAAAACAATCCATCCATAACTGCTCTGTGACTTGTGTTTAAAGACATTTTGTTAAAGTCCTCCGGCCCACTTCCCATGTGTCCATGTATGCTAAATTTCAAATCTCTCAGCCAATCTCCCTTTAGTGCAAGCACATTTCATTGATGGTCACTTAAAGCATTGAAGTTTCCCTGCATCAGAACACTTTAATAGTACAGTGGAATTTTAGAAATACCACATTTAAATAAGCATTGATGAGAAAAATTTAAAAAAAATAGTTTTAGCTTTTTTGACAATTTAAATGTTGTAACAATTATGGAGTTTAAAAAAATTCAACTTTAACTTTTATAAGATTCCAAATACCAGACCTGTTTACTCTTAGGATTTTGGCGTACAATGTTGAGGTGTATACATTATATATTGTGTACATTTATTTTTTTACTATTAAGATAATGTATTAAACGATTTTGGGATCATACTGTACGATTTTTAAGAGTTTGAGGGTAAACAGGTCTGCATATAATTCGAACCTATTGGAAAATTGAACTTTGAATGTTAATTAAACTCTAGAAAATAGTATTTCGGAAGCTGTTGGTGGCCTCAGCTTGCTGTTTGGGCATGATGATTTTACCTGGACTTTGTTTCCCACCAGAGAAAATTAATAGTAAGTGTGATACTGTTGATAGATTCACTTGTTGAGATTTGATGCTAAATTTATCCAGATATTACCATTTAATAAAGTTGTCAGCATTTTTGCGCCTTTTGATATTTAGTAATATGGTCAGAATTGTATATTAAGTTTCTTAATGGTGTCATGAAAATTGGTATAAAAATGATCAATTTTTAATAATTTTGTCATCATACATCATGGAAAAACCTATACATTTATATTTTGACAGCAACATATCTCTTCACTGTTTAAATGTCGTTGTGGAAATTGCTTGTTACATTTGTCAGCAATAAAACAGAATCTTTTGTCATAAATTTTCTTTAAATGTTTGCTAATACAGTTAAAACCAAGTCGTCCAGAGTCTGCTGCAAAACTTTGCTATTAGTATTTTGTATGAATCAGACTAAGGAAATTAACATCATGTGTCTTCACTCTTAATGTTACACAAATAAGTGCAATGCACATACTCTCAAAATAAATTCTTTTCTCAAATAACAAGCTTTAAAAATCAATGGCACATGACTTAGATGATCAGTTTGAATAATTCAAGTCTAAATTAGTGGTTACAAATACAGAGGCTCTTGCCTAATCACATCATTAAACTAAAAATACCCTGTGGCTATCTGAGAAGGAGAGTAATATTTAGATGCACCTCCAATTAAGGGTATTTATCTGCTGTTTGATCAATTCAATACCCGAACTGATATCTCCAATATCTTAGGTTAGAATATTCAATTCAAAATTTAGAACAGCAATGAGTTATGGGCATATTTATGTTCAACTCTTTAAAAAAAATTCAATTTTAAATATGCCTGTCAAAGTTTCTGTGAAATTTGTTTAAAATAGGTAGATTTTTAAATTTACACTTGACTTCTTGTAGGTAGTATTATCTTGTCGAGTTTTTATTATTTAGTAATCAGGGTGTAATGAAACTTGATTGAATGTAATTTAAATCGGTTTACTGTTGGGGTGGGGAGAGGGGGGGGGGGGATCACCTATTTCCTAACACAAAACTTCGCTTGTATTTGTAACTTGAAGCGTGAATTTATTAAATTGTTTTAAAGGCAATTAAACTCACTATTTTACAGCCCCTGAATATTACAGTATGAATTTTCTACATAAAATGATCTATATATTGGGAGTCATGACAATAGCCAAGCACAAATACTACTTTGCTTGGAAACTGGGTATGTTGAACTATTTTTTTACCTGTTCATTGAAACGCTATGTTTTTACTTGCTTTGAAATAGGACTTTACCCAACTACTTGTCTGAATACTATGAAGAAGGTTCATTCATCCCAGCATTACACAATTATTCTTTTTTCCTTCTGATTTCTTATAATGACAACTGTATACATTTAATAATCCTGAGTCTGGATTCACATTAGAAAATTTTGAAACAACCCATTTGTGGGTTTACATTAGAAAATCGGTAGGTGGATCCTAGTTTTGGAATTATATGGTCATATCACATATTTGGTTAGTTTATAGCATTTATTATTTAAATCAGTACAGCTAGTTGAGATTTTGGATTATTTAGTAACATAAAAATAAGGTGACTTTCCAACATTAAGACTAGTATTTCAGTGAATTTAGTCTCTTCTCATTCTCCTTTGCTAATTGATTGAATGTTGAAAACATGAAGCCATATTTTATTATTAATAAAGCAGTCTGGAGAAATAAACTGAATAGTGCTGCCAAGCTACCGTTACTATTATGACAAATAATTAATTCTATTTCATGGCCGCAGCCGATGCTGTCAACAATGCCGCTGGGTTCGGCTTCAGTGATTTTGATGCCCAGGGGAACCCCAAATGGGATCTAACAGATAATGTGCATATAGCTGGCGTGGAGGTAGGAGATATATGATGCAGTGATTTCCTAAAACATATTACTTGGAAGTATGTATCATAAGTTTCTAATACATTCATTCATCAAATTTATTCTTGAAAATATTTGGCATTACTTTGAGCCATAATGACAAATTGACTTTGTGACAGTACAAATATACAAAAGCATACACAAAATTAAAGAAAAAGTGAAGAGCTTTTTTTTTTGGACCAATCTCAACTCCATTTTTCACCTCGCCAGTTATCCACTAGCCTGAAGGTGAACATTGACAGCTGGAACAAAAAAACACTGACCTGGCTTCGTCGTATGGTATATGATCGCGCACCATTTTCCAAAACATTGGCTGTCTTTGCTTGCAGTGCATTCTGGCACGGCTTCTATCCTGGCTACTACTTAACCTTTGGAACAGGTGCTTTCATGACTGTAGTAGCGCGAGATGTAAGTATGGTTAAATTAGTTCTCTAACTCTTTGACTCCCAGGGGTATTCTCAGCTTTACGAAGCAGTTTCAGACACTTTTAAACTTAAATCTAAATCCTAAGATTAAAATAAGAGATAGACCCCCAAATGTTGTATATCATTGGCAAGGAAATTGAAAGTACTTTTCTATAAAATGAATTTGATATAAATTTGGATTATTGAGTTAAAGTTTGTTGAAAAAAGCAAAGACAAAAATGGATTGAAAAATTAATTGAAACCAAACCTTTACACCGCTTCAGCTTTTTACCAAATAATTATTAAATCGTGAGTCGGTACAGTCAGCTTATGGGACAGAAATGAAAAATCGATGAGCCAGTACAATGAGCATATGGTAGTCAAAGAAATCTTACCTACAATGAACCTTAATGTGTTGGATGTGACTGATCCTGTTTTAAACAGCACATGAAGGTTCCTTTGATGCTGCTGACCAATCATCCGTTGCCAACAGATGATGGTACATGTAATGTAGCTACCTGATCGAGTCTTAAACCACACCTGTAGGAGTGTCTGCATCTTGATGAAGGGGACCAAGTCTATATAATTTTGATAACTTATTTTATATATTAAGATGCAATAGTTTTCTCAAGAGAGTTTTCCATAAATTTGAGATTGATTTGAATTCATACAATTTCGGACAATTCTTTTAATTAATTTTTTTCTCTAACGCTGCAGGTCCGACGATATGTGCGGCCTTGGTTCCAGCAGTCATCAGTTCACAAATTTGCTTATGAGATCATCACTTTCACAGCAACTCGCTTCGCCAACTGTTACATTTGTTTCCCATTTTTAGTCTTGGAGTTTTATGCTTGTTTCAATATGTACAGGTAACACTTACCATCTTGTCTAAAATAAAAAAAATTTAAAAAAAATTTTAACCCACAAACTGTGGTCGGCCAAAAAAATCGGACTACATTCCTGTTCTGTACTTTGGCGGCCAAAAAAATCAGCCGATAAAAAACACAGTCCGAAAGCAACTTCCAATCCAATATTTAACCGGAATTATAGCCACTTCCTTTTATTAATAATTAAATCATCTTCCTGTTCAAGCTGTTTCTTGATAACTTATTAATAAGTACTTTTTCATCGGAGTTTTATATCGCTGTTTTTTTAAAAGCTAAAATGGTTGAAGCCATGGCTGGGCCATCAGTGCAAGAACTAATAGAAATATTTTTTGAAAGCTTTTTAGGAGAGGTTTTAAGTGATACTGATGATGATTTAAAGATTCCCCATGACGATATCAGTTGAGATTATTCTTCTCGTGAGTTTTATACTAGTCTTAGTGATACTGAAGTAGACCTAATGAGGCTACTGTTAGACTTTGAGTTATTAGTTCAGAACTAATAAATTTTATATTTCAACAACCCAAATCAGTTCCACAGTTCCTTTTTAAATGTTTACTAGTCAACTATTTTGCCTGAGATTTTGTATTTTCACCAAGCAAAAATTTTTTTAAGGGGTGGGCAATATGGCCAACTTTATCCCCATCCATTTACCTTTCTAAAAATATATACTTATAGGGGTCTTGTATCAATATTTCTATGTCATTTAATGCAATTTCAAATGGCACTCAAAATGCTCTGAAAAGCTCCACACCACAGAATGATGCATGCCACAGTTCGTGGGTTAAAGTTGAAGGGGGCTTCTTTGCCCATAAGAAGAATATTAGACAACACCTGTCAAGCCAAGTTACACACCCGTTTCACAACTACCTACCCTTTGACCATGTTGTTGTAAAGCGTGGCTGAGCACACTTAAAATCTGAAAATCTTTTAACAATTTCTATTAAAAAAACAGCATGAGCTATAACCAAGCAAATGTATAGTAGATTTTTAAAATAGCCGCTGTTGCAAATTTTTTCGCTTCTTTTTAATTGATAACATTTTTAAATTTCAGATCACTTTACTTTTACTATCATATCCTGACCCTGGTTGGCTTTGTGTATTTCACTTTCTCCGCACGGTCCAAAACCACCAAGCCTCACTCTTCCAGTGTTACCCCCCAGAAAAGCTCAGAACCACCTGTGAACAGGAAGCTGAATCAGTCCTTGAGCAAAACAAAAGGCTCGTTAAATCAAGACAGAGATGACAGTCCCGTCAACTCGGAGCCGGTGCTTAGTTTACATGACAAGTGGAATGAAACTGAACAAAAATCCAAATCTGAATGACCTGCGTATTTTAATGAATGTTTTTTCATATTTCGCAATAGTTAATTTCTTATCAAATCAAAATTGTTCATTTAAGCATTATGGTCAGTTGCAATAAGTAAGTGGATAAAAACATGCTGGAATTTTAAATGTGTTGAAAATTAACTCATCAATTAATCAGCATATTTTTGTTTGTTGAAATAGTTAGATAAAAATCACTAATGTAATTTCATCTGGTAAGCAACATCAGGACAAGGTATGAGCTCCAGGTAGTTTCATCTGCTAGGCAACAATAATAAATATAATCGGCACTGCAAATAATTTCATCTGTTTTGCAACATCAGTACACATGAGCATGCTGCAAGTAATTTCATCTGCTGAATAACGTTTCATAGTACAGTTCTAAATAGCTTATAACAACCATTTAGTATTTTGTGTGTGATCTCTTAAAAATCAGAATCCCTTTTAAAAAAAAAAGTCTTTTGAATTTTATACAAATTGAGAAACCGGAATATTTATTACATTTTCTTCACAACCTGTAAGTAGATTGCTAGGCTAGACTTTATATAATCAAGCAGTTCCAGAACTGTATACAATACTAGTTAGATATGGAATACTTTCATTTAACATTCCCATTTGTAAATCGCACTAAATTAAATATATGTTTTAAAGCATTTGTCTGCATGCTTGAATTCTTGACATCAGTAGCAGGAGGTTTCCAAGATTAATTCCATTCTCTCAAACAAATATGAAGTAATAAGGAAGGCCTGTTAATTTTCTTTATTTGGATGGCTGTGAAAGATCGAGACATAAAGTATCCAAATGTTTGTTCTAAATGACATGCTTTTGAGGAATGTTTAAGATTACATCAGTGTGCATTTAAATATTGACTTCAGAGGAATGATTCTTTCCTTCTTGTTTGATATTGTTTACTTGCTACTTAAAACTTGGAAAATAAACAGGGTCCCCATGTTTTTAAATTTGAACTGAGACCTACAAATAGCATCAGAAAAGTCTTTGGTGCTCTAAGTGAAAGTTGGGAGACAGTGTTCTAATTTATTTGTAAGATTAAATTCATTGGTACAAAATCTCTTCTCTCTTTCCCCCCCCCCCCTCTCCCCCCATATGATTGCATTGCTTGGAGAGTCTAATGTATATTTAAGTTTCAATGGATTGAGTACTGGTATTTTTTTCTTTCTTAAAACTCAGATTTTGCTTCTAATTGTCTAAAGAAAGTAAAAGGAACTTGGAGTAGAGATGATTCATTGAATGAATGGGCATTGGGTGGCAGTGATAAATAAGGTTGTTTTTATTTTTGATCTGTTCAGGTATAATTTATGGTGCACCTGTTTGTCAACTGATTTTCACATTTGGAGTTTAACCATGTATGACATATGTGTCTGCTACTTTTTGGATATGTCTGCTCCTCCTTGATATGTCTGCTAATGCTTAGAGGTGTCTGCCAGTTTACTGGTTAAGAGTTAAATTTTTATGAGCCCTTAAGTTTCTTACATGTGAATAATGAAAAATTGCATTTTAGAATAAACATATTTTAAATTCACCTTTGACCTTAATTTTTTTGTTGCCTGCTTACACTCTATTTCTTAAATCATCTCCTATATCTTAATCAGTTTCCTTTTTAAATGCTAGTCTATTTCAAATATACAAGAAAACATCAGTGAGGAATGATTGAGGTAAAACTTTTGATAATATTTTTGCATTTATTGTGTTTGAGATCTGTAGTCAAGTTCCAGTCACTGTAGATAAGTTAATCAGCAAAGTCAACCTATTGTAATTATATTATCTGAATAATAACACATCTACATGAAAAGTTGATTGAAGTCCTAATTTTACTACAATTCTTGCTGCAATCTTGTGAATACAAGGAACGTGGTATTGAGTATATTTTAAATCAGGGGTTCTCAAATTATTTGTGATTTTTTAATCTTTTATTATAAGTTAATAAGCATCTAGCAGCCCAAAATTGATTTTTAATGGCAACTTAACCCCTTTGTCTTGACCGCTCCTCCCGTTTCTCACACATGGTAAAACTATAAATGTGAATGTTCTATCAAATTTAAGACTTCTTCCCTAGCTTAATGAGCTAAAAAAAAACAATATATTCAATGTGATCTTGAAAACTCATTGAACAATTCATGAACCTAAATACATACCTTAAAGGAGACAATTTATATGATAATTCTTGAAAATTATGAATTTTAAAATGTCTACAGTTATCAGTAAACGGAGTTGGAGTCCCGTAAGGCGCATACAATGTCAATTCCTGCAACCGTACCCATCCCTGGTCGTCTTGACGTAGAGTCTTGCCACTGGATATGGTGGGCTCGGACGAGAGAGTGAGGTTGACGCTGCGCAACTCTTCCTCACTTTAAACAAAAGTCACCCGCGCAAGTCATCAGTCACCAGACGACTCGATGGTCATCGTCGATCCTCGACGGACGAACAACAAACGTTAATAAAACTAAACATCTTGCAAACAGCTCATCACAACCTGGAAGGTCAAATTTTTAAACACATTTATTTCAAAACATAATTAGTAAGTGAATTAGTTTTTTAAAATATAGAATGATATGAAGGCTATAATATTTTCTTTATTTAAAGTATATTTATTGTTTTTGCATTTCTAGTGCATAAAAAGTATCCTAAATTTTAAAAAAAACTAATCATTACAGGCAAGGATACAAAAGTAAAAAAAAGAAAGATTTAGAAAAGCAAATGATGATTCATTTTAGACACATCTGCTCTTCAAACAGAGGGAGAAATATTTTATCATTTCCTATTCACTGACAAAACTCTAAATCACTTCTATTTAAATTTTAATGTATTTTTAATTCTTTCAGAAAATGGGTTTGACAATAAATTAAATGTACAAGTGGAAAGTTTTTAGCAAAATATAAGCATATTAAAAAATTATTCAATAGGGGTCATCCATAAAAGACATCCACACAAAAGGGGGGAGGGGGGGTTCAGCAAAAAGTGGACAAATATGGGGGGGGGGGGAGGGGGGTTTAGGACAAAGTGGATGTCCACATTGCAGTGTTTTTTTGAGTGCAGCAGTTTTGCATAAATTTACTGCAAAAAACTTTTAGTTTAATGACAAAAGAGTTGGGATGCAAACCGAAACAATCTTTCACAAACTGAGTGGTTAAATTTAGAAACGATTTTTTCAATATTAATAATTATTACGCTTGAATATTATTTTAAAAATATGTTGTTAAAGTTTGATTTGTCAAATACAATACAATCTCAAATAACAGTTTTGCATGCCTTTTTATCTCTATTGTCCATCGATACTGGGAGAATTTCCAAGAGAATATGTTTCTGCAGTAAATATTTCCCATCACAGGCGGCAATGAAAAAACATAAGGTTGTCCATTGCAATATTCCTGCTAGTGAACATAATATGGCAGACGAATCAGACGAAGAGACTACCACTAAAATTGAATTAGCAATTAGAGACTCAAAACAGATGTTGTCATTATACGAAACATGTTTGAATGGCTGCAGTCCGAATTTTCCGTTGATTGAAGAATGGTGGATTATTTGTTTATTACATTTTTTAATACAGTGATTCAATAAAATGTTTTTGAACAGTTATTATTTCATTTAGAATTTTGCCTGCAAATAATTGGAAT
>CAXITT010000310.1:149779-176368 GCA_964033795.1 Lymnaea stagnalis | reverse complement strand
AAAATTTTCCCTGACAGATGATATTCCCCCCAAAACACTCCCCCCCCCCCCCCAAACATCATGGAATGTATCTGTGTGTTGTGCCAATAATTCCATGAACATCATGGAATGTATCTGTGTGTTGTGCCAATAATTCCATGAACATCATGGAATGTATTTGTGTGTTTTACCAATAATTTCATGAACATCATGGAATGTATTTGTGTGTTGTGCCAATAATTCCATGAACATCATGGAATGTATTTGTGTGTTGTACCAATAATTCCATGAACATTATGGAATGTATTTGTGTGTTTTACCAATAATTTCATGAACATCATGGAATGTATTTGTGTGTTGTGCCATTAATTTCATGAACATCATGGAATGTATTTGTGTGTTGTACAAATAATTCAATGAACATCATGAAATGTATTTGTGTGTTGTGGCAATAATTTCATGAACATCATGGAATGTATTTGTGTGTTGTACCAATAATTCCATGAACATCATGAAATGTATCTGTGTGTTGTGCCAATAATTTCATGAACATCATGAAATGTATCTGTGTGTTGTGCCAATAATTTCATGAACATCATGGAATGTATTTGTGTGTTGTGCCAATAATTCCATGAACATCATGAAATTTATTTGTGTGTTGTACCAATAATTCCATGAACATCATGGAATGTATTTGTGTGGTGTGCCATTAATTCCATGAACATCATGGAATGTATTTGTGAGTTGTGCCAATAATTTCATGAAAATTGAGAAACATACCTGTGCTGTACCAATAATTCCTTGATCATCAGGGAACATACCCGAGTGTTGTACCAATAATTCCCTGAACATCAGGGAACATACCTGTGTGTTGTACCAGTAATTCCATGAACATACCTAAGTGTTGCACTTCCTTTAACATACCTGTGTACTGTACCAGTAATTCCATGAACATACCTAAGTGTTGTACTTCCTTTAACATACCTGTGTGTTGTATCTAATATCAAGGCCCTCAGCCAGTTTGCTCAGGATGGCACTGTAACCGTTGGACACCACCATGTGGGGCCCCCCAAACTGTGGCAACTGCTCATTCTGATCCCAGTGGAGGGTTGAGACCTGATCCAGAGGGGCCCCGCATGCGTACTCCAGGTTGCTGTGATGAAAGTCAATGATGTGCTGCTCCTCCTGTGGGAAGATGCCCTTTTCATGGGGGTCATGATTCAAACAATTAACAATCAAAGCAAAGCAAAAAAAAAAAAAAAAACAAAAAAAAAAAAAAAAAAAAAAAAAAAAAAAACAAAAAAAAAAACAAAAAAAAAAAAAAAAAAAAAAAAAAAAAAAAATGGGAAAAAGCCCTTTTCAGGGGGGACAAGAATCAAAAAAATAACAAACAAAACAAAAAAAAAAAAAAAAAAAAACCAACAGAGACACAAAAGCAAATAAATCAGAAGCATTGACAAGACCAAAAAAAAAAAACAACTAAAAGAAGTTATTGTATTATTTTGATTCCTTGGACCAAGAAGCCAGATGTTACTGTAGGTGAAATACTGGCCGTTATTGTACAGGAAATATGTTTTAACTTTAAATTGCTCAAGCAGAGAAAGGAATCAAGGTCAAGGTTCAAGGAAAAAAAAACAAAAAAACTGAACGTAGACTGCAACAATAAATGACAGACAATAAGAGCAATAATAGCTTTAATAATGGTAAGCTAAAACAACAAAAACATTGAGTACTGCAGTACTTCAGGCTTGAAAATTTTCCACACGTGCATTTTAAAAATAAACTTTAATGATGAAAGTAAGAGATATGATATAAAACAGTTTTAAATGTAACATTAATTGTTTCACGGTTGATATATATAGGCCTATGTATAAGTTTTTAATGCATGGCTTTCTGTGATGAGCATGCAGTTTTGGAACAAACTGAAATCAAAAACATTTAAAACTAAATTAATGTGAATCAATTCTTTTTTTTTAAAAACAGCAACAAAAAAAAAAACCAAGGAATAAGAATAACCGAATCAATATAAATGCAAGTACAATATGCCTCAGATTAAGATGCAGAAGCCACGGTTGAGACCAGAAAGTCTGAAAATATAAACACACAAAGACAAACTAAACATTTTAAGCCCAGAGATATATTTAAAGCCTTGCCGAAAATCACAAAGAAAATCTTGTGGTGAATGACTAACAGAAGATGTAAGCCAACGTCAAACATGGCTTACCTCCTATTAATGTAGCCCCACACACAGAGTGAAGGATAATAATAGGCTTAGACTGTTGGCTTAATTATTTGGGGAAGTATTAAAATGACAACATGAAAACACTTTTTAATGCTTACATTTGAGAAATAACCTTGAGTTTCATTGACAAATTCATCATGGAGCTCCTGGAATTTCTCTGTAAATAAAAAAAAGTTGTATAAAAAAATCATTGATCCTTTACATTGTCTCTTCAACGCCACTCTTTGACTTAAGAAGAAAAAGGCAAAATTAAATCAAACTTTTTCCACTCATTTTTTAAGAACAGGGACATTGAGAAAATAATTCAATTTTCGTTTAAAAAATCATTAACATGTTTAAAATAGCCAATAGCTGTTTTTCTGAAACAAGTAGATAAAAATGAAGATCCCATGAGGTACAAGAACTCATCTTTGTGGTATGATCAAGGACATAGAAGATGTTATATACTTTTTAAAAATCAAATGCCATGCACGCTATTCTAACAAGACATTCAAAATTATCAGGATTTGCTTTAAGATTCATTAATCTGAGATCTGAATACAGCAAATCAAAATATAGTTCAGTTTCCTAGAAAATTACACAGGCAGTTTTGTCTCTCTTTTTGTCCCATCTATGAAATCCCAAAGAACCCTTGCATAAAAATGTCGAAACTTACTAATGAGTGGAAGGTCGGATGAGTCCTGCTTGTTTTTCCTCCACTCTGAGACGATGTCCAGTATTGCGTTGTAGTGAAACTCAATCCTCCTGTCCTGACTTTCACTGACCAGCTGTCCATCTTCTGTGATCAGCCGACATGTGTCGCTCTGCTCCTTCAACTCAATGCCACTCTTTAAATTTAAGGAAAATAAAAAATTTCTGCTAAATAATTAAACTGATGCAGGGTTTATTTAAAACATGACGAATAGATTTAAGAATATGTTGACTGCCTGCTCCTTCAAGACAGGGGCTACTTAGGTTTTGATTTGAATTTTTTAATACTTCTCAGCATAAAGTAATATCAGAATTTCAGTACAAAGTCTTGGCTAGAGACATAAGGAGTGTCCATGATCTTGGAAAAAACAACATGAGAACTCGGTAAAAAAAAAAAAAAAAGCAGAGACAATGTTCAAAATTAAAACTAACAGGAACTCAACAGTTATTCATACAGCAAAATTATTCGACAAAAGTCTTGCTATGAACTAATTTTAAGGAACAACAAAATACTCAAACAAGGATTTTCAAGACTGAAAAAATATATATGATGAATGCAAAAAACAATTTAAATCTTAACTATCACACAATGGAGTCGTAACAAATTTTTATAACTACTGCTTATGTTTATGACAAATGATTTCAACATTTCCTTGCCAACTGGAATAAATGTTCATGCTTCTTAACTCTGCAGTGAAACACAAGAAAAATGTAAATCCTTAAAAATAAAAAAATAAGTTCTCAGTTTGTTATATAGATGCTTGTGACTTGTGGCTCCAGGTAAAAACGTACCTGAAAAGCAATGATGGCCAATGGATTGTTGGTACATCCACTCAGCCCTTGACCACTGGTCACAATGACAGTACCGTCCAAAGTTTCATCCCTTATTCGCCCACCAAACTTTGATTTTGCTTCAATCACAGTTACCTGGTCAATAAATCAGATCAACAGCAGTTAGTAACGTGTGATATACAATTTTATAGATTCTGTTTTTGTCACTTTATGCTCGAATATTGTAATTGCATATATCATAAGACATGGTTATTAGTAGACGTCTTCGTCTTTTCACTTCAACTGGGGAGGCGTTGCTGGGAACAGAGTCATCATATGGGCCCTGCAGGAGGGTCTTGGATATTTAAGGGGCCCAATGCAGTGATGTTGAAATTTTTTTTAAAGAAAGCATTTTAAATTGCATAGTTAAATGACAAAAACTGAAAAGTGGCAACGGGCCTTAACAGTCCAGCAATTGTTCTGGCTGGGAGATTTGGTTGGCAATCTGCCACAAGATGTGACTGCCTGTTGAATGTTCACGTAGAGGGCTTTGAGGGTGTCCTTAACACAATCAATCCACTGCCGGCATGGTCTTCCTCTGTCCTCTAGTCCTGATAACAGGGTGTCTGCAGTTTCATGCTTGCAATGCAGGTTGGTTAACGAGCATTCTGACCAGGTGGCCGAACCAGTTAATTTGCTACTGGGCCGTATGCTTGCTGATTGGTATGGCACCAACCCTTTGTGTTATTTCCTGGTTTCAAATCAAATTACTTGCAATAAAAACAATAAAAACATATCAGTGATGAGCTCTTTTGTTTTGTTTTATTATTGCCCTTTGACAAGGTTCTTTAACATTCTTTAACAGTCAAATTTTATTAATTTTCTAAAAATTATATGACAACATTTTTATTCCCTTTGAAAAAAGTGTATAAATATTTCCAATGCATTGAGCTGTCCCATTTTGAGGGCCTTGTGGTGACTGCCTCAAGTAAATCTGGGGATTTAATCACATAAAAATATAATTATACACAGGCTAATATATAAATATATTTTACCTTGACACCACATGAGTTGAGATGATATGATGCTGACAATCCACTAACTCCAGATCCAATCACAATTACAGAGCCCTAAGAGAGGGAGAGAGAGACATTAATAGACTGACATTGTGTCCAAGATATAATAATTTAAAAAAATGAAACTGCTTAAAGAGCTAAATATAAATTATCTTTTTTTTTTTTAGAAAGCTTTCATTTAGCTTAGATTGATCACAGTTCTTTTTTACCTGGAGCTCTTTAACTTGAAATATAAGAGCAAGGTATGTTAAACTTGAATTAATAGACAGGACAAAATGGACGTTTCGGCTATTAATTCAAGTTTAACATACCTTGTTCTTATATTTCATTTACACAACTTGAATGCAGTCTATCAATTATATTCTTTAACTTTCAGCCTGTATCTAAGATTTTAACTTCCTGCCTGTCAGAGAATTTAAATTTGGTTCACAGTGTCCATTATGAGAATTAATTATATCAACTTTTCATTATAATCAAGGCGATAGAAGCTTAATTTTTGTCCTGATCCATTTAAGCCATTTTGGTTATAACAGCACACACATGGTCTCTAAATTCTTACATGACATTTATTTTATTTTAATTAAATCTTTATAAAGTAATTAGCATTTATTTATTCATGTCTATTCAGGAATCAATCTAGTTCTATTGTGAAATCAACAACATTTAAGTTGCCCTTTTATCTCAAAAAAACAAAATTACATCTAGTTGTTGAGGAAATTATGTATCTTTTTTAGTGAAAAGAACTCGGGATATGGAATGAGATACAACTGTTTAATCAAAAACATTGTATCTCTTGTTTTAACACACACAAAAAATGCAATTTGAATTAATGAAATTTATGAGCTTTTAAATATCCATTGCTTACAGTATAAGAGATAAAACAGATGAATTTATATGAAGTATGCCTACCGATAACTTATATTGAGACAATACTGATGGCGGCGGTGAAAGCAGGCCTTGGTTTATGAAATTCTTGTATGTGAGAAATGAGAGTATTCGTTGAAGTGATTCTATACAACAGACCCGAGCGAGACCTCGACAGATAATGTGTCGCATACATTTCTCCTTAGTCACCCACTCCTGAGAAGAAAATATGAATTAATGTTCTTTTAAAATCGTTTATCTTAACTTCGCTTTTATTTGTGGCTGGCTGGCTAAATCTTCGGATAGCTAATTGACTGACTTCCCATCAACTTATGGAGCGGAAACTTGGCACATAAACTGATTTTTGATGACCACTTATTCTATCAAATTTTCAGCCCAACCCCGAAAAAAAAGTTTTTCCGGTTTTTCAAGGCAAATATGAAGGAAAATTCCTGATACCCGGTAACTGCGCTAAATGAGATTCTTAAAAAATATATTGCAAATGCGTTTGGTGCGTAATGTAATACTTTCTTTTGCTTTCCTGAAATAGTTGGTGAAATAAATCTGCGATGTAAAAGTGTGTGGATCATTAGAATATTAATAAAGTTCAGAGGTGTGAAAAAAATATGCGGTTGCGAGTCTTGGGAAGAGGGAACACTCAGTGGGATTCTTATAAAGTGTGTTACTTGTATGAATTTTTTGTCAAATCCCCCCCACCCCCATAATTTTATAAAGGCTTTATACGAAAACCAAAGTTTTTATAGGTTCTTTAATTTAATTTAAAGTAAATCGAATAATTAATAGCATTTCCAACAAATTTTTTTTATTGCCAAATTTTGAAACTGCCAAAAGTTTTTATTTTTGCCATTTAAAAATAATATAGCACTTTTTTTTTAAACAACAAAAAACATTTTCTCCCATTGAACTTTTTAATTAACATTTACCTTTGGATTGAAAGACCAAATAGCTAAGACAAGATTTCTGATTGCAAGATAAACATATGGACACTCCTGAGCCATTAGCGGGAACTCTTCTATCTCTGCAGGAACCATCATGTCAGGGGTGACAACAAATGCCTGCAGTGGGTACTCTCCTTTAAGAAAGGGGGACGCGTAAGGGCACAGATTTTCTGTTGGAAAAGTAGTTTTAAAAAGATATGTTTAGGCTGATCCAAAACTCAATGTCTAAACATATTGTTTAACTTTAAATTGGTGGCTCTTTTCCTTTCTTTTAAACTGAAAACTATATGGCGTCATCTGTTTAGTAGAGTTTAAAAAAAATATTATATGGCTGCCTTTAGATAGTTGTGAGACTCACTGTCGTTGGCTAAATATGTCATACTTCCATTTATTTTATAAGAATTTTGAAAGGCATTTTTCTTTTTAAGAGTTCTCTCTAATTTTTATTTAACACAAATTTTTAAAAAATTTAAAAATTCTTTGAGGTTTTCACAATAGTAAATTGGCTCTATTTGCAACATTATTTGTTCTAAAATCAAAGACAATGTTACTAATCAGAGATTGAAATTACTTTTCTGTTCTTTGGTGAACTCAGTCGTCTTTTCAGTTGGACTCAAACCCACACCATCTGCATAATAGTTGATAAGGTAAGGTGCTGCTGGTGATTTCTTAAAATATGATGTGATTCTGTTCTGTATAAGCCAGAGTGGACTTTGGACGTAGTGAACTCTCTAAATGAGAAGGAAAAAAACCACCAAAAAAACAATATATATTGTTGGCACCTAGTTGAAGACTATGGACGAGATGCCAGAAGACTTTTGAGATTAAGTCTCCCTATTCATTAGTTAATACAGATTGCAGAGCATCATCATGAATATGTGTTGACTTAGTTCATGCAAAATTCAGAGTATCCTAATGAGCTCAAAATAAAGGTGATGTGAATTTAAAGAACTGGTTTCATTTCTTAAAACAGAAAAAGTTGAAAGCGGTGCTTCCCATACCTTAGTATATTTGATTATCCAGTGGTTTTTTTCTTCTTCATGTAATGATACTCATCACAGTGAATAGACATTTATTAAATACCCCATAAAGTTTAGTGGAAGAAATCCCATAAAGAAAGTTTAAATAAAACAGTGCGCACCAATACTTGAGTTAAAGAAAGGATCTTTTCATAAGCAGTTTTAAGGTAATGAAGGGATAAAATTCTGAAGCTCTGGTGCAAAGCCAGAAATCTGTGTGTGTCATTGCACAGTTTTTTTTGGGGTGCATGAAACAACGTTAAGATTATAACCAATATATTCTTGAGCTAAACAGAACTTTGTATAATTTTTTGAAATGGAAACACCTGCCTCAGTTTGTTTAACTCTGCAGAACATAAAAACCAGTTTTTGGAAGTTCAAGGTGAGTTGACACCCCACCATCTTCCTTATCAGGTTAAATAATGGGTCACTACAGTAATATATACTTAAAGCTTTGACTTACCTCATCTTCAGGGTCAGTGCAGGTATTATGCTTCATTTTCTGAGAGACAGAATATAATTTCAAAAAAATAATTGTTACTTTTTTTTCTGATTTTTTTTATCATTTTGGTTACAATTTTTCAAAGTAACTTTTGTTTAAAACGATTGAAAAGTTATCAGCTAATAGAAAAAACTCAAACAGTGCCATGCTAGTCATGTTCCTAGTTAAAATCAAATTGTTAAGAGCAAAAATCTGATAACAAAATATAAATCAAATTATATAGCCTTATAACATTTTCTAACAATAATTTTCTTTTTCTTACAATACAATCTTCTTTTTTGTTACACACACATCTCAGATTTCATAACGTGGCAGTGAGAAAATAGTGAGTATGGCATTTCTGTTCTCACCTTAGTGGCATTAGACTGAGTGGTTGTCATTCCGCACTGAAAAGTGTCGATAAACTCTGGTGTTAGATCTAAATCACGTGACAGCTGCCTCCATTTTCCACAACTGCTCACTCGGCATTGCACCCAGTAGGGGAGAATTTGATCAACCATATACTGTGTAATGCCTGGCTCTGTTCTTGCTTTTGATGACCAGTTCCGCTTCCATTTGTCAAATTCTGCATATCCCGGTTTATGACTGAAGGACAAATGAGAGTTAAAATTAAAATTCACCCAAAATGTTTTGTTTTTTCTGTCACTATCACAAGACTGAAACCATATATTAATAAAAACATAGCTTGTTCCCAATATCAACTTTACACCATTCTGACAAAAAAAAAAGTTTCCACATGCATTTGAATAAATCAGGTCACGTAAAGAAGTTCCACATGAAATAAAAAGCTGTTTTCACTGCAACATTCCAAAAAATAACAACTATTGAACATAATTTCTCATCCAAAAAAATAAATAAAAATATATACATATGGTTGAATTAAAGTTAATAGGAAATTAACTATTCGTTAGCATTTGAAGGACAGTGGTATTTCATGGGCTCCCAAAAATTTACTAACATACATCATAAAAAAGAGGAATGTAAGCTATTCTCTCTAGGTAAGCTCTCTTTTAATCAATAATGTTAGCTTGATTTTTATAAGATAAATTTTTCTTGAAGTTGAATTGTTACATTGAAATTAATTCACTCAGAGCACTAAAAATCCCATAAAACTACACATTGGCAAAAGTTTTTTTTTTTTTAAAGTTCAAAAAGTCCCTACCTTCTGTAGAAATGATCAAAACACTCATTACAGTAATGCTCCCCAAGGGTAACATGGTACCATCGAGATGTCCATTTTGACCCCGCACATCTAAAGATAAAAGGATGCAAAAATGCAGAATGTCCAAAGAACATTAGATGTTACAAAAGTTGGAATGCAGGAATTTTCTTGTTTTGGAAAAAAAGAAATAACATCATGTCTAACGTTTTTGACAATGGTAAAACAATGATTAAAATAAAATAAATATAACGCTAGACTACATTGTCTGTATTTATCTCTATAGATAAATGGAAGAACTGAATTTGCAATATTCAGATAATAGAATTAGTTTTAATTACTGTTTCTTGATTTTTGGTTGGTATGATCAAATCTAGAAAAAATATGTGGGCCTATTCAAATTGAACACATTATTCACACACTTTCAATTGCATATTATATATTCACCCTCTAATATTATGTCTAAGTGCTCGAATCAGGATATGAAATCTATCAAACTGAATAATAAATAGGCTTTTTTAAATATGAAAAAGATTTTTATTCACATTTAAACCCAATTCATGGTGCACTCCAACAATAACTGGGCATCCTTTTTAAAAATAATTTTAAGCTTTAGGCAGCATGTTGCACATTTGACCAGTCTGCAATTTTTAAATATTTCCAGAGCAAAATTAACCAATTTTAAATACCTTTCAGTAGCTCTTGCAAAGCAAATAGGGTTTACAGCAGGGCAACCAGTTCGATCACATTTCTTTTTTGGACCTTCTGTTGATTGCTCCTTATCATCTGCATATTTTGTATTTGGTTTAACCTGACGACTAGATCTGATGATAGCCAATAATTAATACTATTAATTATTCAAATTATACAAATTATGTGATTAACATCATTACATAAAACAATGAAAATTAACAAGAAAAAAAATTATTTGACATGTTTAGTCACTTTGTCTTGTAACACCAGTTTAAATGTATGTAAACTTGGATTCTATGACCTGGTTACACTGGAACCCCACAGAAAAGTTATATAGAGTCTCAGAATAGTACTTGACCATCTCAAAATTGTTCAAAATCTGTCTTTTTCTTCATTTCACAATATCAAAATAATTATGTCACAAAATTACATCATACAGCACCAAAGTAAACAAAACAAAAAGGAATGTTTAATATATTTGTCACTAGGGCAAATACGCTAAATATCACTGTTGCATATCTAGTGAGTTCATTGTGAAAACACAAATGATCATTACAAAAAGTGAGGGTGTTATTTTTGAAAATATTTAGACACCTCTTTGTGAACTTTCAACCTCCCCACCTTCATTATGTATCACCCTCACTATCATTTTTATCCTTTCTCTCGCTCTCAGTACTTCTTCCTTCTAGTATGCATTGCCGCCCCCCCCCCCCCCCACTTATTTCTTGAAATGAAGTGTATACTCGTCGCCCCCATGCATCTCCGACACCAATTTTATGATCGACTATTAGTGGTCACGTGACAAGGCTGACATACAAATATTTGGCCCAACTTTATTACAGCAGTCATGTGACCTGGTCGCTGGACGAATATCTCGAGAATTATTCATCCGGTCGCTGGACATGTAAAATATTTAAATATATAAGTGTATTGATAAATTGCATTAATTTAATAACTTACTTTATATTCTGAGAATAAGACATCTGGAAATTGATTTTTTGATTTTAACATTAAAATGTTATCTATTTACTTTAAAATATGACCAACCTTTTCATTTGAAACATGGAGATCTGTTTTTAAATTAAACTACCATTTATATCTGGAAAAAAAATGAAAAAAATGATGAAATCATAACTTGATTTTTATGTAATTTAAAAAAAAAAAAAAAAAACAAATAATTTTTTTTTATGATGAAAATAAAAAAAAAAAAAAAAAAATTATTAAAAAATAAAAAAAAATTAAATTAAAATACCATTTATATCTGAAAAAAAAATGAAAAAAATGATGAAATCATAACTTGATTTTTATGTAATTTAAAAAAAAAAAAAGAAAGCAAATAATTTTTTTTTATGATGCAAATCAAACAATAAAAAAAAAGATTATTAAAAGATGAAAGAAAACACTTTTAATATCTAGGCTTAATAGCTAAAATACGGAACTATGAATGATCAGTTTTCTTTATGCATTCATAAACAATAGCGTAGCAGCAGCAGCGGTGGACCAAGAATTTGTTTGCGTCTTCCGCCAACAAAAAGCTTACCTGGTAGCCTACTCTTACACTTTTAAATGCCCTTGGCTAGGGCCTTAATATATTATTATATATATATGTACTACACTAAAATATGACAATATATAGGGGCAGACTATAGTCTATTAAAATATAGTATTCCAACATCAATTATAATAATAATAATGGTAAAAGTAAGACATAGTTTAGTCATAGTAGAAACTTCCTGGTATATAATATTTATAAATTATGACTATGCTTGACATCTTTAATGGACCCAAAACTATCTTAGATCAATGTTAATCAAATGAAAATTAAATTGATTTTGAATCAAGTCACCATGCCCCCATGAAATGTCAAATTGTGCATGATCGTGTCCTCCAACAACACCAAGAGAAGAATTCAAGACGCAAGTGTCAACTGTTAACTCAACTGTCTGACCGTTCCGTCAGAGAGCAATTAATTATTTTCATCATCGTGTCCACGTTTAAAAAACTAAATATGCGTACCTACATCACCATAAAATAAAAAATGATGGAGATATTATTTTACCACTGGCTAAAACTTCACATGTTCTCAGATATTGAACAAGTGGAAAGCAACTTTGGTTCTCTTTCATGTGTAACAAAAGTTTTGACAATTTCATTGAAGGGATGTAACTCTCAATATTTTTTTTAAAAAGTCTATCAGTGAGGAATTCGTTCTCAGTTCAGGTCAGTTTTTTAAAATTATTTTATAGCCGTGTGGTGTACCTTACAATTATTAATACCGTTGTGTAGGAAAATGATGGTCGTCGGTGAGACACAAAGCCTGAAAAATCTACAATCTACATTCTTTCTGATGACTTCTCTCACCCGTTTAATCTATCCATTCAGAAAGTATTTCTATATGTAAAGAATTTCTTTCTACTCATATTTCCATCTTGTGGAGCCTACATTTTTTTTTTTTCATGCGTGACATTTTTTTTCTTTGCAGTGTTCACCTGGTGAACAGCTGGAAAAAAAAGGAGGTGGGTTGACACTGTCACTCATATTATCATGGTTGAGCGCATCTGCTTCATTGAGTGAACAGGTGTGTTGGTGAGATCTGATTTTTTAAAAAGTATATGCCTAGATAAAGAATTAAGTTACTTAAACCTGGACTTTGTTAGCATGTGATGTGTAAAAAAATAAAATATTTATACTATTGTTGATAACTTTGTTTTTTCTTACTTTAATTTTAAAGAATTTAGAAATACTCAAATCAGATAGTATTTTTAAAACCTTTTAAATGGTATTTAGAATAAAGTTTAAAATTTCAGTTAACTCTACTTGCTAAGAAGGAAATTTATATTGTCCAACCTCAAAAGAGCAAATTATTAGTCAATGATAAGATGAGAGATATTAAATGTGTACACTTTTGGCCAAAATATCAAGGTCTAACTTGAGTAACAATCAACACACACCGATATTAATATCTATTTATATAAGGCTGAACAAATACCCATAGTCATAGGCTGTAATCCATGTTTGCAAAATAATTGCATTTTTGTTTTGAGCAAATAAAACAACTGCAAGTTAAATAACTATGATTGTGAGGTATGACTCAAATATAACTGCATCACCACCCCTCCTCCCGAGGTATTAGTTAAGTCATGCTCATATCATGTAGAATCTTCTTTGGCTCTGTCAAAACTGGTGAATTTTATATACAGTATGTAAATAAAAGATTGTTTTACAGATGTCTCTCCTCTCGTTATTTGTATTGTATATATAGTTGCAATCTTCTAGAGACTTAAAAGAAATTAAATAGCACTCCACCCAAAATTATAACATATTAGCTAGTTGAACTTGTAGAATAAAATAATCTTCTACCCAAATACTAATAATTTAAATTCAGTATGTTATATTATTAATATGTTATAATTTTACTTTTAAGTGACATTTCAATAATGTAACACAAAAAATGAATCATAAAAATATTATGTTTTTATTTAAAAAATTTAATTAGCAAGTTTATCTCATGACATTTTTACAAATGTTTTAAGTTAATTATGTACTCTCACTCAAAAAAACATCCACTCTAATAAAAAGTAATAAATGCTGGCCTGTTATATTTAACTTAGCATTTTTCAAAATGACTAAATATTGTTAAGTTTTATAACAAGTATTTTAAATAACTTATCAAAAAGATAATTTTATTCTCAAGCATTTCCGAACAGTACCGGGTATGGGAGAAAAACATCATCTTTCATTATTTTTTTATAATGAACATAATCCTGAAAAGAAAGAAATGAACATTTTCCCAACAAACTCAAAATTCTGGTCACATAAAAATATGTTCAACTAGCACAGCCTCACAAAAAGGTAACAGAATTTGGCAGTAGTTTTTTTCTGGATAGCCACAATCAATTTGTTAATTATTCTTGAATTTGGAATTTTTTTTACCTTCTATGACAATAAACTTTATACAAAGGATATTTTTTAAAATCTAAATAATGGCACACAAATGAAATAAGGAAAACTAATAATTTATCCTAAAATTGCCATTTTCTTTTTTTGCTTTAAAAAACAGAATTTTCAATAGATAGATACCTCTGTAGAAAATACCAAAATGTTCTACAGTTTTTGCATGAATAAAAATTACAAAAACTACCATTTATAAACCACAAAGACAGTTATTTATCATTCATCATCATCACTATCTTTATTATCTATTCTACTTTGCCGAATGGCACTTGTCATCACATCTTCGATCTCTGGCTTTTCAGGTTTCTCAATATCAGATTGTATGGCTCCAGTTTGGGCAAGCATCCATTCAAGTTCTGTAACAAAAAGTTGTCATTTCACCAAATTAAAAAAAAAAAATTAGGAGGAACAAATCATGTTTTTAAAAATATAATTTAAATCCCATTCTTTTATACTTTCTCATTTGATAACATGTTTAATTCTGTGTACAGACTCTTTTTTTGGTCTGCTACACTGTCACAAGTTAATTTTTATAAATAATTTTACCAATAAAACGTGACAATAGGATATTGTTTACTTAGAAAACACAAATGTTCATAGTTTCACTAATCTTTGTCCTTGAAACTTACTGATGGGTATTTAATAGGTTTTTTTGTTTGTTTTTTTTCTTCAAAATTACAAAGTAAGTCAATAAATAGAAACTCATACCATCCTGTTTAAGATTCATGCCACCAAATGAAAAAGGACCAATCCACTGTTTCTTTAAATCACCCTCAAAATAAACAAAAATGGTAGGCAAGTTTTTGTCTGGATAGTTGGGTATGCAGACTGATGACACGCTCTTTAAAAATTTAGTTTGTGGGAAATTCCTTGCCAAGTTTGTTAAGTAATTGTTAATCAGCTTGCAAATGGGAATCCTAAGGAAACAAAATATATCACACATTATAGTCCTGTGCACATTTTAAAATATAAATAATACTAAGAAATGTTGTTTTGGGGTACTTTTTACAAGTTGGGATTGACATTATCCATTATGAGATTAATTTTTCCAACAGATATAAAAGTAATTGCCTTTTATCCATAGCTAAGCCTAAATAAAGCATGACACTGATAACAAAATATAAATATTTTTGGGAAAACCTACCCATCTTTGTATACGTGCAGAACAACCCATATTCCCTCCCCTGCATTATTAACTTGTGTGACGTAATCAGCCTTGCTTATCTCCACAACATCACCGAATCTTGCATTTGCCTGTGCAGCTTTAAGTTCAGCTAATCTTTGACGTCTGCCAAATTAAATATAAAATAAAATGGCGGTGAAAACGATTAATAACTAACTAACTGGTTATGTTACATAAGTTTGCAGCTAAAATTTATTACCATATGAAATATACCTGTATTCTTCAAAGATCCTTTCATCATCTTCATCTATATCATCTTCTTTATCATTAAGTTCATCTAGTGTTAGCTCAGCAAGACCTTTTCCTGAAATAAAATAATTTACATTCCATTAAAAAATGTTTAAATTGAACATTCTATGTTAACTTTTCTTATATTATTGATGCTTAGTACACACAACATTTTTAAAAAACTTTATAATAATGTCATGAAATCAAATAATAACTTAGCCCTCTAATCAAGGGTAAGGAAAATATATTATTTTTTAGATTGAAGTACATTAGTCTTTTTTCTAGCTTGCCAGAATGTAGAAATTTGTTCATAGGCATAACTAATAATATAATAATATATATATATAAAACTGTAAAAAAAATTTATTTGCCTTTTTGAATAGACTCTACAGTTTGTTCAAGAAGATTAACTATGTCATCTTCTGTGAATTCTTTTTCCTTCTCTTTTTGAGGAATAATATTGTGGCGGCGCAATGCATCATTCCACTGAGTATCTTCATCTGGGTTCTGTTGATTGAAAAATTGAATGTTCAGTAGCAGTGCACAACCAAATTTTTAATTATTAAAAATTAAAATTCTGAAAGTTCAGATTTGAACAAGTCTAGAACAACCTTTTAAAATTCAAGGTACACTCAATACAAGCATTTAAGCAAGGCACTTCATCATTTATTTCTGCAGAGGCTTGTAAAATGTTTTATGTGATTTCTATTAGTAGTTATTGGTACTATTACTATTAGTCTCATATTATTTGGAATGGAGCTAGTAGCTCTTGCCCCCAAGTATGTCAATGGCTTGTCATGTTGTCACAGTGACATTTCCTCAATTTGCATGTCTGCCACATGCAAAATAGCACTAGGGTTTGCGAAACATGAACTTAAGACAATAAAATTATGCAGAAAAATAATTTATGGTGGTAAAAAAGCTACCTAAATAGTGATGCCTCTGCCTCTACCAATCATCACAAACTCAAACTGCCATCATAAAATTCTTTGGCCTAGCCAAAATCAGGCAGTCAATTGTCAATATTTAATAATTTTCAGGATGACAATGTCAAAACATTGTCAATGGTCTGAATGGTCAAAGTTAAACTAAAACTAAATGCCCCCTTAGCTATGTTTCTTGTTTGTGAAGCAACAATCAAACGGCGCGAAGCAAGGCTGTGTAATTGCCTAGGCAGCACACTGTCCAAAAGCGCAACCATCGATGACGAGATTAACCTCCGTATTGCGAGAGCCAGTGCAACCTATGGAAAATTGACTGAGGACATATGGACCAGGAGAGGTATCAGCACTCAAATTAAACTGCAAGTATATCAGGCGGCTGTTCTCCTTTCGCTTCTCTATGCCTGTGAAACGTGGGCGCTATACCAACTCCATGCAAAAATGCTGCACCACTTTCATGAAACAAGACTCAGAAAATTTCCTCAACATTAAATGGCAGGACAGAGTCCCAGACACTCAGGTGGTCAAACAGGCAGATCTCCCCAGCTTCTTTACCATCTTAATGAAGTCCCAGCTTTGCTGGGCGGGACATGTTATGAGAAAGTCCGACGAATGTCAGCCCAAAAGAATTTTCTATGGTGAGCTCGAACAAGGAATGCGGTCTGCTGGGGGGCAGAAGAAACGTTTTAAAGACAACCTAAAAGTAAAAGCCTCACTAAAAGCGTTCGAAATAAACCCAAAACATGGGAGGAAAAAGCAAAAGATCGAACATCATGAAATTCCACTTTACACAGGAGCTCCATGCAACATGAAGTTGGCAGAACAGCAGATGCAGAGCACAAGGGCAAGAGACATGCCAGGAAGGCCCGATCTGACTCTGCTCCCGGAGATGCCCCATCATTCTTCTGCACCTACTGCACAAGAAAATTTGCTGCCAGAATCTGCCTCATTAGCCATCTGCACACCCACATAGACAGAACTAGCACAAATCTGATGATTAAAGTGGTCAAGGTCGACTCCCGAACAACAACAAACAACAATCATATTAACAGTAACAATTCTCACTAGTTCTAGTATCTTTTCTTATTATCTACATTTGATTATCATGTCAATTATGTTATAAGTTATAGTTATATTCTTTACTGTATAATACTGTATATTAGTATTAGAAGTTATCAATTTGAATTTAAGACAGAGTATCCTACCTCAAATGTATTTCCTCACCGACCCTGGGGCAACTGCAGACCCCCTGAGAACATTAAGACGGTCTAAGTCTAACTTGTCTAAGAAGCCAGAAGGCAAGGGGCAGGGGTAGGAGGTCTTTTTTATATTTTGAGTTGTGTGAGTGTTCTTTTTTTTTCATATAAATATATATAAAATATATAATATAAAATTTGAATTGCAATCCTTCCTCCTTCATATTCTTCTCAGAATAAGTTAGTAAAAATTCTATTTGTTCATTAGGTTATGCTAGAATTACCTGCATTTTAAAGGGAAGACTGTCAACTGTTTATGTCCGAGTTTCTAGTGACAATCAAAGATATGAATGAAGGAAACGACACACTATAAACACTGATTTTTGCATTAACACACAAACAGTCCTAACATGCGGAATCCCCGGAAATGATGAGTAAGTGAAATAAAGTAGTCAGATAATAAGGCAATTGGAAGTTGAAATAAATTTTACTATTCTTTAATCCACGTTAGCAGAAATAGATTATTAATTACAAATATACTTATAAAATAAATACTTTTTTACTCCCAAGTAATACATTTATGAGTAAAAAAGTTAATAATATTATTTTTCATTGAATTTAATTTATTTGGCAACAAGATTTGTAACTTGTTTCCGATTGGTTAAGTTTTATTTGGTATATCCCAGTTTTCTTTTCCTTATATGGTCAATAATCTATTTATAGATATTTTTATTTAGTTACCTGTAAGTTTCTTATGAACTTATTTGTATGGTATCTGGGGAGTGTGTCATCATTATTAGTTGAGTTTTAATAAAAACTTTTAGCAGTAATACACTGGGAAAAAAAGGATAACAGATTAAGTTTAGATAAAATGAAATATGTTTTAATTTAATTAATTGTGTTACACATGATAGGAGTGGAAGGGAAGGCCTGAAAAAAAAAAAAAAAGACGAGACGTAACACAATCCCAGGTCCAGATCAACAAACAATAAAGAAAAAGCCTTTCATTGTCACCGAAAAGAACAAATAGACAGAAAAAAATAAAAACCGAAACACTGGAAAAAAAAAAAAAAAAAGGAGGAGCAATTGTCTTTTTAATTTCACTCACCATCACATAAGCAGTATCATGCCCATGGCTACAGGCATAGGCATAGGCTATTAGGCCTATATATTGAGTCCTGTTTATTAAGCCTATTTAGTTTTCTCGGACGCATGCTTCCAATTAGTTTTTTTGCGTCAGTCAAAGTCTTCCATTTCCTCCACTATGGTAAAGAATGTATAAAATAACTTCAGAAGAATATGTTTTATCAATTGCATTTTGTATGTAGACTGTTTACTTATTAATAGCTGGGTCATAATTTGGTATATTATATCATGAATTATCAATGATGCAGCCTTTTTGATTTATACATTTTTTGTGACATCTAATAATTATTCCTTTCATAAGTGAACCAAAGCCATGGGGAATTTTTTCACCTTTAAATTAAATCCACGGCCTGTCCCAATTTAACGAGACCAGGGATAATGTAAATGACAGATGTAGGCTACATTCATGGAACCTAGTGACCATAGGGGCCATCTATAAATGACGCCACGCGTCTAGAAAAAAAAAAGGGGGGGGGGGGGGGGTGGTGGTCATGGCCCCAGTAGAGTTCTAGTAGGTCGTGGGCTGGTGGTGACACCTTTTTTTTTTCTTTTTTTTTTCTGACGATTTGTGACGAGGGGAGGTTTAAGCAATGTGACGTCACATGAAAAGCGGAATATTGTTGTAGTAGTTAAGTAAAGCATTGCACGTAATAAACCTAAATTATAGAAATTTGTAACATTATTCTTTTATACAGCAAGTTTAATTATTTTATTTTTTAACTACGACTTCACTGAGAGAATCAGTACATATATGCGAGGTCCTAAAAATGGCATCTGATCAAGTTACAGGACGCCACGGAGGAGGAGAATCGGGATATAGTTACAATGACAGTGTTGACAGTCATGAGAATTTATGACATTGACTCGGACTGATAAGTTTGCGGTGGCATTTTATTGATTTTGGTGTCACCTCTCTTTTGAGGGTATTATCAGGTGACGGTACTTGATTTGTATTATCTAAGTAAATAGCATTGTCGGTAGGCAAAACAATGTTCTCTAGCAATGTGCATTTGAAAGCAATGGATCAAGATTCTAATTATATATATGTCATAAACCTCGCGTACATAGGCTGGTTGCATGACAGTTCATTGGCAGACACTTCGACAAAACAGTGTATAGACGGAACAAAACTCTATCAACATGGACACTTATGTTAAATTTATGTGAAGGGTTGTTGATGAAGTGGTGTTGATGAAATGTTTTCTAGATTTACTGACCTGTAACCCATAGGCCTACCTACAACTGACCTCTTGGTCACACTCTCCCACCCCAATCATTGCGTATATTATAGCTTATATTGAGATGCCCCATGTTAACTAAATTGAAAACCAAATACAACTAGGACAATTTCTTATGAATTTAGATGTATGTATGAATAATTTACACAAAACACATGCGACTTACAGGTCCTTCAGAATGGGACATCAAGGTAAATATACAGAGTGCTGTTTTGAGCAGTGACTTGTGTGATGACAATAGCTGTGGTGAATATGGTTAGATAGTTGATGATGATTGATCAAGTACTTTTCTACCGCTTGTGTCCATCCCATTTTAGCATGCACAGAACTCTGACGTCCTAAATTCTGTTTAAAGAAAGAAACTCGTCCCTCTCCCCCATAGACAGCGACGAGGCCATGACAGGCAATTCAGGCTCATACCAGCAAGAAGCCAGTATAGGAGCTGCTCATTCCTGCCCAAGACAATCAGGGACTGGAACCATCTTTCAAAAGGAACAGTTGAGGCGACAACACTAGACACATTTGTGTCTATTGCCTCAAGCCTTCAAACCCCTAGTGCATAATTTCCTCATCACCACCAGTAACAGAAACATTGCAAATCCCATCTACATGCATAGGAGCCAAAATGATCAATAAATTGATCGTGGGCCCTTAAGATATAGAAGAAGAAGAAGAAATGACTTTTTATCATTTTCAATGACCCTCAAAGATTGAGGCAAACTGTTCCACAATTTAGGCGCAATAGCCCCAAAAGAGCGCACCCCATAAGACTTCTTTCTGTGTCCATCATCACTGGGAACTCTCAATAAGGACTGTGTCGAAGAGCGCAGGTTCTGATGGATACATTTTTAGAGATTAGTTTTTGAAGATATTCAGGTGCAGAGCCTTCTTTCTCTACAGCTGTACGCCAGGGATAGAAATTTGTAGTCAATGCGGTCACTCACAGGAAGCGAAAGGAGATCTTTAAGAACAGGGGTGATGTGGTCAGATTACTTTATGCGCAAAACAATGCTGCTGCAGTATTTTGTATCTTCTAGAGCAGTGGTCCCCAAACTTTTTATCGCCGCAGACCGGTCAACGTTTGATAATTTTACCGCGGCCCGCTGAGGGGTTGGGGGTGTTGATTGTTTATATTTTGGATTGTTTTGATTTATAATTTGTATTTAATTGTAGTTAAACATGCCTTCAAAATAAAATACAGTTACACCAAAAATGAATATAAACCGATTGATCATTTTAACTCACTATAACGCTAAATTTAATGAGAACCATGAGCTTGTTTTGATGGTTCGATTTTGGGGTATTAGGAGACAATGACACCCGAAGTGTGTTGCTTATGTCCAGTTTATTCCGATGTTTTGTTTTGGTTGCTGTCACTGCAGAAAACCCCGCTTCACACGGATAGGATGTCGGAAATGGCAATAGGGATTTAAGTGCTATGGTGGCAATCTCAGGATATTCCGCCATTGATATTTTTATTCACTATTAAGATATCATATAAAAAAGAATTTGGTGCCCGCCCTCTTTGCCCTATTCTCCTGGCTCTGCTCCAGAGCAACATGGCACCCAGAGCGACGCATAATATGGGGACCACTGGGCTGGCCAAATTGTTGGCTGTTTAAACACGCCACTCATTTAAAAAAAAAAAATATTTATCCAGTGAGTCACCAAACGATTTAATGGGTAATTGTGACTCACTGGATAAATATTTATGGAAAAAACACCAAAGACATCAAACGATTTAATGGGTAATTATATCTTTGGTGTTTTTTTATAGGGATGGGGGCTAAAAGCTATTTGTACGTACGAGTTGGGGGGGGGGGCAAGAGTGTCCCCCCCAAAAAAAACAAACAAAACATAACAACACCACCCCCACCCCAGCCGCCTGTATGATTCTGGTTACTGTGAGCCTCTGTGACCGTACGTCCGTAATTATCATCCAGAAAATCTGGCAAGCTTATAAAATGGAAATAATTTAATGTTTGTTGGGCGGCCCGGTACCATTTGATCCATGGACTGGTACCGGTCCGAGGCCCGGTGTTTGGGGACCACTGTTCTAGAGTCTCTGAATTTGGTTTTGAGGTAAACCCCACAAACAACTGTTAGAGTAATCTAATCTTGATTGGATTAAAGTTACTGCTACGGCATTGGCTGTTCTCTTAAGTTGAGGACGCAGCTGACCCAGAGCGCGAAGATGACAGAAACAAGCCCTGACCACAGAACTGATATGATGAATCATAGTAAGTTTGCTGTCAGTATAGAAGCCCGGGTCTCTAACCGTGTTGAACAAGGGGATATCAGATGCACCAATTTTTAACGATACGGAGTATTGCCGCCTCACAACTGTGTCCAGGTCGATATGCAGATTGAAACTTATCAAGCAAGTCATAAGCGTTAAGATGCTGCACAAGCTGCTGTGACATAATCTCTCAAAAATTTTAGATACAAAAGGCAGGTTGGAGAACGGGCGGGAATTCTGTCAGTCATTTGGGTCCACGCCACTTTTTTAAGCAGAGGCTTGAAGAGACTTGGGACCGTGGCAGACTGAAGGCTACTATTCACAATGTTAAGCAGTAAAGGAAGTAAAACTTCTAGACAGTCCAAAACAATCTTAGCTGGGATGGGGGTTAACAATAGAAGATGTAGGTTTAGATGCCATGCTACTGTGTTGATTACTTTGTGATGGTGGTAACTTTTTTTTCCTTGCTTTAGTTTTGACATACTGGTACTATACATTATTATTTGTCATTTATTACGTAACCATAGAAATAACAGATTTCACACCACTCCAATAGTTAAATAAAAATAAAAGGTTTTAAAAGGCAATTATTCCCAAACATATTTTAATTTATAATCAACATTTTCCACAATTTTTGAAAAGTACATAGGTTTTAATTTTGACAAAATTTACTTTGCAAGCACCAAGGTCAACATAACAAATAATTTTAAAAAAAAATTACTTATAAGAGAAACTGTCTCTTTTTTCTACAACTTAAGACGCAGTAGTGAAATGGAAGATTACCCAAATCAATGGACAAAAAATACCAAATAACTGTTAATAATGAAATCTAGATCTAATTCACAATGAAATATTTTTTTACCTTGACAAAAATGTAAATAATCCCAAACCTAATATCTGTGTAAGCTTGAAAAGACTTATCCTATCAAACTTCCAATAAGTCTTTTAAAATAAATTAATTCAATTTATTATTCTATCAAAGTGCAAAAAATTATCTTTAAAATGTATCCTCCAGGTAGTTAAACACAATCATCAAAATATTCTCTTCTTTTCAACTTTCCCCCTAACTTCGGGGAATTTCAAAGGCACACTGAGAATAGCATTGTAAGAGTCATGTCCTGCATTTATTTTAGTCTTCTTGACGGTACAGCCCAAACTGGTGACATGGAGGTTAAGCCTGAAATGTTATCAAAGAGATCACAAAAATTAACGAAAGATACTTTTAAGAGAAACAAATGTTTAAAAAAAAATTAGTATTAGATTATACAAATTATTTTTAATCCAATGTTTCAACCTATGTGCAAACGAAAAACTGATTTATTTACTTGTAAATCATTATATATAGAGCTAATTGCCACCTCCAACAAGAATTAAATATTAGTCCATAAATTACTTATCAAAGTAAAATATTGTGTCAAAATGGTTGGTGTGAGATAACAGACCTTTTCTGCGCCATATGCAGGTCTGATAATAGTGTTGCTAGGGGGAGATTAAACTGGCAGAGCTTGAGACACAAAATTATTATATGGGACAAAAGGAGATCCTTCATTCGAGATGGGACACATCTGAGAAAAATATGTACACGCTAATATTTAGTATTTTCATAACTATCAGATTTCAAATATAAAATTAATAAAATTAAAGTGTTAACATTTTGTAAATTTAAACAGAAAAAAGGAATTTAAACTGTGTAATGTACTTCACTAACAGATTTTGGAGGGAAAAAAACAACATAAAGCTGAGCTAAACCAGAGACCACCCAACTTCATTCTTGTATGTTGTATGCACAACTTCTATTTTTATGTCCTTGGCCCCCAGTTACATCTGTATATCTTCAGTCAATCTCAGGTAAAGACAACCAATCCACCAAAATGTATCTTAAAATACATTTGGCCCAAATAATAAATGAAACTAATTCCTCATTCTATTTGTTAAAAATTGTATTTAAAGATTTTTTTCAAAGATCATGGGGGAATGAAATCAGTTTGTAAAAATAAAATACAACAGAAAACATGCAATGATCAAAAGTTTAGCCTAATTTCATAAAAATATGTTGAATCTTCTTAAATACATTTTTCTTAATCGAGTTCAGAAATAAAACTATGCCAATCAGAAGATTCCAAACAAATACAAATTGCAGCACCATATTATATCCTCATATTGTAAGTTTGTCCATGCTCCCTGAACACCACTCTCCCAACCTCACATTCTCTTTTTAAGTCTCCCACCTTAGCTCCAAGCATTGTTATGTCTTGGCACCTTTAAACAAGCAGCTCATAACAGGTAGGCATTGTTAGTCTTAGATAACTGTCTACTGAAGAGAAGTGAAACTCTAGAATTCAAATATCAACAGCTTGGAAGTCTCTTTGTAAGTTGTGTCATTGTAGAGTTATCAGGTCTTCCTCTTTTCCCATAAACCTAATGTTTTGGTACCTATTTGTGAGGGTATTTTTTAGAGAATTTTTTTTTGGTCTATATTTTTTAATCGATTGACAGATTACTATAGAATGGTATTTATTTTAAAAAAATTCTTTTGGAAATTTTTTTTTTCTCTGATAGGATCTATTGCTGGCAATCCTAGTCATCAGATATGGTTGATTCCAATTTTGAGCTGGCACCGCTTGCTCCATAAAACAAAGAAATACTTTGAGCCTACAAAGCGTTCTCCAGAAAAAAATAAATAATTTGAGCTTGCACAGCTCCCAATCCACAAAACAAAGAAATACTTTGAGCTTGCATAGCTTACTTCACAAAACAAAGAAATACTTTGAGCATACACAGCATTCTCCAGAAAACAAAGAAATACTTTTAGCCTGCACAGCTCTCAATCCCCAACATGAAGAAATAGCAACATCTTCTCAGATTGCCAATAAATTCTTCAGGCAGCTGAGCATCTAGAAATTTTTCACCACAGCCTTAACTGATTAACTACCAGATTAAAAAACCGGCTGTGGCCGAATTAAATCTAGGTCAAATGTTCTCATTTTAGATGTATGTACAAATTCAACTGTAGTTTTTTTAATTATAAACATATTCCAATAATTAATAAACCATTTTGTAGGTAATTGAATTGTCTATAAGATAAAATTAAAACATTTGTAAAGTTAAGTTTGGTTAGGAAATTATTAATTATTAAATTAGTATTTACCACAGAAAAACACCCCAAAAATATAAATGTGCCAACTTACGTATAAATTTTAAATTTCCAAATAATTTAAAGCCTTTTATTTAGTGGTTTCCAAATAGTATATCCAATAATAAGAAAAATGCACCAAAGAACACAGAAATTGAATGATATTTACACTTCCAATCACTTATATGCCTTTAGTAACCATGTCAGTTGTTGCCGCGGTAAGCATGTACTATTTTGTAGCTAGCTAAGAAATAAAAAAAAAAATTATTATCATTTCGTTTTTTACAACATTCTGCCAATAGCATGCGTTTCGAATATAATCATCCGGTCGGTAAATTAAAATCTCGAGGCGAAACGGAATAATATAAATATTTGACTCGATTTACTACGATAATAACATTGGCGCTACCAGCGACTCGTGGCCATAACGGAACGAACGCCGAGCCGCTCTCAGCGGCTCATGGTAGTTAACCAATTAAGACAAAGGGCAAATGCATCAGTGGCTGCTGGACTGGGAAGTTGATTATGAAACTTCTAAGTATGGAGTAAAGCATGAAAAACAAACATCCTAGATGACAGGGATCTTATTCTTTGTTGAGCATTTATGTAAAAAAAACTGCAAAACTTGTCATGTTACAATTAAAAAACCCAAACAATATGAATTTGACCAACCTTTTTCCTTTTCGCCCAGGCTCTTTAATCTCTAATGTGAACATGTTCATTATATGTTCTTTCACTGGGATGGGCCAAGCTTGGGGGAGAGGACCTGGTATAAGCAAAAGACAGAATAGTGATCATTAATATTTTCTACCTTTTATTAGTAAATACCAATTTGGGATTTCGTACAGGTCACAGGTGTAATGACAATGTCAAGATTGTTTGATTACTAATAGCTAAATTTAGCTGGTAAATTACTATGATAGCCTCCTCCATAAAATCTTGATTTTTTTTACTAATGACTAAAAAAAATAAATGAACCCACAGCATTCAATTTCAATAATTATATTTTAGTTCTTATTAAGAGAGTATGGAAGAATGAGTCATTATTTATTAAAATAAGCTCTCAATATGGCTGCCAAAATGGTATAATGTTTTGCAAATTATAATGAGAATTTAATTTAATTAATTAACACCATTTAGTTAAGCCAATTTTATATCAATTCACATTAAAAAATGAGCAAATCTTACTTCAATATTTGTACTAACATTATGATTGAGTCAGATTTAATTATAACCAGAAGTATTTGTTTTGAAAGATCTAATGATGACAAGTACTAATATTTGTGATAAATCAAATAACAACAAAATAGTACTGAAGCAAAATAGTACTAAGGTGATGGATAAAATGATAATACCAACATTTTCACCTCCACACAC
>CAXITT010000310.1:125427-140065 GCA_964033795.1 Lymnaea stagnalis | reverse complement strand
TATATATATATATATATATATATATATATATATATATATATATATATATATATATATATATATATATATATATATATATATATATATATATATGATTTTACGTCACGTGACACATATTATCTGTTTAGTAATAATAATAATAATAAAGTTCGTTTCAACACGCTTCATCTCTGATTAAGGCTCGAAGCGCAATAAAATACAAAATGCGACAATACAAAATCTACATACAAGCCAATGGACAATACAAGCCAATATACATCGAGGAATATGAGCAAGCTGGAAACAAAGAGGTAGACTACATCTTCCCAGCAGGTGAGTGCGAAAAAGATGTCTTTTCCACTCAGTTTTGAAAGGCTGCAGTGTCTGCCTGTTTCTGAGAGCGACAGGAAGGCCGCTCCAGATTCTTGGGCCAGCAAAAGCAAAAGTGCGTCTTCCATAGGTCTCAAGGCGGACTCACGGTATCCAGAGTTTGCCACTATCGGATGAACGGAGTGATCTATTTACTAATTACTTTTACACGCCAGTAATACTTTTTTTTTTTCAGCTCAATAGTTTCAAAAAAATTATTGAAAAAATTACCTTGAAAATAGTGTTTGTGATAAGTTGGTGGACATAATCTCTCTCACCTTGATATGTTCTACGGCCCCCACATGGCTAAAGATGGTCAGATCTACGGATCCCCCCCCCACACGCCTAAAGATGGATAGATCTACGGCCCCCTCAAGTCTAAAGATAGTCAGGCCCCACACACGACTAAAAATGGCCAGCCCCCCTCCTCACGCGGCTAAAGATGGTCAGGCTCGCCACGCGGCTAAAGATGGTCAGGCCCGTGGGGACGTATAAATCCATGACTGCAAGCAATAGGCTCCTAAAACTAACGAATCGTAATTAGCTTCATGTCACGCGACTGCAGGATTTATGGCTCTTCGACACTTTTGCCCGCACGGTGTTGTAACCAAAGTCTTGTGTAACGTAGCCAGGGGGAGGGGGGATAGAGTAACCCCGCCCCAACCCCGCAACAATTTTTTTCTTCTTTTTTTTGCTTCTTTTATTCTCTCCCAAAAGCGGATCCTTTGAAAGAATATAGCTTTTTTGGTAAGTTCTTTGAAAAAAAAATTTGTTTAAAAAAAATCAAACAACATGTTTTTCATCAGTGTATATTCTGAAGAATAACAACACCAAAAACCGCATCCGCAAATTTATCAAAAGAAATTTCGTCGACGGAAAATTGATCGACGGTAATTTGATCGAATCTTTTTTTTTTTTTTTTCTAGTTCACACGTGAAAATTTTGCGTCAAGTTTTGAAAAATAGCATTGCTTGTCACCGAAAGTCATATTATATATATTTTTTCAGGTTTATCTATCTATTATATATGTATGTATGTATGGGATCTTTCCGTCCGCGGGAGACGATAGATTATCTTTATTGCTTGCAGCTATTGGTGTGGCTGTTGAGACCAATCCTCGAATGGCAGTCTCGGTTACGTTTCCCACACACGAATGGGGTGGAGCAGTATTTACCGGCCTTCTTATACATATATATATATATATATATATATATAATATGAGAGATAGATAGACCTGAAAAATATAGATTTGGTTAGAATTATGTAAATCATTATAAATTCTTGAAACATTTCGCGGTCCAGTAATTCTCTGATGGGTTGAATAGAAATAAAGAAGTTAAATGATCTATTTAATTTTTTTTCAAGGATGAATCCATATCCAGGGAACCGCTGACACTTGTCCAAACTTTCTTAAATGTCATCACATCAATAAGACGAAGCGCTGTACATTTTTGTCAATAAGCAATTACCCGCTGATGTCCCGCACCTTATATAATCTCGGACGTCCATGTTAGAGCAGGTCTTCACCGCTGTCAAAACAAGGCGAACGTCCCACAATGGCTTCTTCTCTGATCATTGTCCTGGCCATCGTCGGCTGCGCCCACAACGGCATGGGGCAGAGCCCCGATTACAGATTGCGTGAGTTTGGCAGAGCCATGACCAAGTTCTCCCAGATGCTGCACAAGGATCTCGCTCTGGAAAAGGTCAACTCCGTCTACTCGCCAGCCAGCATCCATCTCGCCTTGTCCATGGCTTACCTTGGGGCTGAGGGCCAAACAGCCGAAGAAATGAGATCCGCTCTGCAGGTAAGCTTTCATAACGGTATACATTTCTGAGGCAGTGGGGAGATTTTAAAAAAAAATGAGTAACAATATAATTTTAAATAAAACCAGCAGAGGCGCCGCCTTCGTTGGTATTTACTCTCATTCGATTCAACAGTAATGTTTTATGATTTATATAAAATGTGGCGCGTTTTACTTTTCATTCGCCACAACTCTGGCTATTTTGAAAAAAAAAAAAAGCATTGCCCAACTTGGTCTAGGATTAATTAATCAATAATGATACGTTTCACAAAGTTGAGTATCAAGTAAATTATCACCCGACACAATTTTCTAATGTAAATAGCAAAGCCACCCCACGCATCCCACGCACCGTGCACAGGAAAGACGTTTATTTTGTGTGCAACACTTAAACACTTACAATAAACGCCCATGACCGACCTAGCCGCCAATAAAAAAATCACAATTTGTTATTTGTAGAGCACCTATAAGAAACAAAACGTCAACGGGGATCTCCGGAGCCAGACATTTCCCATCATGGCCCGAAATACGATTCGTCCACCCTACGCAATCTCAGGAACACATCTTCCAAAAAAAAATGTACCAATACGATTCTTCCACCCTACACAATCTCAGGAACACATCTTCCAAAAAAAATGTACCACTTTCACAAATCCTTCCTAACTACCTACATCTCGCCACTGATCACACACACCATCCAGTGACTACAATATGGATGTTCATTTCTGTTATCTGTATGCAGCTTCCATAATATAAAAATAAACCGAATCATAATATAATATCTTGACTATAAATATGTTTACTATATGTTTATATGTCCACACATAATGTACATTCACAGCTGACCGATTTGAATGATCCGAGAGATCCACACGAATCACACCAGACATGGATCAAGGGCGTGAGAGACCAAGAAGAGGTCCGAGTCGACATTGCCAACAGCCTTTGGTACAACGACAAGTACGAAATTAAGTCTAATTACCAGGTACTTAAAACGAAATTTTTTTTTTTATCTACGGCAGTAACTTATTAAAAAATAGTCTTAAAGTGTTTTTTTAAAACTCAAATAGTCTTAAAACATTTAATGTCTGTTGTCGTTTTCTTTGAAGTCTAATTAGTTTGTCCAACTTTACAGACTTTTCGTTAAAGAATAGCAATTATTCACTATACTTTGGCATATAATATCCATCCATCCATCCATCCATCCATCCATCCATCCATCCATCCATCCATCCATCCATCCATCCATCCATCCATCCATCCATCCATCCATCCATCCATCCATCCATCCATCCATCCATCCATCCTTCTCTCATATATATATATATATATATATATATATATATATATATATATATATATATATATATATATATATATATATATATAATGAAGATATTTTAAAATTATAATTTTACACACGTGTTTAGGTAGGTAGATAAAGGTCTTTTTGTGAGCGGGTGTACTTCTTAAAGTCTAGTGCGTAGTAACTAAACAACCAAGTCTTGGTAGCTTAGTTTCGGACGGAACATCGACAGACTAAATCCTATAACTTTGCATGCTAGACAACAACAGAGACACACTGTCGTCTTGCACAGGGCTGACTTATTGTCCCAAAACTTGTCATTGGGGGAGGCTAGGGTGTCAGGAGGGTCCTACCCCTGCTGAATTCGAGCCCCAAAACTTGTCATTGGGGGAGGCTAGGATGTTAGTAGGGGCCTACCACTGCTGAATTCGAGTTACAAACTTGTCAAAAGGGAGGCTAGGATGTCAGGTGGGTCCTACCACTTCTGACTTAGTGTCCCAAAGCTTCTCATTGGGGGAGGCTAGGGTACAAGGCTGATCCTATGCTGCTGATACTTTATATGGCAAATACCAAGCAGTTGGATCTTGTTGACAATGTTGACTTCGGGGGGCCATAGAAAAACCCTGTCAGCTCGCCCCCCCCCCCAACCTTTTCCACCAAGCGTATGGATTATTAAATTAACAAACTTAAAGCTGCGATCAAGAGATCTATATTGCATCAACTCAAATAATGACTTCGGGGGGCCATAGAAAAACCCTGTCAGCTCGCCCCCCCCCCCCCAACCTTTTCCACCAAGCGTATGGATTATTAAATTAACAAACTTAAAGCTGCGATCAAGAGATCTATATTGCATCAACTCAAATAATTGTCCAGAGAAAGGGGAGATAGGATGAATGTTTATTGTCTACGCTCTTCAGCTCTCAGAAATGTTAATATTCAGGATATACAACCGTATGTTTTCTCTCCGTCATTTAATTATTATCGCACCAATCACCAGACTAATTCACAACAGTGGCTGCACATGGGGTGGTCCTCATCGGGGGGGGGGGGAATTTTTTAATTCATATGGACGGGCTGCATTTTCGGCCAAGAAGCGGGGGGGGGGGGCAAAATGCTCAGCCCGCTCCGGGCGGCATTTACTCCAGCTACGCAACTAATTGTAATTCTGCACAACCAAATGACATCTGAAACCTTCAGACCCCGTGAACGTGGTTTTATCAGTCTGCGTGCTGCATTTCCATTTTTTTATAAACAGCCTGTTGACATATTATGTGTGCCATAATATTTACTTTTCCACTTTTGAATTTTTTAAACTAGCAACAACTCAGAGAAAAGTATTTGGCCGATGTTGAAAAGCTGGACTTCTCATCTAACAAGCCTGAACAACGAATCAATGAGTGGGTGGCTAACATAACCGACAAGAATATTCAAGAAATCATCCAACCTGGCAAGCTTTCCAAAGACTCGACCATTCTGGCACTCATCAACGCCATCTACTTCAACGGAACCTGGGATAAGCCGTTTAGCAACGAGAGCACAAGCAGAGAGGAGGATTTCACCAGACCCGATGGTAGCAAAGTTAAAGTGGATCTGATGAGACAAGACGGTATTTTCAAAGTCAAGGAACTGAAGTCTCTGAATGCTGACGTCTTGAAATTATACTTCCAAGGCAAGAGATTTTCCCTCAATTTCATTTCCCCTAAGTCTACTTCCGGGTTAAGAAACATTGAGGAGAAGCTCATCAGCGGAAGCGAGCAGTTGGACTCCATCTTGGATGGCATGGAGGAGGAAGCTTTGGACATCAGTGTACCGAAGTTCAAGATCAGTGCCACAATGGAACTGAAGGAAGCCTTGAAGAGGCTCGGTCTAGAAAAGGCTTTCAAAGACGACGCTGAATTCCCAAAGATCTCTTCGCAGAAATCCAAAATAACCGACGTTAACCACAAGACTGTCATAGAAGTCCAGGAGTCGGGTACGGTCGCTGCTGCCGCCACATCTATAAGCATATCCACCACAAGCCTTAAGCCCCGTTTCGTTCTTGACCACGCTTTCCTGTTCTTCCTGATGGACGAGAGACAGCGAGTGATTTTGTTCCACGGAAAGATCACAGACCCCTCCATTGAAGAGATTGATATTCATTAAATAATACAGTATTGTCTTTAAGCTTAGTTATCAAAACTTCGACGACACATGCTCTTTACTGTTAGTCTAGATTTTGAATTGAAAAATTAAATTATTTTTGTTTGCTTAAAGTTGTTTTTTTATGTCTCTTTACAAAACCAATCCCTATTCAATTAATAAAACTTTAATGAATAATGTCAATTAAAAACTATTCTTAAAAAAATTAAAACATTGACAAAAGAAAAAGAAAAAAAGGAAAAAAAAACCCATAAAAAAAAAACCAAAAACAACACATTATACCCAAGACGAACGAAGACGAAATCATCATTTTGGTATAAAAACATGATTAAATAATACATATATATATATATATATATATATATATATATATATATATATATATATATATATATATATATATATATATATATATATATCTTTATATATATCGGTAAAATGGTTAAGCTCAATTTTTTAGCACTGGTACAAATAAACTGTAAGGACTCAATCTAAATGACTCTTTTAAGAATGAACATGTACCAATGTCAGGTCGGAGTTTTTAACAAAAAAGTTAAGCCTAGGATGTGTTTATATTATTGCTTAAACTGAAATTCTTTTTTTTTTAACACTGCTATCAAATAATAATAGCCAAATCATACATAAATTTTGCATAATAACAATTTGTTAATTTGTGTGCACCTAATTGTTTTATCGAAGTAGCTATTGGTACCCGGGTACCAGAAGTGATAGGTTGAGATTAAAAAAAACTATTTTAAATTGTATTGTTGGGTTTGTAAGACACAATGAGGTATCAAATGATAATTGAATGGACTATATGTTTGTAAACTTAATTCTTTAGTTTAACTAGAATAAACTACCATAAATGACATCCGAATAGCACTGAGTCAAAATGGACCCAGACACGCAGCGCCGCCATTCGCACCCGAGGCTCTCCATGATGTAGGCCTTCAAGATAGTAATGAACTGATCCACTGCTCCAGCATGAAACAGAAACTCGCCTCATCGTGGAGAGCTGGATAATCGTTGTCGTTCCTCTCGTCATGTAAAAAAAATTTAAAAAATGTATGTTCTTGAATGAAATGTTTTTTTACGTCACATGAGTTTGGCAGTCGAAAAAAATTCGTGCGAAAATAGCCGCAGATAATCCTAGCAGATATTACACTGGAAAAACAAAAAAAAAAAAAAAAAAAAAAAAAAAAAAAAAAAAAAAAAAAAAAAAAAAGGAACTTGTTTGAAGGATACAGTTAGATAAATACACAGTTTAAAAAATATATATTGACGAGCAGTGCTTTTTTTTGTATAAAAAAAAAAAAATAGGTGCCGGTACTGAGTGATGGATTGCCTAACTTTTAACTACCAGTTCACACCTCGATGCAAGCTAAATCACAACTGCAAAGATACTAAATGTCTAAAACAATTTTATTTTATAATTAACCAACTTAAATTGTTTTATTATTACTTTATTAGTATGCCGTATACATTTGTTATGATTTGTAAAATTTAACTGACACCTTATTTTACGAGTGTGTGCGGAAAGCAGTTTCGCATTTTATATTTTAATTCTTATTGCGCGCAATTTTAAAATAATTCAATTTTAACAAATTAATAATATAATAAATTAATAATAAATGTTAAAATACAAGAAAAGTAATAATTTTTTCCCTACATTGAAAAAGGTGCCGGTACGCCGTACCGGTGCGTACCGGCACAAAAAAAAAAAGCACTGTTAAGACAATTCTCAGCACCGAAAACCCATCATACTAAGACTTTCAAAACTAAAAGATATTTGTTTTTAAAATATATAAAATGTGTAAAACAGAGTAGAGTTAAACCTGAAAAAAGGATCGCAACAAAACAACGAGCGTGTCGGCAGAAAGCCTTCGTCAGCGAACAAAACAACAGAAAAAATGGTATAAAGATTAAAATAAGAAATAGCACTTATTTCACCGAATTTCAGTAATGCATGTGTTAGAACCGTTTTATTTAGACATTCTTTAGTTTTGGCTCGAAATTAGTTTTAACAAACACCCCCCCCCCCAACCAACCACACACACGCTCACACATTAAATGACGCCCAAGGAAATACGTGCGGGGAAGCGTGTAGCTTACGGTTCATCGATTTTTTCCTTTGATATTTGTTTGGTGAAACATCGATCTAATCTTGTCGTTTACCTCTGTCTTATCGTCCTACCCGCAAAACCGGTTACAATGACAAGCCCCAACCACGCCAGCTCCACGCTTGCCTATCACGTGATGAGCTTGCGCCTGCAACTTTTGGAAGTCATTCAAACAGGTTGATTGATCGCTATTTAAAAAAAAATATGCGACGAATGCATTAATTATGAACCGCGGTGTTAGGCCATGCATGTTGCGAATAGAATGATGGAGGTTGACATTTTTTTTCCTTCTCAAAATAATTGCACTGTAGTAAATGCTTTTGAATTTATGTTATATATGTGTTACTTCAATTTGGAGTCGTGTTCAGTTGAGTTGGACAATGTGTCAGCTACACACGTAGTTGTTAGGTATTTCAATTAAACACCCAGTTGTTAGGTATGTCAATAAACACCCAGTTGTTAGGTATGTCAACTTAATTAACTACCAGTTGTTAGGATTGTCAATTAAACACCCAGTTGTTAGGTGTGTCCAGTGCCGTCTTAAGGCATGGGCACAGTGGGCACTTGCCCAGGGCCCCGCGCTTCTAGGGGGCCCCTTGCTTCTAGGAGATTCACTCTTATAAAGGCTTAATGTTGCAAATATTGTTAATGAATATTGAAAAGTTTTGGCAATTAAATTTGATTTAAAAATCAGTGGACAGCAGGTTTCCCAATTTTAACCCACGATTTTATCGGCACATTTCAAAATTAATATTATAAATGCGAATCACAAGTTGGATACTTTTAAAACTTTTAAAGGGAAATAACTCTCGTGAACAAGTTTTACTTCTCCCAGATATGAATTGAAAAATAATGAAGTTAGAGAATTTGTTTACAACCTTGTTAGAAAAAGAGGTTGGCCCCGGGTGGTATTAACCCTAGATACGCCTCTACTCCGTAGTGAAATTAGTGGAGAAAAATCTATCCTAGCACCAATTAAAGTACTGCTAAATTTAATTGGCATTATATCAGGAATTTGTAGGTAACCAATGAATAATTCTTTTTCAAAGGAACTTTATTTTTGAAAAACAAAACCCAAATAACCTTATATTTTTTTCAACAGAAAAATATTGTGTATTCTGTGTCTGAAAAACATATTTAGATGATAAATAGAACCCAACAGTCACCGTATGTCTGAGCTTTAGGCAGAAATATATAGGCATTTATACATAATTTGTGCTCACTGTTTAAAGCTAAAAGTTATTTTCATCTTACATACCGGGTAGCTCAAACACAGAGATCGATTTTATTAATGACATCCTTTCTATTTATCATTTCCCTATGTTCGTTTTTAGCGGGGCACGTGTTCGTCTGAAGGGACAGACAAATCCCTTTTTTTAAAAATGATTACCTGTATCTTTTAAACGGATTGCTGCTATTACTATAGGAATACTTGTAACCAATGAATATATCTCTAGTTGTTTAACCTCTTAAGCGGGAGTAAAAAATTTGTTTTATAATTGGAGCACAGAGGAGAAAAAGAGCTGAGGAGACAAGGAAAACGGGTAAACTTGCAAAATTATATCTTGGTTAAATCCAATCGAAATATCAGTGACTAATACAGCTCATCAAAATAAAAAAGCCTCATCTACATCCTCTATTGGATCCAGCCATCTAGTTTCAGACAATACCATTACCTATTTCCTCTGCTGGGGAAATTGTAAAAATTGAAACACACAAAGCTGGCCCAGAAAACGAGAGTCTGTGATTCACCACACAGATCCCGGGCTTTGGAATATTAAGAACACTTGTACAGTTGAGTACTGAATTCGCGGTGGCCCATCATTGTGTCAGAATCATGACTACAACATTTCAAACTCAGGCAGAGCTGGAGAAGAAAGAACTAAGACAAGGGATTTATCAAGAAATATGTTAAAACGTGAACTGCGGAATGGCGAGTGTGTAAAACTTGAATGACTTCTCTATTCACCACACCAAGGTGGTTTGTATTGTTTTGCGTGTCGTCTAATGTTCAAAAATGTATTTCCCTTTGCTATATCAGGATTTAAGTACTGGAAACATAACAATCTAATTGTAGAACATGAACATGGAGTAGTGCATCGCAAGGACATGACTGCATATTTTCTTAAGACTAAACACCCAGTTGTTAGATATGTCAAATAAACACCCAGTTGTTAGATATGTCAAATAAACACCCAGTTGTTAGATATGTCAAATAAACACCCAGTTGTTAGATATGTCAAATAAACACCCAGTTGTTAGATATGTCAAATAAACCCCCAGTTGTTAGATATGTCAAATAAACACCCAGTTGTTAGATATGTCAAATGTCAAATAAACACCCAGTTGTTAGATATGTCAAATAAACCCCCAGTTGTTAGATATGTCAAATAAACCCCCAGTTGTTAGATATGTCAACTAAACCCCCAGTTGTTAGATATGTCAAATAAACCCCCAGTTGTTAGATATGTCAAATAAACACCCAGTTGTTAGATATGTCAAATAAACACACAGTTGTTAGATATGTCAAATAAACACCCAGTTGTTAGATATGTCAAATAAACACCCAGTTGTTAGATATGTCAAATAAACACCCAGTTGTTAGATATGTCAAATAAACCCCCAGTTGTTGAAGGATATTATTAGAAGAGCACAACGTTTTAAAATTAAAAAAAAAAATTGATTAATAATTGGATGATGGTATGTCTATGTTATCTCTACCATTTATTTAGCGAATTGATTCGTATCATAAGCTAAACTTTTGGACTTTTGAAAAGTTTTCTTTAGGAGTAGTGCGCCAATAACGTCACGCTCAGAGGGGAGAGGGTCGAGAATTTGTAACATTTTGTGATAGGGGGGAGGGAAAGGTAAAAAAAAAATTGCGACGTCACAATTTTACTTTAAAAATTTTTTTTTTTAAACTTTATAATTTTGAAGTCTTTATTCAATTAATTTTAAAAATCGTTAATTTGAGTTTGAAATTCCCTCAGATATTATAAGCACCGTGAAACTCAGTCGCGCACACCTTCTGCGCACATCGAAAAAATGACGCAAAAACTGTTGTGGCCAATTGACTCGTGGCTCTGGGATGACTTCGTTGTTTCGCGTCACAGATTCTAATAATACTACATCTTAATCCATTATGGGAAAATGTTAAAGAATAAAATAACATTTTACTTTAGTTATAAAAAAATGTATGTATATTTTGAATTTTTGTAGGTGTGACGTGACACTTACGGGAGAAGGAGGCATAAAAATGTGTGACACTATTTGACAGGGTGAGGAAGAGGTCTGGAAATGTCATTTTCGGTGTGACGTAATTTGCGACCGACCCCTTATTAAATTTAACTTAAATGTCTGTAACTAATTTATTCGCGTACGAGGTGAACTACATAAAATTATTTTTAAAAAAAATCAACTCACAGTATCTCTAATAAAGAGACTTCTGAAACAAACACAAACATTCGAAAACATATATATATATACCAAAAAACACCAATTAGCGTATAATTTTTATTTTTATTTTTATTTAAAAATGTTTTTATGTCTAAATATAGGCAAAGGGTGTGAATAAAATAAAAAATAAAATAAAAAATCATTGGTTTCAATACTCATGACCGTGGCATGAAATATGTCCTTGCTATCACAGTATTTGCTTGTTACATGACAACATGAAATAATTTGTACATATTTTAAAAACGTCCCATATACGTTTGTTCTAAACTGGTTGATCTATTTTGATGATATGATGTTTCTGTACTTTAGTTGTTTGTTTTGTAATCATGAGCTCAAAGAAATAGATGATAAAAAAAAATATAAAAAATAAAAAATAATTAAAAACTTATAAATGATAATATATTGAGAACACCAGCTATTAATACAATCTAAATGTAAATGTGAGCATAGAGCAGGTTCTTCTTTGAATTCGCCGGCTCACCTTGTCATTGGGAGGTATAAATTTCCTCACAGAGATTTTACCACGATCAAAGGTGTGCCATGAAATTCCAAAGCTGAACATTTGTTTCATGCATTTAAATTTTTCATTTCTAGAATGCAAAAATAAATATGACTGATGTCAACTAAAACTAAAATAACAGCACACATCACATTCAAATAGGAGAATATTCATGATACAGTCGTGTTACACACAAAATTCGTTCATATTAAAATTGTAATCTTTTAAAAACATATTAACGGTGACTTAATAAAACAGAATATAGAATACTTATGACGGGACTGTACTAAAAATAGATTAATACGTTTGTTGATTCATAACTGAATGTCTATCTCATGAAGTGGGCCAGCGAACAGGCGATCAGTGTGGCCGTGGAGTAGAACAAGAAGCTGACACCGTCTGTGAAGTCAAAGAAAAACAAAATATTTGAAGTTGTCAGATTTAAACAGTAACCGTAATCGACAGGAAGTAATTGACAGAAGACATTATAAAATAAGTGACAGTGAGTATGATCATTACGTCACAATAAATAGAATGGCGCTAGTTATAGTTTGTGTCATCACTTATGTGAAAGTAAGTATAATGATTACGTCACAATAAATAGAATGGCGCTAGTTATAGTTTGTGTCATCACTTATGTGAAAGTAAGTATAATGATTACGTCACAATAAATAGAATGGCGCTAGTTATAGTTTGTGTCATCACTTATGTGAAAGTAAGTATAATGATTACGTCACAATAAATAGAATTTAGGGTTAGTGAAGTTGGAGACATCACTTAAATGACAGTAAATAACATCTATTAAAGGACAACCAGACAGCTGAGGGATAATAGGACGATTTGATGTTGAAATGTAGTATGTAAGGAAAATATTTCATTCGTGGTTGTCATTAGATCTCCTCTACTCTCTATGTCATTAGACCCCCCCTCTACTCTCTACACCAGGGTCTCAGACTGAAATCATCCGGGGAGCCGCAGAAGGTAGAGTCTGAGTGAGACTGGGCCGCATCAAGTATTCCACACAAAAATGCGATTACAAATTCAATAAAGTACAACTGTTACAATCTGATCAACATTTATTAATAACAAATAAAAACACCAAGGGCTCTCAAGAACTAGGGTTCACTTTCTTCTTCCTACTCCTTGTTACCAGAGACCTAACGGCGCTTCTTCTCTCATAAAATGTGCATGCTTGTTTTTGTTTTTGTTTTTTCATTCATCTCCCTGCACTTAGTCTTGAGTTCAGAATTACACTGAAGATCAATCTGCTTGTTGTTTTTTTGTTCTTTCATTCATCTCCCTGCACTTAGTCTTGAGTTCAGAATTACACTGAAGATCAATCTGCTTGTTGTTTTTGTGTTCTTTCATTCATCTCCCTGCACTTAGTCTTGAGTTCAGAATTACACTGAAGATCAATCTGCTTGTTGTTTTTGTGTTCTTTCATTCATCTCCCTGCACTTAGCCTTGAGTTCAGAATTACACTGAAGATCAATCTGCTTGTTGTTTTTGTGTTCTTTCATTCATCTCCCTGCACTTAGTCTTGAGTTCAGAATTACACTGAAGATCAATCTGCTTGTTGTTTTTGTGTTCTTTCATTCATCTCCCTGCACTTAGCCTTGAGTTCAGAATTACACTGAAGATCAATCTGCTTCTTTTGAAGCGCAAAAGGGGTTTGAAAAAAAAAAGTGTGTGTGTGGGGGTTGGTGGGTGGCATTTTCCTCACTGAAGAAGAAGGCAAATATTTTAAAAGTGTCTGTGTGTGTTTTGAAGTCTGCAAACATGTGATACAATTCTAACTACTGAATGGTGTACCAGAATCTATGAGTACTCTGCATGTTGTCAATGGCAGAGTTTTCTCTGAGAACCGTAACACAAGTTTTTGTGCAGACTGCCCTGACATTGTCATAGGAAACACTGACAAGCTGCCCTGGTCTTGTAACTTTTTGCGGAGTACATTCAGCTCCTGTGTGATGTCAACAAGAAAAGCCAAGCCCATGAGCCATTTGGGATCACTAAGTACAGGAACAACCACCCCATCCTTCTCAATGAAGGCTTTGCTGGTTAAAACGTGTTCAAACAATGGGCAGGAGCGGGCAATATTTATAAATTATTGATGCGAAGGAATATACTACTGTGGGGATAATGAATTTTGATTTTTTATCGGAGAAAATGCCTTTTTGACTAACCCTATGTGGAAAGTGACCAAGCTGACAGGCCCCGACTTTCACTCACTGGTAAATACTAGCGGCAATTTTACTACTGATTCTTTGATACTGTGTCAGATTGCTGCGATTTACATATTTTTCAATTATGTTTATGCATTCCTTACTGACTTTTCAAAATTGTATAAAAAACGCAGTTTGGCCACGTTTGTCTCATAAAATGCTGCACAATACCAAATTTTAGTCTGATTTTAAAAAGGTTCTCACCATTATAATGAACGCCTAAACCTATCATACATAATAAAATAAGAATTAGACTAGTCGGTGAGATTCGACTGAAACCGTCGCGGAAGGTCACGTTATAGATATGAGAATGGGGAAAACGCGCGAGTCGAATTAACACTAAACTTTGCTGTCAGGTATCGGGGCACAATTTTGGCAGGCAGCAAATGGCCCGCGAACCGCGAGTTTTAAATCACTGCTTACACCATCAAATCCCTTCTAATCGCTACGCCATCGGATCCCCCTCTACGCTCTATGTCATAAGATCCCCTTTACTTTCTATCATCATATCCCCCTCTACTCTCTATGTCATAAGATCTCCTTTACTTTCTATCATCATATCCCCCTCTACTCTCTATGTCATAAGATCCCCTATACTTTCTGTCATCAGATTCCCCTCTACTCTCTATGTCATAAGATCCCCTTTACTTTCTATCATCATATCCCCCTCTACTCTCTATGTCATAAGATCCCCTTTACTTTCTATCATCATATCCCCCTCTACTCTCTATGTCATAAGATCCCCT
>CAXITT010000310.1:91299-116644 GCA_964033795.1 Lymnaea stagnalis | reverse complement strand
AAAACAAAAGGCGTTTCCCCCCCCCCCCCCGTTCCGAACATGGCGCTGCATTGCCTCTATGGATATTTTCGAACTCACAAATGTTTATTTTTAATTGTAAATTATCTGTTGTGTTGTTGTATCTATTTATGCATCGTCTGCTGAAGAAGGAATTCATTTATTTATGGACATGAAACGGACAGTATTGTTGCCGTTGTTGTTGTAGTTGTTGTTGCTGTTGTTGCTGTTTTTGTTGCTGTTGTAGTTGTTGTTGCTGCTATTGTTATTATTGCTGCTGTTGCTGTTGTTGTTGCTGTTGTTGTTGTTGCTGTTTTTGTTGCTGCTGTTGTTGTTGCTGCTGTTGTTGTTGTTGCTGCTGTTGTTGTTGTTGTTGTTGCTGCTGTTGTTGCTGCTGTTGTTGTTGCTGTTGTTTTTCTAATGCGCTTCGTTTATTTTCCAGCCGATCGATTTTGTTCTCCAATAAACACTGGATGCCTGCTGTCATCGGCATATTCTTGAGGTGTGCAGGCCCCGGCACCAGCAAAGTCACCTCATCCCAGATTGTTATCATGCAAACCTATCGTCTTTTTGTTATGACACCACGTATAGTTATTGCCGAAATGACTACAACGTGAGCTCGTGTATCTTCAGTGAATAAGGTTTGTAAATTTAATGGCGGAAATCTATTCCGTCTGGCCAATCGCTCAAAGAGCTTTTCGGTACGTCTTCGTTAATCTGAGTCGGCAAAGCGGGCCTTTAAACCTAGACGAAGCTTGTTTATCACTTTATTTGAAGAAATATTTTACAAATTGTTACTGCTGTATGTATGCTGAAGTACAAAGTTAGCAGCCATGTTTTACGAACACCTTGTCTAAAAATAGTAACATTGCGTAATGCCTAGAGACGCTTCCTGGTTTTCCAAATGACAAGCCCAAATGGATTGGGCTCTTTGGAGTGTTTCGTTTTAAGAATATTGGTATTGCGATACTCTAAATAATGATTCAAGCAGACGGCTTGTGTCTCTCTATGAATCAAATTGCCTTACCTGCCTGGCAGGTGTGCATAAACAGCAACCCGGAACCCGGCTGAATCAGTTGAGCATGAGGACCCGGAGAATGAGGCAACGCAAGCGATAATCCACCCTGAAAAATGACCCCCCCCCCACTTGCACCCAAAGTTTTGTCATGCTTGACGCAACGACCAGTTAGCATGTTAAAAATCTTACACATACGCTTGAACTTGTTTCCATTTTTGAAAACGTGTTTTATAATTGAACAAAGTGACTCAGAGCCCCACCCCCAGCACCCCCTCTTTAAAAAAAAATAATAATAATTTTGCATGGAACTTAGCAGTTAGTGTTGTGGTTACCCAAACACAGACAGTGTCTTACATGCTCACACCCAGGCATGGGCGTCTTAAAAGGGTCGCATCCGGAGCAGTCCAAGATTTTGGCAACCCGTTGTCTGAAAATCCCGTACCACTTCATAAAAAAGTAAATTTAAAAAAAAGCCGCCCACGGGAAATCACCCTCTACCCCCACCCCCCACACACCCCCCCCCTTTCCTACGCCAACCAGCAAATCTAAGTTTCGTGATAAAGCAAGGCTCCCCATATCTGATTAATCAGATATAACCATTTCTTTAAAAAAATCAAATCTTATAGTCAAGCTTTAATTTACAAGACGGGATACCCATTTGAGAGGACTGTTTCCCTGGGTCTTGTAGTTTGAGTTCAACTGATCTCTTCATCGACTAACAGCACACTCCCGACATGCACTGAGCTTTCATCAGATGATTGTCCGCACCATAGTCCTCAAGTGCTTCCAGGTTGACCAAGTGCACCTCCTAAGTGACGGCACAGACACTGACCAGCCTCTCTACTCACCTTCCCGCTGCTAGCGATCATGACTGAATCAAAGAAGTGGGTTTTGGCCTCTTTGATCTTGATGGTGCATTGCCATAGGCCCCCCTCCCCCACCCCCCCCCCCCCCATCGATTCTTATAGTTTTTGGAAGATTTCCCTGGACACTTGAGAGTAAACCAGCTGAAGTACTTCCGAATGCTATATTTTCCCGTCGACAGGTCAGTTCCAGCTGCCCTGCATGAGAACCGCGAATGCAGAGTTGAGACAGTCACTGCCAGTGCCATCGTTGTTGCTTCTTGTCTATATGCGAATAAGGCTTGTCTTCTCACCTTAGCAGTGGAGAATCGCCAGGACAAAATTTATTCCACCCTTACTGTTCTGTGCTCCTTCACGGTGTTTCATTAAACTAACATGGCCGCGGACAACGCAGAGCACATAGTTTATGTTAGTGCGCTCTTCCTTGATAATAGTAGACTTTGTGTCCTCTATGTAACCATTTTCAATCCTCATCTGGTGGACATATCCCGATGCTTTATGCTGGTTGGATATACCCTGATCCACCACCCGGTGGACATATCCCGATGCTTCGCCTGGTTCACATACCCCGATCACCCAGAGAGTGGAAATATCCCGTTGCTTCGCCTGGTTCACATACCCCGATCCACCACCCGGTGGACATATCCGATGCTTCGCCTGGTTCACATACCCCGATCTACCACCCAGTGGACATATCCCGTTGCTTCGCCTGGTTCAAATACCCCGATCCACCACCCGGTGGACATATCCCGATGCTTCGCCTGGTTCACATACCCCGATCCACCACCCGGTGGACATATCCCGATGCTTCGCCTGGTTAACATACCCCGATCCACCACCCGGTGGACATATCCGATGCTTCGCCTGGTTCACATACCCCGATCCACCACCCAGTGGACATATCCCGATGCTTCGCCTGGTTCACATACCCCGATCCACCACCCGGTGGACATATCCGATGCTTCGCCTGGTTCACATACCCCGATCCACCACCCAGTGGACATATCCCGATGCTTCGCCTGGTTCACATACCTCGATCCACCACCCAGTGGACATATCCCGATGCTTCACCTTGTTCACATACCCCGATCCACCACCCGGTGGACATATCCGATGCTTCGCCTGGTTCACATACCCCAATCCACCACCTAGTGGACATATCCCGATGCTTCGCCTGGTTCACATACCCCGATCCACCACCCAGTGGACATATCCCGATGCTTCGCCTGGTTCACATACCCCGATCCACCACCTAGTGGACATATCCCGATGCTTCGCCTGGTTCACATACCCCGATCCACCACCTAGTGGACATACCCCGACCCACCACCTTAAAGAACTCATTGGAAATTAAGAAGTGACCTTTGTACTAGAAGTGGCGGACAGTGCAGCATAAGATATCTATGTAAGGAATCACAACAACCAACACGTTCTTTTTGAATGTGAACATTTAAATTGCATGTCTTCTTTAACACAATTAACACAATTACCCACCCTACCCCTCACTACATCTTATCAACACTGTCCCCATAACACATATTATTTAACCAATGAAACGTCCCACTTTATCAAGACAAGACCAATATCCTTTCATTTTCATTAACACAAGACCTACATTCTATTATTCTCCTCAACGCAAGAACTTCATTTTATCTTTTTCATTAACATAAGACCTACATTCTATCACTCTCCTCAACTAAGACCTACATTCTATCACTCTCATCAACACAAGACCTACATTCTATCAACTCATCAACACAAGACCTACATTCTATCACTCTCATCAACACAAGACCTACATTCTATCATTCTCATCCATACAAGACCTACATCATATTCTCATCAACACAAGACCTACATTCTATCACTCTCATCAACACAAGACCTACATTCTATCACTCTCATCAACACAAGACCTACATTCTATCATTCTCATCCATACAAGACCTACATCATATTCTCATCAACACAAGACCTACATTCTATCATTCTCATCCATACAAGACCTACATCATATTCTCATCAACACAAGACCTACATTCTGTCATTCTCATCCATACAAGAGCTACATCATATTCTCATCAACACAAGACCTACATTCTATCATTCTCATCCATACAATACCTACATCATATTCTCATCAACACAAGACCAATATCCTCTCATTCTCATTAACACAAGACCAATAGCCTCTCATTCCCTTGTCCAATTTTTCCACAATTGAGCCGAAATATCAACCATCACATCTCGTGCATGATCACAAGGTTTCTCCTTAAAAGCTAACACAGGACCGTTGTGTAGTTGGTGTTTCTGGATCCTGGCGTAGTTGTTGTTTCTGGACCGTGGTGTAGTTGGGGTTTCTGGATCATGGTGTAGTTGGTGTTTCTGGACCATGGTGTAGTTGCTGTTTCTGGACCATGGTGTAGTTGCTGTTTCTGGACCACGGTGTAGTTGGTGTTTTTGGACCGTGGTGTAATTGGTATTTCTGGACCATGGTGTAGTTGGTGTTTCTGGACCATGGTGTAGTTGGTGTTCCTGGACTGTAGTGTAGTTGTGTTCCTGGACTGTGATGTAGTTGGTGTTTCTGGACCATGGTGTAGTTGGTGTTTCTGGATCCTGGCGTAGTTGGTGTTTCTGGACCATGGTGTAGTTGTTGTTTCTGGATCGTGGTTTTGTTGGTATTTCTGGACCATGTTGTAGTTTGTGTTTCTGGACCGTGGTGTTGTTGTTGTTTCTGGACGCATTCTTTTGTTTCACTTTATAGTATAATGCGTTCAAAAATAAATTTGACAAACATTTGAACGTGTGAACTGAAAAAAAGATTCGTCCAAATTTCCATTCCATTAAATTTCCGTCAACGAAATTTCTTTCCAATAAATTTCCGATAACCCTTTCGTCCTTTAAAAGACTAAATATAGAACTTATGGGAACTTTTTAAAGAATTTACAAAAAAATCCCTGGATATAGAAATATTTTGTCAAGCTTTTGTAAAAGAAATTGAATTGATAAGGAAATGGAAATAAATAAAAGTGTTTCAAATATCTGGAGAAACGTTCTTCACGCTGCATTTTGAAAAGCAAATTGAAAAGGGCAAAAATATTTCAATATTCATTAATAATATTGGCAGCATAATGCCCCTAGAGGCATATGGCCCCCTAGAGGCGTGAGGCCCCCGATTGGCATGAGGCCCCCTAGTAGAGTGAGGCCCCCGATAGGCGTGAGGCCCCCTAGTAGAGTGAGGCCCCCGATAGGCGTGAGGCCCCCTAGTAGCGTGAGGCCCCCTAGAGGCGTGAGGCTCCCTAGAGGTGTGAGGCCCCTAGAGTCGTGTGGCCCCCTAGAGGTTTAAGACCCCTAGAGGCATAAGTACCCATAGAGGCGTGAGGCCCCCTATAGGCATAATTTTCCCTAGAGCCGCGAGGCCCCATAGAGGCGTGAGGCCCTTATAGGCATAATTTTCCCTTGAGCCGTGAGGCCCCCTAGAGGCATGATGCCCCCTTGAGGCGTGAGGCCCCCTAGAGGCGTGAGGCCCCCTGTAGGTGGCATAATTTTCCCTTGAGCCGTGAGGCCCCCTAGAGGCATGATGCCCCCTTGAGACGTGAGGCCCCCTAGAGGCGTGAGGCCCCCTGTAGGCATAATGTTCCCTAGAGCCACGAGGCCCATTAGAGCCGCGAGGCCCCGTATAGGCGTGAGGCCCCCTAGAGGCGTGATGCCCCCTAGAGCCGTGAGGCCCTCTAAAGCCGTGAGGCTCCTAGAGGCATGAGCCCCCCCTAGAGGCGGGAGGCCCCCTAGAGGTGTGAGGCCCCCTAGAGGCATGAGGCCCCCTATAGGCATAATGTTCCCTAGAGCCTTGTGGCCCCTAGAGGTCTCCTAGAGGCATTAAGCCTCCTGGAGGCATAAGGCCCCCTTAGAGGCGTGAGGCCCTGGGCAAGTGCCCGGTGTGCCCAAGCCTTAAGGCGGCACTGATTTAATGCCCACACGTAAAAGACAATTCTAAGCACCGAAAAATAATCTGACAAAACTTCATGCCAATAAAATGAGGTCATTATTTCACCGAATTGTGGTCATGAAGTTTCCAGAACCGTTACTTAATATTTCAAATTTTTTGTTTGGACATTATTTCATTTTGGCACGCAACTGGTTCGAAACAAAATCACATTAAATGACGTTACGAGCCACTAGGGTGTATGTGCGGCGAGGGGGGGGGTAGCTTACGGTTCAACTGCCTTTTGTTAGATCTTTGTGGCGTGAAACATTGATCCTACCTTAAACTCCGTCGTATTGTCCTATCGGCACAACGGGTTACATTGTCACGTTCCAGGAACGCCAGCCGGGCACGTGTCTATCACGTGAGGTATCCCTAGAGCTTACGTCTGCAAATTTTGAAAGTCATTCAAACAAGTGGAAGCGTCATTCAAAAAAAACAACAAAAAAACAAAAACAAAAAAAAACCAAAACAAAAACTATTTGACGGTTGTATGATTATGAACCGTAGTGTTAATCCATGTTGCGAATAGAATGAGGAAGATGACAATTTTTTTTTCTTCTCAAAATAATCTCACAGCAGTAAATTGTTTTGAATTGTATCTATTTATTACTTTTATTTCGGAAATGTGTTCAGTTAAGTTGGAAAATATGTCAACTAAACACCCAGTTGTTAGGTGTAACAATGTCGGTTGTGGGGAAAATTCTGCAAGACGGAGTTTGTTTGTTAAGTAAGAAAAAAGTCTAATGAACAAACAAATGTTTATCTATTTATCAGTATACTGGACATATTGCCAGACACCACATAGTGGTTAACTAGACGCATTACCAGACACCACAGAGTGGTTAACTAGACGTGTTTACAGACACAACATAGTGGTTAACTAGATTTATTACCAGACACCACAGAGTGGTTAACTAGATTTATTACCAGACACAACAGAGTGGTTAACTAGACGTATTGCCAGACACCACAGAGTGTTTAACTAGACGTATTACCAGACACCACAGAATGGTTAACTAGATTTATTACCAGACACCACAGAGTGGTTAACTATATGTGTTTACAGACACAACAGAATGGTTAACTAGACGTATTGCCAGACACCACAGAATGGTTAACTAGGTTTATTACCAGACACCACATAGTGTTTAACTAGATTTATTACCAGATACCACAGAGTGTTTAACTAGACGTATTACCATACACCACATAGTGGTTAACTAGATGTATTACCAGACACCACGGAGTGGTAAACTATATGTATTACCAGACACCACAGAACGGTTAACTAGATGTATTACCAGACACCACAGAGTGGTTAACTAGACGTATTACCATACACCACATAATGGTTAACTAGACGCATTACCAGACACCACAGAGTGGTTAACCATATGTATTACCAGATACCACAGAGTGGTTAACCATGTGTATTACCAGGCACCACAGAGTGGTTAACCATATGTATTACCAGATACCACAGAGTGGTTAACCATGTGTATTACCAGGCACCACAGAGTGGTTAACTAGACGCATTACCAGACACCACAGAGTGGTTAACTAGACGCATTACCAGACACCACAGAGTGGTTAACCATATGTATTACCAGATACCACAGAGTGGTTAACCATGTGTATTACCAGGCACCACAGAGTGGTTAACCATATGTATTACCAGGTACCACAGAGTGGTTAACCATGTGTATTACCAGGCACCACAGAGTTATGGTTTAGATACGAAATGTTATTGACTGTTTGCAGCTAGTCTCAATATCACTGTTTGCAGCTAGTCTCAATATCACTGATTGCAGCTAGTCTCAATATCACTGTTTGCAGCTAGTCTCAATATCACTGTTTGCAGCTAGTCTCAATATCACTGTTTGCAGCTAGTCTCAATATCACTGATTGCAGCTAGTCTCAATATCACTGTTTGCAGCTAGTTTCAATATCACTGTTTGCAGCTAGTCTCAATATCACTGTTTGCAGCTAGTCTCAAATCACTGTTTGCAGCTAGTCTCAAATCACTGTTTGCAGCTAGTCTCAATATCACTCTTTGCAGCTAGTCTCAATAGCCAAGGGAAAAAAACAGGAAAATAAATGATGCTGTGTCAGCTCAAAAGTTTTGTTGTTTTAACCACGATAATGAATGATTTTTCAGTGCTATTCAAAGTTGATTTTCATTAAAATTTGTGCTCTAATATTAAGGAAGGTGCATGTAGTTACACAAAATTTGGAATATCTGATAAGTCAGACACACGTGGACGTGGCGTGAGATCTTGGATTGACCGAAGACGGTCTGCCTTGTGTAGTTAATTATGGTTACCATAAAATAAAGGGTGTGTTCAGTGGCGTAGCGAGGGTGTTTGGCGCCCGGGGACGAGATTCGCGCCCGGGGACAAGATCCATTTTTAGCGCCCCTTTTTCTTTTTTCAACTCTCAAACCAATTATTTTCATCAATAAAATAATATCAAAGCACATTTTGGCGCCCCTAACTAGCTGGCGCCCGGGGACATCTGCCCCCCCTGCCCCCACCACGCTACGCCTCTGGGTGTGTTATCTTGTATCAGTGCATTCAATAAAAACACCAAAAAAAAAGAAGTGATCATTTAATTTTTTTTATTAGTGAAAAAGAGGAAGAAAAGAATCAAATAATTGTTCAGAAAGTTTGAAAATTTAAAAGGCCCAAGAACTCCGGCCCTTTTCAACCGATTTTGATGGTCCAAATTTTTAAATTTGTTAAAACGCTTTTATTTATCTAAATGATCTTTTTATAGGGCTCCCTATCTAACGCGCCACTAAATTGACACGTCATTTAATGGGTACCTACCCGGGCCACTCTTCCAAGTAATATCTTGAAAAAAATGGGTTAAGTTATTCCATTTTGTTTCGTATCCAAACAGGATTACATTGACGAGAATTTTATTTTTACGTTTGGGGTGGCGAGGGGGGTTGTTAGATTAAATTTAAATATATTAGAAAGTTCTATGTTGTTCCACTGGGATATATATATATATATATAAAGTTCTATGTTGTTCCACTGGGATATATATATATATTTTAAATATATTAGAAAGTTCTATGTTGTTCCACTGGGATATATATATATATATATAAAGTTCTATGTTGTTCCACTGGGATATATATATATATATATATATATATATATATATATATATATATATATATATATATATATATATATATATATATATATATATATATATATATATATATTGGAAGCTAAATGCTTATGGACAATTGTATTTTAGTTCTATAGACGGAATTTTTTTTCAGTCGGTGTGGAATGGGGTCACGAATAAGAACGGGATCCCAACGTTGAATGGGATCCAATCGAGGAATGTGATCCAATCTTGAAACAGAATCGCATCATGGAAAAAACAAATCCCACCGAGGGGCTAGATCCAAAGCGGCAATGAAATCACGACCAGGAATGGGATCAAACTGAGGAATGGGATCAAACTTGGGAATCGGATCAAACTGGGGAATGGAATCAAACTGGGGAATGGAATCAAACTGGAGAATGGGATCAAACTGGGGAATGGGATGAAACTGGGGAATGGGATGAAACGTGGGAATCGGATCAAAGTGTGGAATGGAATCAAACTGGGGAATGGGATGAAACTGGGGAATCTGATCAAAGTGGGGAATGGAATCAAACTGGGGAACGGGATCAAACTGGGGAATGGGATCAAACTGGGGAAGGGTATCAAACTGGGAAATGGAATCAAACTGGGAATGGGATCAAATTGTGGAATCGGATCAAACTTAGGAATGGGATCAAACTGTGGAATGGGATCAAACTGGGAAATGTGATTAAACTGGAGAATTGAGTGCCATTGAGGAATGGGATCCGATCGAAAAATGGGTTCCCAACAAAACCTTCATGGTGTGTTTGATTTATATGTTTTTATCTGAGGAATTTTGTTTAAAAAAAATTTCTTTGGCAAGGTTTTTAAATTAAAAAAAAAAATTCGATATTATCTAAAAATGGAATCACGTTTAGAAACATCATACTTGATTCTGGAACCAACCAAAATTGAAAAAAGAAGAGAGGAGGCGTCCACGGGCAAGCTACTCTGTTTTTCCCACAAATGTGGACGTACCCCATACACGTGAGTATTGCTCAATACATTGTTTCGAAATTTTTCGGAAGTATGTTTACCCCAAAATATAATTCAAGAATCTTCTTAAGTTGAATAGGTTAAACGCACCAACGCTCAAGCATATTAAGTCGGTATCTAGACCAGCCACGAAACGTAAATAGGAGAGTTTGAATGCGAGACAAAAATGAAACGCATATGTGTAAATAGCCACATCCATCCATCTGGCTTTACAGACCTGCCTCACCACTTCTTCCACACAAACCTAGCAATTGCTTTTTTTTCCGTAATTGGATTCCAAGCTGCTGTTTATCTTTTTTCCACATCATCGATCCATCTATGCCTCTGGGGTTTTGGTGGTGCACCCTCTACACTCCTCTGAAATTTGGCATTCTTTCTAAGTGTCCCGCTCAGCGTAGCCTACCATATATATATATATATATATATATCAATAACCACACACATGAAACAAACCCAATACCAATATTATCTTATGTTATAATTAAACACATCCAATTTAACGCAGTTTTCCTGATTGTGCCCATCTAAAGAAACCAGTGCAGGAAGGACAACTGCGAAATTGAATACCGCCACATGAGTTGTATATCTTGGGTCTTCAAAAATTTGTCTTTCACGTTGTTAGGGAATAAGAATGCAAGCTTCGGGTTCATTCTAATCTTATGTCACAAAGATATCAAGTATAAAGGCAATTTAATCTAGTTACATATGCTTGTTTGGTTAAATTATATTAAAAATGTTTATTAGTTGATTACATAAAATATCATACATATGTTTAATCATACAGTTAAACTTCTTTATATATTTATCAAATTTCCTGATAATTTTTTGTTTCTCCCCCTCACCCCCCGCCCCTGTGAATTCCATGTCCACATCCATCTTTTCCTTATGATGTCTTCAGCTATAGGCTGTTGGTATGTCCTTTATCAGTAAGTTTTTGTTAGTGATGATGTTTCGCCATTTTATGTTCAGGATCTTTCTAAGGCAAGTGTGTCTGAAGGTCTGTACTTTCTGCATGACTCAACCCAGCGTCCTCCCTCCAAATTTCGGCTCCATAGAGTCATAGAGTGTGACTGTTTTGACAATTGTCGTAATAAATTATCTGACTTTTGTTTTCAGAGTCAGTTTTGTTTGACTGACCTGGCCTCTCCAATTCTAGCCCCCCCCCCCCTCCTGACATCAGCTTCGGATCCATCATTTATATCAGTGGAACTGCCCTAGTATGTGAAGTCCTCGACTTCTTCCAGTGCATTTCCTGCCAAAAGGATGTGCTCTTGGTCAGCTGAGGTTACCTCCATGATCTTTATCTTGCTTTTTGTCAGCGAATAAGCGCACCACTCACGCCCAAAGAAAGCGCACGGCGAGAAAAGACAGCATCGCCTCAAATCTTACTAGGATCCAAAACATCGCGTGTTTCACGTGCGGGAAAGCTTTCCAGGCACAAAGAGGACTGGCAGCCCCCCTCCGTACTCACCCTCTATTATAGCCTCAAACTAAAATTAAACCTTTTGGAATGATTTAACAAACCCGTTTCGAATTAGGTAAATATACAAACTTTATTAACATCAGCAGTTTGTCAGTACATCAGTAAACATGATATATATAAATTATATATAAATACAATAAACATACCGTAAAATTACGGTAATTACCGTGGATGCGTAAAACATTTTAAAACCTGTTGAATCAGCCTCCCAATCTACCGTACGTAGTTAAAGAGGCAACAATCTTAAAATTAAAGTGAACAACAACATTGGCATAGAGGATACATTTTAACATATAAAACAACATTGTCATATAGAGCACACATTTCAACATATAAAAACAACATGATCCAAGATAAAAGCTTTGAAACGACCAGATTGGAAACCATCATAAAATTACAACAAAACCTAAGATCATGTTCATGAACGGTAATTCTAGGTTCTTATCTGGCTCCTTTCCAATTGTCAGGAAAGTTATATTAAATATAGATGCACGCCCTTCTTGATGCGCACCGTACTTGATGCGCACCGTACTTGATGCGCACTGTACTTGATGCGCACCACCTACTTGATGTTGATTTCTTTGACAGCGGGGTCGGCGAACTTCCCTTGGAACAGCACAGTTCCTGTTGTGTCATCCCTTATCCAGAAGATGAACGGGTGGTCGGCCTTGAAAACAAACGGCGTCTCGCGCTGGATCACGGCGCTCGTTCTGACGGCGATCACGGCCGTGGCTGCGGCGGCCACCGTGCCCGTCTCCCTGACCTCAATCACGGCTTTCTGGATGACGTCACTGATCATGATGCTGCTGTTGGAAATTCCCGAAAAGTTCGCCGAGCTGGAGAAGGCCTCGGACATGCCCAGCTTCTTCAAGGCCTCGTTCAGCTTCATCGTCGCCGTGAGGTTGAACTTGGGCAGGCTGACGTCGACCCTCCTCCTGGTGAGACCTGCAAACAATCCATTCACATCGAAGTTGTTGCCGATGAATTTTTTCTCGACCGCCTCCAACCCCGACGCCGATTTGGGCAAGAGGACGTAAAACGAGAACCTCTCGTTGGTGAACGGGATCCTCAGGAGGTCGGAGTTCTCGAGGGCCGATTCCTTGACGTCGAGGTCGTCCACCTGGTTCATCAGCTCGACCGGCGCGGTTTTCCCATTGGCCTTGTAAAAGTTGACCCGTTTGGTGTTGTACTCCAGGAACTGCTTCTTCCAGGTGCTGTTGAAAAAAATCGTGTTCACGAGGACGATGCTGGTGTCAGGGGTCAACGTCCCGGGCGGCAGGAGGTCCTTAATCTTGTTCTCTGTTTTGTTGGCCACCCATTCGTTGATGGGGGCCTCGGGCCCACCCTGTGCCGCGAACTCGATGTTCTCAGCCTTGGCAAAGTAGTTTGTAGCTGCGTCATCCTGCAAGAGAGACGTTATACCGTGTAATTGCTGTGCCCAGTTTTGCAGTTAAGTATAATTTGCTTACATTCTTTGTTGTTATTTTGTGTCTATGCCATGCACTTTCGATCAAAGTCCCTTTATATTATCAGCTTTGTCTTTACGTGAACTGGGCTTGTATTGTCTTATAACATGTGTGGCTGTAAGAAAAGGGGAAAGGGGGGGGGGGTTTGGGGGCTGTCTCCCTTGGTAGTCACTTTTTAGGGGTGTCAATTTGGGGGTACTCCATATTTTTTATTTCGCTTTTTTTTGTGAACTGGGCTTGTATTGTCTTATAACATGTGTGGCTGTAAGAAAAGGGGAAAGGGGGGGGGGGTTTGGGAGCTGTCTCCCTTGGTAGTCACTTTTTAGGGGTGTCAATTTGGGTGTACTCCATATATTTTATATCGCTTTTTTTTGTATGAATTCTGTATTTTTGTGTGGTTTTCTTGAACTAGGGGCGGCAAACTCAAGGCTGACTTAGGGCGTCACAATATCTAAATAGATACTTATCTGTCAACATGCCTCCACTCAAAAAATATTATTAAGAAATAAAAAATAAATAAATATGAAATCGATCCCCCCCCTTTTTTTTAACCGACAATTGAACACGCTATCTCTGTGAACAGATGCCCATAATATTTTTGAGAAGCCCTGACACTGAGCTTATGTTACCTTTATAGAAACAGAGTGACACATAATTTTTACTACTCATTTTGTTCATGAAAAGTGAGAATAAGAACCAAAAAAAGGATGAACATGGATAGAGAATACGAAACAATAAATGATGAACATATAGAGAATATGAACCAACCAGGAACTGCATAGTCTATTTCAGGATACAACTCTAGTAGTTGATGCACATGGGCAGTAGCGCTAAAGGGATGGATGGAAGGAAGTGGTGAGGCAGGCCAGAGCCCCACTATGGGCTGTAGCGCCCAAGGGATGGATGGAAGGAAGTGGTGAGGCAGGCCAAAGCTCTACTATGGACTGTAGTGCTACAGGGATGGGTTTTGCTCTTGACATTTCAGCGTCCAGACTCTTATGGTATGTTTTCCTCTCATCTCCAAATAAGATAACGGCAGAATACAAGCGGAGAAAGAGGGCTTACCTTAAATTGCTGCAATACTTGGAAGTCAGGATGTATCCACATTCCATTGGCCGTCAGCAGTTTGATGTTCAGCGCTGAGTTGAGGCTGGTGATGAGTACTCTGTAAGTTGCATGCGGGTCTTGAACGTTGCTGAGCTGATGAAGAGTGGGCAAATATAGAAAAATATAAGAAACAATATAACACAATCACGGGACTATGAGATGTCATTAATCGATCTGCTCAATAGACTTTACACAAATGTAGGCCGAAATGTTAAAAACATAATAGATCATGTTTACTACAGTTTTTTTGGCAGCGTCGGAAGAGAAGCGCGTGAGAGTGGGGGGAGGGGGCCGTTCCACCCCATGACGCATTTTTTTTTCTTGAAATGAGGAAAGTTGTCATTTTCGGTCAACTGAGAGTTTTGGTTTTTTTTCGTTAAAGAAAGTTATAGTGGTTTGAAAATGCAAAACACATTTCAATAAACTGAATATTGAGAAATTATACTTTTTTTAATAGAAATTATACTTTATTTTTATACATTTTATATCAGATAAAATTATACATTAATAACTATTTGATGCCTTTTGTAATCATCTCACAGATTTTGTTAACATAATTATGGCATTAATATAGGATTTATGAAAATGAACCAACCGTTTCAAAGCCCCATAGCAAGGGATAAAACCTCACTACAAACAGTATTTAAAAAAACAAACAAAACAAACTATTTGACCCTGGTACAACTTGGAAACATTCAGAAAATGCAATTTATGATACATAAATAATTTTAATTTTGAAAAAAAATGTTTGTTTACGAGATGAAAAAAAAATGTTAGTAGAGCTTTAAGTAATGGAAACCTCATTTTTGAAAGGGAAATTAGGTTTAAATAGTCTTTTGTTAATTAAGTACTTTGTGAAAATTTTTTTTACATTAGTGATTAGTAATAAAATTGTAAAAAAAATATATTTTATAACATAACAAGGTCAAACAGAGCCGTCACTGAATTTTTCGAGGCCCTCTTACAACCCTCTCCCTTTTGCATATGCAAAGTAAACATTTAAAAGAGTTTTAATTAAAAAAACTTAAAGCCTCTTAAATATGCCAGGCCCTCTGCTGCAGCTGTGGGGGTTGCAGACCCCACATGGCGTTCTGAGGTCAAGTTACAACTACATTTAAGTGTAGAATGATGCAAAACAAAATTCAGGTATGTGCTCAAATGCATTCTTGCATTTATCAAAAAAAATATAAAAAATTTTCTGGGGACAAGTGGTGAGTTCCCCTGGGTGGACCACCCGATTCGTCCCCCTTTCTCCACCACTGGCACTACACATTAAAAAAAAATCTGAAATCCCCCACCCCCAATCTCGTAGAAATTGAAAGAAAACTGCGCCCATGATAGTATTGATAGTGGCGCGAATTACTCATTTGAACAATAAACTCTTAGATGGCATTGGAGTGTTTGTCGCGTCGTCGTTGTTCCATACAATCGATAAAGTGTTTATTTAAACATAATTAGAAATCAATAATATTAAAATAAAACGTTGCGAATTCGCTGTTTATATTCTTTGTAAAGCTTACTTAAACTTAGGCTTATAGCCAGGGGCGTAGCGAAAGGGGGCAGTGGGTGTAGATGTCCCCAGGCGCCAAACACTCTCGCCACGCCTCTACTTATAACCAAATTCTCCACTCACCTGTAAAGCGGATTTCATCTCACCCGCCGTTGTGCCCCTGGCGCCCATGTAGGTCAAGGACAGGACGGCGTGAGCGCTGAAGGGCGAGTAAATGGCCCCCACCTGCTTAGCGGCCAGTTCATCGTACAACGTCTGGGCGAAACTGGACGTCGCTCTGCCAAGGGGGTTAACATCCGGGGGAGGGGGAGGCGCCCCGTCGTTGAGATTCAAGCACCCCGATAGTAGGGTGGCCAGCAGGACGATGTATCGAAAAGTCATCTCTCAGACAGCACACGGCGACACAGAAAACGTGATGGTGTCGGCTGACTTTTTGTTCTGCGGATAAATTTGAAGATTTTGTAAGAAGCTCAGGAAATCAGGATTGTAATGTTCACCATGACGGCTTGGGCTTATATAGGAGCGAAAGCTGAAAGTCCAACCAACACCAGAGTTAAGTGTCCTGGGGGGTCTATTTTTAAACGCCCGCGTCACAAGTCACGTGGTCACGGGCCTCACCTTTGTGTCAAAGGGGGGACAAACACGAGATTTGTCCTCCCTTATTACGTAAATACGAAAAAGAAAGAAGAAGAAGAAAAAAAGTGGGGGAGAAGGTGCTTTCGAGGTGAAGTTTGGGGAAAATAGGATGTTTGCCAGTGTTAGGGTTAGGGCCATTCTAAGCAGCGCAATTTAAGGTGACGGTGGGGAAAGGACTCCGGGAGGGGGGGGTGGTTGTTCATGAATGCTTTATTATTGTTTGAAGTGGGTCAGAGCTCTGGTGGACGTTTTGTGAGAGTCATATGTGGTGGGGTGTGCGTGGTGGGGTTGCGTGGGGGGGTTGGGGGGGGGGGTTGTGTGGTGGGGTTGCGGGGTGGGGTTGCGTGGTGGGGTTGCGTGGTGGGGTTGCGTGGTGGGATTGCGTGGTGTGGTGGGTAGACTTCTTTGTTTTTTCCATTGAGTAAAAATAAGCTAACCACCTTTTAATTTCACCGACATGGTCATGGATAAACAGAATGTTGAACGCGAATGGAAAGTGAGCCGAAAAACCCAATCTGAAATTCTTATTTTTGTTAAACAAGATTGTGGATTTTCAACAACAACAACAAAAATAATATTTAAAAAAAATAAACATAATAATAGTGTTAATGACACGACAAACGACTTTTAAAATATCTTGTAAACTATTATTGCACCTCTGTGAGGCTTATGATTATGTCTGGGAAATTTAGAACAATTTTGTTTAAAGAAGGTATAATGTAATTCTACAATATCAAGAAGGGTATTTTTTAAAGCCAGAATAACATGCCCGAATCTCTGAAGTAATCTCTGTTTGACGGAACAAATGGTGAATGTAGAACAGTGGAGCAGTGGACATGAAATTCGGGGGAAAATTATTTATCATAAAATATATATATATTTTGTTGGGGAATATCCGAATCATTTTGCTAAAAGTTTAATTTCAAATTGTCTAAATATAAATATATATGAACATATACATATATATGTGTGTGTATATATATATATATATATATATATATATATATATATATAGAGAGAGAGAGAGAGAGAGAGAGAGAGAGAGAGAGAGAGAGAGGGGGGAGAGAGAGAGAGAGAGAGAGAGAGAGAGATAAAGATAAATATATATAAATATATATATATATATGTGTGTGTATATATATATATATATATATATATATATATATATATATAGAGAGAGAGAGAGAGAGAGAGAGAGAGAGAGAGAGAGAGAGAGGGGGGCGAGAGAGAGAGAGAGAGAGAGAGAGACTTAAGATTGTAATGAAAAAAATTATTTGGCTTGAAAGTACTCTGGGCATAGTACATTGGTAGTCTGCATAACAAATTGGTGGTCTGGGCATAGCACTTTGGTAGTTTGCATAACACATTGGTGGTCTGGGCATAGCACATTGGTAGTCTGCATAGCACATTGGTGGTCTGGGCATAGCACATTGGTAGTCATGATATGGCACACTGGCTAACTATTTATGGCATATCGGCATCAGGTGACAAGAAAAAGTCCCCGACACCGAGGTCCTCACAAGAGTGAACCTACCTAGTATCTTCACCATTCTGATGCAGTCTCAGCTCCGTTGGATGGGACATTTAGCCCGTATGGAAGACCACCGGCTCCCGAAACAGATATTCTTCGGAGAACTCACGATAGGCAAGCGTTCCCAAGGAGGTCAAAAAAAAAGCGTTACAAAGACTCAATGAAAGTGGCCCTAAAGGCCTTCAGCATAAACCCTACTCAATGGGTGCAGACAGCCCAGGACAGAGCCAGGTGGAGAGCTTCTGTCAAGAAGGGGGCTAATAGGGGCTAATCCCATGAAGCTAATAGGATATCCACAGCTGAGACACGTAGGCTTGCCCGAAAGAGCAACATTAGGTCACCGTCTATTATTCCGAGCACGGATCGGTCTAACAAGCCATCTACGAGCTCACCGTAACCCAAACTCCCCCTAACCCAACCTCCCCCTAACCTTTGGATGACCCGATGGTCCTAGTCGACTTCGATGGACGAACACCATTTATGGCATATTGGTGATCTAAGCATGGAATCTAGGTAATCTTTAGTAGGGCACATTGGTAATCTCAGCATGGCAAATTGATGCTTGACCGATCTTGGCATTGCACTTTGCCATCAACGATATTTTAGGATTGACGTTATGACTATATCAAGCCATGAAGGTTAAAGGTTAAATATTATGTGTACATCAGCTCCATCAAATCCGTGGCCCAGCTAGAGCAAGCACGCCCCCCCCCTTTCCGTGGGTCAAGCTTTTTGTTGCCCCCCTTCGATCTTTCTACGCCACTGCAGTCAATGGATAAAGAGAGAAAACTTTATTAGCAGAGTTAGTCTTTGAAATCTATTTTTGTCAACTATCAACCCTGTTTTTATAAGCTTTAAAAAAAAAGTGTGATTCATTGGTTAATCCTATTAATACCTCTGTTAAACAGCATAGACAATTTCAAAACGGTAATTTTTGCTTTCGTTGGCATGTTTCAGGGTAGCGCCTCGACTCGATACATTGAGAAAGGCTGGTTAAGTGTCTCACTGCCCAGTCCTTCCTTCACTGCCCAGTCCTTCCTTCACTGCCCAGTCCTTCCTTCACTGCCCAGTCCTTTCTTCACTGCTCACTGATCTTTGATGCAATAATTTATTTTGAGAAAATGTCTTTTATCTGCCACATCTGTGTCCGTCTGCCACCAAAAGCCACAAAGCAGGGGCTTCTTCCTCGAGAGACCTTCTTACAAAATTTAGGGTTTCCCAATCTGTGCTGCTATCATCGGGGGTGGGGGTATTTTGGGGGCATGAAGAAAAGTAATTAAGTCACGATTTTAAAAAATATATATATATAAATATATATACTAGATTTTACTAGATATATATATGTTTCATTTTCTTAATTTAAGCATTGCACCATAAGTCCCTTTTCTACAATCTGCAGTTGTCTTCATAATTCATACAAATAACAGTTTAGAATAGAATATACTTTTTTCATAGTTTAAAATGCATTGCTACCCTTGTACGGGTCATGTAAGTAACTCAAACAGTTTTTTAGAGGATACGTGTATATCTTTTACGTGTTACTTATACATTTTGAGATGCTGCGATGTTTGAATTCTTGTGGTTGGGTCTGGGTCTGGGTCTGGATCTGGGTCTGGGTCTGGTCTCAATAAGAATAAAAAAAAAAAAGAAAGTACTTCAGAAAATCTTGTTTCTCTTAGTATCCTGCAATTGATAGATGGTGTCAGATCCCCAGCAAAGCCCACATTCAACCGTCTCTCTCTCTCTCTCTCTCTCTCTCTCTCTCTCTCTCTCTCTCTCTGTATATATATATATATATATATATATATATATATATATACAAGATAGAGAGAGCGTTGTGGAGGGAGAGAGTGTATATCTGTGGGGGCGGTGGGTCTAAAAAAAAAAAAATTCTCTCTCTCTCTCTCTCTCTCTCTCTCTCTCTCTCTCTCTCTCTCTCTATATATATATATATATATATATATATATATATATATACAGACCATCGGCCTCACAACCAGATTGAGGGAACGTGGCAAAGATAGCTGACCTAGTTACGACAATGTCACCAACCTCACACAGGTGACACAAACCCATTCTTTTCGTCGCAATTAATTTATTGTTAATATTAATGATGTCAGAACGTCAACTAACTTCATTAAGACAGGTTCGCGTATACCGTTGTTCTCACAATCCTGTACAGCGGGCAGACTATTTTTATTTCAAGTTCTCCCATTTCATACTATTTCAACCGTGCTCTCACGATCCTGTAGAGCAGACAGACTATTTATACAGTTTCTATGAAGGGTTTAAAGACATACAATAGAATGCAAAATACTTAACAGCAGATAGAATGTCATGAGTCATGAGCTTTTAGAAAAGATTATCCTGTTAAAAAGAAAAACGATAACGAAGTATTATTATTATTTCAAATTAAGAATTAAAATGATTGAATTTTTCTGTGCGTATTCAGTTTAAATTCCAAATCAAATATGCAGATATAAATATGCACTACTCACCTACTATAGCTAATGGATGTGTGTGCTAAACCACTATTTAGCACTGGCAGTGAAGAAGTGTGCATAAAATACACATTTTTACCAGAACAGGTGTGACCTGCGGAAAGGTGTGCCAACGTAATTTACAGTTCGATTAAGTACCTTGCCACCAGTGGTCACCAAAACTATTGACTTAAACCCTTACGTCGTCTTACAAAAATAATCTTTATTACTTTATTGTATCTTTTATACTATGTTATTTCTTATTTGTGGCCTACCGAACTTTACAAAGAAAAAAAAGGGGGGGGGGGATCATTAACAAAACAACAACATGTACTTCATATCTTTGAGTGGAGATATAAGGGAAATACAATCGACCCTGCGGTCACTACTTCTTCTAGTTCCGATAGGAGCGCATTTCTGAGGAAATTTGGGGGCGTCCAAATGGGGTTTGCCTCTTCGTGGCGTAGCAGACTAGTAGGGAGGTACTGTTCTTCAGAAGCATGACTTGTTGCCGTTGATGGATTATGAGGCTTGGGTGGCGGTTAAATCCCATGCCGATGATTTTAGCCTCGCGCCTGTGAGAAAGCCGCTCCTAGGTAACCGTTTCATTCCAGCTTTCCGTCGCGACCGAAAGACTCCCTGTGAGGTGGGGGATGGTAACACAACATCTTCCCTCCAGAGTGGAAGCAAACCCGCCAAGACCCTATCGGAAAGTCGACTGCGGACGCTTTAAACGCAGCGTTTTTGGTCGACCGGGCGTCCCCCATGCGAGGGGGGAGGTTCCCGGCGTGCTTCCGCACGGTCTGGTCGCGGGGAGACCCAGCGTCGGCCCGTGTGGGGATGTGCCGGGGGGGGGGGCATTAAGAGCTCGCGCTCGACGGACCACCAACACCATTTCCCCGTGTGACGTATTTAGTCACTGCTTCTTAAACATTTGCAGTTACATGAACCATCTGCCATTGAATGAGTAGATTTAAAAAAAAAACAACTTAATGCCAAGTTGTCAATATGGCGATACCGGCTTTCCAATAGAGTTTAAAATTGGATCAGTTATTATTTCTTATCTTTTTAAAATTTACCACCAAAATTATTTTTTTTAAAATTAGAAAATGTTTTAGATATATTTTGCTTCTGGTGGGTCTTGCTTCCTCTTCACCCCCCCCCCACACCAACTCACCATGTTTTATATATATTTTGCTTCTGGTGGGTCTTGCTTCCTCTTCACCCCCCCCACACCAACTCACCATGTTTTATATATATTTTGCTTCTGGTGGGTCTTGCTTCCTCTTCACCCCTCCCCACCAACCCCCCATGTTTTATATTTATTTTGCTTCTGGTGGTTCTTCCTTCCTCTTCACCCCCCCACACCAACTCACCTTTTTGTTTTTTTTTTTTTTTTTTTTTTTTTTTTTTTTTTTTTTTTTTTTTTTTTTTTTTTTTTTTTTTTTTTTTTTTTTTTTTTTTTTTTTTTTTTTTTTTTTTTTTTTTTTGTATAAGTATAACGTCATCGCTATTCAATAAATCCGGCAAATGCCTGTTCCTATCAGTGGGTTATTTCTTGACACAAAGGTTGACGGAGGCAATGCACTCTCACTACGACATAGGGCAATAGATTTCATTGCATATTATTATTTATATTATTGTATTAATTTTATGATTAATAAATTGGTCTTATATAACGCGGTACTCCTGCCTAGGGCTAGGCTCACCACGAGTCACATAAAAATTAGCAAAAAAGAGGAAAGAAACGTCTTCCTAGGGGAGTTTAAAATTGAATCAACTGTAATAAGAAGCTAACTTTTTTTTTTTATTGTAACAATTGGACAAACCGGGTATTTTCTCAAATTACCCAGACCCGGTTAAAAAAACAAACAACCAACAACAGCACTCGTTAAGCCCTAGTTGTTTTAATTTTTTTTAAATTTACTGTTTAAATATTATTTTTTTGTTTAAAAAAAATAAAAACTGTAAATGCACACATATTTGGTAGAGTGATCCTTCAGTTTATTTAACGCCCGATACGTTTTTCACCAACGAAGTATTTTTTTAAAATGTTGAGTTTCTCATTTCCGGAATCCATAGCTAGAGTTTGTGGTGCCACCGGGGGGGGGGGGGGCGTTTACCACCTCCCCATGTTTTATATATATTTTGCTTCTGGTGGGTCTTGCTTCCTCTTCACCCCCCCACACCAACCCACCATGTTTTATATATATTTTGCTTCTGGTGGGTCTTGCTTCCTCTTCACCCCCCCCACACCAACTCACCATGTTTTATATATATTTTGCTTCTGTTGGGTCTTGCTTCCTCTTCACCCCCCCCACACCAACTCACCATGTTTTATATTAATAGTACTGAGTGAGGGGGGGGGAAGGGGACTGTTACGCAGCGAGCTTCATGCGTGACGTCTAAACTCGGGTAAATCGTTTTTTTTTTAAAATTTATTTATTATTTTGCTTTAGGGGTAGACGACTATTATTTAGTGTTGTTATTGCTCGTGTTCCTCTGTCACACAGCGAGCTTCAAGCGTGACGTCTGAACTCCGGTCAATAGGTTGATGTTTCGTTGTACTGCCACTTTTGTTTCGTAAATCTTTGTTATAAAGTTAACGACAGTATCTTCTCTGTTGACGGTTTTTTTTTGGTAGTTTTTTTTTTTTTTTTTTTTTTTTTTTTTTTTTTTTTTTTTTTTTTTTTTTTTTTTTTTTTTTTTTTTTTNAAGTATAACGTCATCGCTATTCAATAAATCCGGCAAATGCCTGTTCCTATCAGTGGGTTATTTCTTGACACAAAGGTTGACGGAGGCAATGCACTCTCACTACGACATAGGGCAATAGATTTCATTGCATATTATTATTTATATTATTGTATTAATTTTATGATTAATAAATTGGTCTTATATAACGCGGTACTCCTGCCTAGGGCTAGGCTCACCACGAGTCACATAAAAATTAGCAAAAAAGAGGAAAGAAACGTCTTCCTAGGGGAGTTTAAAATTGAATCAACTGTAATAAGAAGCTAACTTTTTTTTTTTATTGTAACAATTGGACAAACCGGGTATTTTCTCAAATTACCCAGACCCGGTTAAAAAAACAAACAACCAACAACAGCACTCGTTAAGCCCTAGTTGTTTTAATTTTTTTTAAATTTACTGTTTAAATATTATTTTTTTGTTTAAAAAAAATAAAAACTGTAAATGCACACATATTTGGTAGAGTGATCCTTCAGTTTATTTAACGCCCGATACGTTTTTCACCAACGAAGTATTTTTTTAAAATGTTGAGTTTCTCATTTCCGGAATCCATAGCTAGAGTTTGTGGTGCCACCGGGGGGGGGGGGGCGTTTCTTGGCACCGCCACCTCTGATCCACGGCCCGCGCGATGCATAAGGAATACAATAAACATAAGCCTATTAAAGTAAATGAAGTGGCCAGATAATACCACCCCTAAAAAGTGTGCCACATGGGGGGGGGGCGCCCTTACCCGCCCCCTATTTTCTTACGCCTGGGCCGGGATCTGTGTTCCTGGTATACCACTAAATTATTATTGTAAGTCGTAACGTGATGGCGTCAGGGATCCACGACTCCGGCGCGCTATAAGTCTTACGTGGATGGGGGAGTTGGGTCTGGACCCCAGCCTCCCGTCAAACATACTGGTCACGTCTGCTACTGACCTTGTCTGCCACCGGTGTGGTCTTTTGTAGTTTGTAGTGTGCACTGGTGACATGACCTTGGTTCTGTACATTGCGTGTTAAGCTTTTGGGGAGTGGAAAAAGGGGTGGGGTGGAATGTACTTGTCAAACGTGTAAACATTTCGGTTGACAGACAGCTGGCAGAAAAAAACAATTTATATGTAACTGTTAGTTACTATCTTTACGTCTTTATCACATTTTTTACATGCCCCCCCCCAACATACTTTTTTCTCTTTAAATCCAATCCGTCTCTTTCTCTCTCTCAATCTCATTTTCTTATACATTTTGGAGAAGGAAAGAGGGAGAGTGAGTGAGAGAGAGTGAGTGAGACAGAGTGAGGGAGGGTGAGTGAGAGAGAGTGAGTGAGACAGAGTGAGGGAGGGTGAGTGAGAGAGATTGAGCGACAGAGAGTGAGCTAGAGAGCGAGTGAGAGAGAATGAGAATGAGTGAGAGAGTGAGAGTGAGAGAGTGAGCGATAGAGAGTGAACGAGTGAGACAGGGTGAGAGAAGGTGCGAGAGAATGAGAAGGAGTGAGAGAGAGAGTAAGAGAGAGAGATTGAGAGAAGTAGTGAGTGAGAGTGAGTGAAGTGAGGGAGAGAGAGAGAAAGTTAGAGAGGGGGAGAGTGAAAGAGCGAGATAGTGATGGAGAGAAAGAAAAAGGGTCTTTCAAAATTAAATAGAAAATCTTTACTCATCTCCGCTCATGTTTAAGTAACCAGCAGTGAATTTAAATGTATTTGCCCTGTTAACCGTGCCGGGACATTTGTTTACTTTGCTAAATTTTACATTTCAACTTCATGCTGGGCTGACACCAACTCATTTAACATCCCCCCCCCCGGTCAAACAGTAAGTCACATCTAAACATCCGTTCCCAATCCAGGTCCACAGTTTTTATCCTGGGTAAGCACGATAATTCTGCCAGCTCATCACCAACAACAACCTGACATCACCCGGCCCAGGACTTAATTACATTACTTGTGGAGAATAAGGTGTGTACTTTTCTAGCACGTGATTGCCATAAAAGCACACACGAAGCGTGTGGCTGGCTATCTATTGAGTCGGCATGTTTTTTTTGCACGCGTGTGTGGGTTATGATCGTGTACGGCCAGAATTTATGTGTGCGTGCGTGTGTGTGTGTGTGTGTGGGTCATGATTGTCTATGGCCAGGCTTCATGTGTGTGTGTGTGGGTCATGATAGTGTTGGCCAGAATTCATGTGTGTGTGTGTGTGGGTCATGATAGTGTTGGCCAGAATTCATGTGTGTATGAGTGGGTCATAATTTTGTTCGGCCAGAATTTATGTGATTTTTGTGTGGATCATGATTGTGTATAGCCAGAATGCATGTTTATGTATTTGTTTCTTCATTTTGTATACAAAGCCTTCATGTGATAGCCATTCAATTATTTGATGAATATATGTGGAGTCAGGGCGGGGGTGGGG
>CAXITT010000310.1:74455-91278 GCA_964033795.1 Lymnaea stagnalis | reverse complement strand
TATATATATATATATATATATATATATATATATATATATATATATATATATATATATATATATAATAAATGGATACTGATACAGGTCTGCAACATTCCAAGCCTATTTTCTTTGCTTTACAAAAAAATACATCCGTGTCATCATTTGTCACTTGTCACATTTGTAGAAGCTAGCGGAAATGCTGTGTCACTGATTGTAGTTTTTTTTTTTTAAATATTTAATTTATTTACATCACGATTTAGACAGACTTTGTTTTTTAAAATATATTTAATATATCTTTTTCTTTTTAGCGTTCCCTCATAATTGGGAGTCTATATATAAACTTACCTGATTGAAAATAATTCATTTTGTGCACGGTAGTAATACATAGTTAAGTTGTAAACATTAGGTTCTTTTCATTTACAGGCGTCTATGTGTTTTAGATGGGGTACAAATTTGGAACTTTTTATGTGATCATCCACTGGAAATAGTACAGTACACTCGAATTAGATGCCATTAACATTTCAGTCCAAGAGCAAAAGCGGAAAGTGGTTGAGAAATACGCCATCTTGCTCATCCTTCCGCCCCCCCCCCCCGCTTGGATTCACCCAAAACCAATCCCCATGTATGTCAAATCAAAAAGTTAAACAATTTTCAAGGTATCGTTGAAAACAGAGCCATCGCTTGGGTCTGGGGCTCAGATATCTAAAGGGGCCCAAAATTGTGATTTGGAAACAACTAGATATCAACTTCGAAAGCAAGGGCGGACAAAACCGAAAAATGGCAGGGGGCTTCCTAAATTCACACGAGATCTCTGGTTGAAAAGTTTAAAAAATGCGCAATAAGGATTTTTCCGAACTGGCAGATACCTTGTCGTTTCATACATTGATCAAAACTTGGCCAAATGAAAAATAGGGCTTAAGTAAAATAAAAACTAATCACTTTTTTTTAATTTTTTTTTTTACAGCATTTTAAAATAATTAACACATTCATCCCATAATGATAACCTCGTCTGGAGCAGCAATTGTTGTATGATACTTAACAAGAACACCAATAAATGTATTACGAAAGTCTTTATTTTATTAGCTTTTGCAGGATAATCAATCACTAGCTGACAAGTTTATTGGTCAACATCTTTATAAAAAATCATTTAAAAATCTAAACAATTAATGTTATCGCAGTGTTTGAATAAATATCCGAAAGATTTAGGCATAATCACCAGTGATATCTTTACACTGACTTAATATATTTCACCCAAAAGAAGCTTTAGCGACGTAATGAAATTTAAACGTAAATTTAAACCAAAAAAAAAAAAAAATCAATTAAATCTTATCTATTAAAATTCTTAGCACATTGATAAATTAGCCAAAACATGTAGCATTCAGATATTAACATCATTTTTCAAAAGAAATTTTTGTATGAATTGATATCGATTTCTAGAGCATTTTAATTTTTCTAACTAGCTACAAAAAATAATGCAAACAACAGCGTGGGCGTAGGTAATCAACCCCTTCCATTTTAAAGCACGTTCTCATAGTTTTATATTCCAATAAAATTTTGGAAAAAATTGGATACATGATATTTCCAATATACTAGATGAATTTCTATAATATAAATAGTTCACTATGTAATTTAAATAGACCTTAGAAATATGTATTAATATTATTCGATCTCGGTGTAAACTCTTTTTCTCAAGAGTCTCGGTTAAATGTATGACCCTTTTCCTTATGTTGTGCAACGGATGGAGTAGGGAAAGACAACTCTCATCAATATAACTACCACGTTTGATAAACGAATATTCTCATGTGTATTAATATTACTTTATTAATTTAAGTTTGTTTAAAATATTTCACAAGACAGATGGAGTATATAGATGATGCCAGTGGCATCGCCCGACAACAACAATATTCACTTATGTGAGTCTATCATTTAAGCCCGTTTAGTTGCTCTGCTGTATTTTTCAAAGACGTCAGTCAAAGTAATTAGTAGGGAGACAAGATATATGCCTAATTTTCTTTATTTAATTAAATTTTTTACGCCCCACTTCAACTCGGAAGTCCGAAACCCATCATTTTCTAAAATAAAATGTCAAAGCTCAATAAGGCGCCCCGGCTAATGTAGATACTTTGTTCAAAAATTTAAACATTTTGTAGAAATAAACCAATGGCATAGTTGAATAGAGCTAAATTTGTACAGAATTATAACACCAAAATTATATTTTTAGCTGTTGTAGTTTTCAAGTTATGAATTTTTAAAGTACGACTTGGTTTGTCCTTTTTTTAACATGGACTGCATCTCCACATTCTGTGACCTCATTCCGCCGATCACGTCATGCGCAATGACTATATAGTTTATATAAGGCTAAGGCATTCCCTTATCACTAAAATACTGTTTAGGGTCGATTTATTTTAAACTTTCAACTTTGGCACATGAATAATTAATTAAAGCTTTCATTGACCAATGGTTTAATAGTTTTTGCACACGGCAAACACTTATGAATGAAACTCTGAGATAGTACTACGATATAGCCGTTATGCAAGTGGCTGTGAATGGTTGCCAATGACAACGTGTTGCACACGGAAATTTCTGATCATTTATAATATGGACTCTACAGGGTTTTTAAAGCTCAAATTAAAACATTCCAGTTTAAATGTCTTCAAAATGCATTCTGAAACACAAGTTATCAAATATTTTGATGTATATAGTGGTAATAATTAAATATTTCTTAAGTATCGGCAACTTCCGCCATTAAAAAGGGGGCGTGGCCCACGCCATGTCGAAATAAGGCGGAGCCCCCTTATGGTGATATGGGTCACTGGGAGAAGCGTAGCGAACGTGGGACACGACCTACATCAATGAGAATTGGCACAGATATATATCAATATCTAATGCCTTACACGATTTAATATGAAAGACCTGTTCCTTTTATTTCACAAAAAATTTTGTATTTGAAGATGCCTTATATATACCAAAGATTTTCAAAATGAAGTTCGATTGAAAAAAGCAAAATAGTTGGATGGAAATGTAGGCCAAGATGTCTTCCCAATTATAAGGCCGGAAACGGAACTCAAATATATGTCCAAATAACTAATTTAATAATAAATAGACACACACATGGGAAAATTAAAAACTCGGATTTTTCGGCGCCGACGCCCATTTCCGATACAAAAAAAGTAGTAGTCTCCCTTGTTTTATCGAAGTATCTAGCTAATGTGAAAAGAACGCACCCTGACGTCATTTTCGTGTTACATCCCTAGTTTCCATAGCCATAGGCATAGGGTCAGGACCCAGGTTAGGGATACGTTTAGGGTTCAGGTTAGGTTTAGATTTAGGGATACAATTTATTGTAAATTCAGAGAGAGCGGCCTGCGTCTATTTCCATGGCCGCCATCTTGGTTGGCTCGACCCGCACACTTTTACGTATTCAAGGGTCGAGGCAACCAAGATGGTGGCCATGGAAAATAAAATAACTCACGTTTGCTAAAATTAGGAAGAAAATGTTAAAAATGTATGAAAAAAATGTTTTAAATCGATCCTTATGACTATGCGCCCTATGCCTAACCTGAACCCTAAATCTATCCCTATGCCTAACCAGAACCCTAAATCTATCCCTATGCCTAACCCGAACCCTAAATCTATCCCTGTGCCTAACCCGAACCCTAAAACTATCCCTATGCCTAACCTGAACCCTAAAACTACGCCTAAAGCCACAAGTAAAAACACATGTAATTTACAAACTGTGGCAAGAAAACAATACAAATTTAAAAAAAAAATGTAAACAAATTCTAAAAATAATTATAACATAAAGAAATAATGAAAATCCAACTTACAGTTTCATGAATTACACTTTTACACACTTTATTTCAGGTTCCAAAGAAAATATAGCCCCAAAATGAACAAATCTCCACACCCCACAGGCACCCCAAATATATCAAATATGGCGGAACAAAAAAAATAAGATAATGAGCCAACCAATCAAAATTTTAAAATTATAATTGATCAACCAATAAAATTTTAATTCGTGAAATGTAAATCTATTAACAAAAAAATAAGGGGAGTGAATCCAAAACAAAGTTGTTGTGGGCCGCTAAACTAAATCTGAAACAGCCCAATTGATTCATTAAAAATTATTAGGCCTAGCCTAATTAAAAAATTAGTAATTCAAACTCCACTAAACATCAAACTAATTAGTAAGGCTGTGACTATTGAATCTATTGGTAGTAAACTACCAATAGCTCTAGGGACTTATTTGAAACTATTCTTGGTAAACTACCAATAGCCAATAGCTTCTAGAGAGCTATTGGTACTCCACTGCCAGTAGCTTCTAAGTCTGAGCGGGTAGTGGTATTTTACTATAAAAAAAAACAACCAATTGGTGATAGATTGATGTAGTGAAATAATTATTGGTAGTCACAATTTATTTTTTATTACAACACTGAAATCATTTCAGTGTTGTAACTGAAATCACTCTAATTTATGTTGCCAAAAAAACAACAACATGTGCCAACAAAATAAATTGTTTGTGTCTAATCTCATAAAATCACTCCAATCGGATTTTCAAGACATAATAGACTTATTTTTCTTTCTTTGTAATTTGTATATATTTTATTTTATTTATGTCATCTCTGCTCATGTTTTCATTCATAAAAATTATGTGCAGTTTAAAACATTGATTCTGCATACATATACTTACATAGCATTTAAAAAAAAAAAAAAGTAAATAGTCATTCCTTGACATTAAATTGATTAATTTGTGTTATTGTTGCACAATATTCCCAATAAAATTGTTTAATTGTACATAAAAATGTTGATGCCTTTATAAGTTAACGAGGGCTCATTAATATAAATCAAAATTTCTATAAAAAATAGACATTTCTCCCAACAACAGAAAATCAAAAGCTGTGGGGGGTGTGTTGGTTCAAGTGACCATGTTCCTAAAAAATTAAAAAATGATTGTCCTAAGCTTATTTTATCATTGTTTAGCCTAATCACGTTATTATACTGTTTTATTTAACTTAAGTTACAAGATTTTGTTTTTAATATGCACACTTTGTATGCCGTAAAACTTCTTATGGTAATTATTTAGGCATGTATTTTAATTTATAATTTTAATCATAATAATTAGCACAAACAAAATGTTGACATGATTTTATTTTTACTGCACATCCTACTTTGGCCTTGGCAAAAAAGAAGCTGGGTAACATTTTTTTCAGACTATGATCCCCCCCCCCCCCATCATACATTTATATAAGATCTATAGTAGTCTATATTTTAAATGTTGACATGATTTTATTTTTACTGCACCTCCTTCTTTGGTCTTGGCAAAGAAAAAGCTGGGTAACATCTTTTTCAGACTTTGCACCCCCCCCCCCCATCATACATTTATATAAGATCTATAGTAGTCTATATTTTAAATTATATAGCAATATAGCCAAATCTGAGCATGGGGAAGGCTACAGCAGATAGTGTTAAAACTTTAAAACAGTACTGTAGATTTTATAATTAGTGTCGAGGTGTTGTCGCTAGACAAACTAGTAATAAATGAACAGGGCAATACTTTGCCAGCCTCATTGGAAGCAGATTTTTAAAGCTCAGATTTTGGTTTGATTTGATTGGCTGGACTACCAATAGCTCTCTAGAAGCTATTGGTAGTTTACTACAAATAGCTCCCTGCCCTAACTAGAAGCTATAGGTAGTAAACTACCAATAGACACTTTCAATTTGTAATGACTAACTAGGCTTATCTTGAATTATCAACTTTTAACTCACCCCCACGTTTTTTTTCTTGAAAATTTTAAGCTGACTAAGGGTAAATTTTAACTTTTCCAGTCTAAGCTTATTCATACTAAGTACCAAGTCTATCAATTTGGTATAAAACTTTTTTGAAGCTTTGTTAATTTCTGATATAGTACATGTCATATGTTAATCATATTTACTGCTTTCCCAGATCATGTTGTCGATGTGGGCTACAAATAGAGCCTAATCCAACCAATATGTGCGTTGACTGCCTTCGGTCTGATGTTGACATAACTGAGGACATCCCCAAAACTTCAGCTTTGTCATTTTGCAGAGGCTGTGAGAGGTAGCTGTTGTCAGATATCAGATCCTATAATTATTTTTTATTTATTGTCAGCAGATTTTAACTTGACTTTCTATTGCTGCATTTTTCTGATTGAACATTGATTTTGCAGTAATTGAGCCTAATGATTTAAAGACACATTTATTTCGCAAATACCTTCTGGGATGATTGTCTACCATATTTTCCATTTAATGCATATTAGCTGTGTTGCTCACGGTTGAAATGGGTTGAAAGACTTTGACATTGTATGCTTGTAATTAGTTTTTGTAGTGTTGCGTTTGTTTTAAATATGGTAAATTATAGATTTTTTACTCTTGTACCGCGCTTCGAGCCTTTATTATTATTTATTATTATGTTCTTATGACACTTATGTTGTTTCCATGCTTAAAAATTTCCAGTTCAATTTTGAAGACGCTATGGTTAAGAATTTAAATTATCTATACCTTTCACAGTTAGAACCGGTGCACTGTTATGGAATAGTAACAGAGACCCTTTCCATAACTTAAAATGTTTTCTTTATCTGTCACTGAAACCTTTTTATTATATTTTTGCTGAAGACAAAAATATTATTGCCAGAAATATTTAGCTTGATTGAAACTACGCCCTTAATTTTTCTGATGATGAAAACTATGTTTGTGGTTTTAAAAAAAAACAACAGCTGTGTTATTTAAAAAAATAAAATTCCAAATAGGTATTTGCAACCACCCAACCAATGGATAAAAGCAGGTCTGGAGTCCAGAGAGTTGCTTTCCATATGTTTGAAAAAACTCAAGGGACTTACCAAGGTTAGTTTTTTCTTCATAAATATCAGTTTTAGTAGTTGATTTAATGGGCAGTCTTGTTAATTTGTCAAGTATGAACCTTCTTTGATTTGACTACCCACCTTTACTTCAATGCTGGAATGCATGGAAATAGAAACTATGTTCAGACCTATAGATGCAGATATTAGTTTAAAGAAAAATGGTTTAATATTTTCATTGTTTCTATAGAATAGTAGTTACTATCCTAGTGTCTCATTTGTATTTACTTAGTTTACATGTTTTAATAATTGTAAAGCGCTTAGAGCTTTATGATAAGCGCTATATAAAAATGCATAAATAAATAAATAATATATTGATAGTTAGTGTAAAAAAAAAAGCTTTACGGATTCAAATATATCAATTTATTGTAACTTTATACATTATTTGGTGAACTTTTCTCACAAGGTCAAGTTGGTTGATGCAGGTTTTGTGTGGACAGAACCTCACTCAATGAGGGTGAAAGTTAAGCTGACTGTACAGAAGGAGGTTTGTCTGCTTTTATTTTATTAAAAATCTTAATCCTTCAAGAACTTTTTTTTTGAAACATACAAATACATTTTTATAACTCTTTCATTAGCTCTTAAAAATATAGTTTAAAAAAAGTTGTAAGATTTTATTCCACCTGCAAAAGATAACAGCTAATAACATTTATTTCACATTCATTGCCTGTCATTCAGGTTTTTCAATGTCCAAGTAAATTTATTTCAATACACACAAATGCAGGTTATGAATGCTGCTGTGCTGCAGCAAGTGTTTGTTGTGGAGTATGTGGTTCAGCCACACATGTGTGATGATTGTCACAGAGTTGAAGCTAAGGACTTTTGGCGAGCTGTGGTTCAAATCAGACAAAAGGTATTCCAAATTATCATTTGCATTTCCTGTAAGAAGGTGTTGATAGCTTTTAAGACTTAAAAGTTTTAAAAGTTTCATAATTTTAGTAGAAGATAGTGTTATGTCTTGAGCAACTATTACCAGAACATTAGAGCTAGTACATTCAACCAACCTAAATATCTTTGACTTCCATTTGATGTATTTATCAAATATGATTTAATAACATAAATTATGAAAATTGTTTTAGTTAGAAAGCTCTTTGTGTTTTGTTCAACTTGATACTGACGGTAATGAATTATATTGATTTTACAGAGTGACCATAAGAAGACATTTTTCTACCTGGAGCAGCTCATTCTGAAGCACAAAGCCCACCGAAGTACAGTGAATATAAAGCCTATGGCAGGTATGTTGTGTGGGTTTACATAAAGTACAAGATTTCAGTGTAAAACTTACACTAGTAAAAAGAGTGAAACAAATTATGAATATATTTAAGAAATAATACTATCAAACTGTTTGGTTTAAAAAAACATGTTTTTGGTGGTTGTTAAAAAGCTGAGTAAATGGCAAAAATACGGGAGTCGATCAGTCGGCCTTTGAATGGAAGTTTCAAAATTGGCTGGCTGGTCTTCATACTATCTAATGATTGTTTCTCACATTTCTTGCTGATTCTGGCATTTTAATGGTGGCTTCGATTAATAGTTTATGGATTTCTGTCATTTTATATCAATTTGTTTTGTACTAAGTAATAAGCCCCCTCCCCCCATGTGGAATACTTTATGCAGTTTTTCACATCAAATCGTATTCAAATGTTTGTTAGGACTTATTTAGGCTTCTAATTTAAGAAAATTTACCTAATTCTGCAAGTAAGACATGTTCAATTTAAGTGTAAAAAATAAATTTGCATGCATAAATTATTCAACTCATTGAATAAATGTTAAGTATTCAGTTCTTTCATAAAGATTATATTAGTTCATAAAATTTCATAGAAGAATGTAAATAGTTAAATGAATGTAAAGTAATTACTTTGTTTTCGCAAAGTAGTGTCTTTGTGAAAAGGGCTCCATCTTCTTAGCACAGAAACTTCAAATATGTTCCTTCTCAACATGGTTAAATGTGTTTTTCTCAGTCATTTTGACATTATTTTTTACTTATTAAATATTACCTTTGTTATAGAAGGATTCCATTCTTTTCTACTCCAGATGGTTTGGATTTTTTCTTCACTAAACAAGATGATGCTAAAAAGTTGGTTGAGTTTTTATCTGCTTATGTTCCCAGTCGGTAAGTTTCCTCCAGTGATATCGCTGTTTGAAAAAAAGGAAATGCTGGTTAAAAATTTTATTATGTGAGACTATTTATTATTATTTAATTTTTTGTTGTAAATTGATACCATAATAATTCAGAGAAAATAAAGGCCAAAACAGATTAATTTGCATCTTCCTTTCACTAGTATCATGCTTTCTTCCTCTGACATGGATGTTTATAATGTGTCCACAGATATGTCACAGGGAAGGAGCTAGTTTCCCATGATATCCGTAACAACAAATTTACATACAAATACACTTTTTCTGTGGAGATTGTACCTATCTGCAAGGTTGGTCTGTAAAATATATTTGAGAAGTAACATAATTATCATGTGAGTGTTAACACTAACATCTGCACTGAAACATTCAGTCAAGTTGCATCCCATTTGATTCTTCTGCGGACTATGTCGTAAGAATGTCAATGGTTATGTGTTACAAATGAATAGGGCTAGACAGCTTTGTTGGTTGGTTATAAAATTTTCTGAAACTTTATATTTGTTTTGAAAATTACTTTTCATCTTTGCACTCAATTGTTTCCATAATTTTACGTAATGTTAGGCAATGGTAGTGTTTCACCTATTTGTATGAATATGAAATAATCAAACTCATGTATTTTGCTGACACTCGGCAGGTGTCGGATTGTTTTGTATGATTTAATGTCTTTGGTAACTTTGGTTGTAGGATCACATCATCTGCCTGCCACAAAAGACAGCTCAACAGATGGGGAGCATCAGTCCACTGGTTATAGTGCAGAGGGTGACACAGACAATTCATGTCATAGACCCTCACACTCTGCAAGGTAAGGCTTTAATTTGTGTGGAGCTGGGTGCTGACCTCAGACACTGCAATTATTGCTTTAATTAGTGCTGACCTGGGTGCTTGCCTCAGCACTCTGCAAAGTAAGGCTTTAATTAGTGCTGACCTGGGTGCTGGCCTCAGACACTGCAATTAGTGCTTTAATTAGTACTGGCCTCAGCATGGTAAGGCCTTAATTAGTGCTGACCTGGGTGCTGGCCTCGCTTTTAAAATAGTTATTAAATGAAAATAGCCTTAAAAAGTTGTTTTTAATTAGTTTACGTTACCAGCAAAATGTTAGTTTAGTTTATATTTGGGGACAGAGAATGAAAAACTCTTCAATATCTGAGTACTGATATATCTCGGTGTGTAGAATCTGTAATGTATTGCTCTTAATAGATTTACTCACCTAATGTTCAGAAATTGGGATACTTTATGCTATTTATTGATGGCTCCTGATTTTGCTTTCTTTCCAACAGTTGGTGAGCTGAGTTCAGCCAACTACTGGAGGCAGCCATTTACTGCTCTGGTCTCACCAAAACAGTTGATAGAGTTCATGGTCATGGAGATCGACATTGTGCCAGACAGGGACAGACCATTCCGTCCTCGTATGTCAACTAAGGTGCCAAAATAAATGATGATAGTTATATTTTCTTTATTTTAAATGAGTCTTGGCTTTTTGTAACACTGGATGTTCAAAATATTTTGTGCATTTATGGCCTTCAATAGGGAGGGTCTTACCTCAAATTTGAGCCACTGAGTCTGCACTGAGTAGACATTGGGTGCATTGAGATGGAGTGGCCATATTTTTTCAAGGATTATTTCTAAGTTAACTGATCATTATCTTTAACTTTTGGTTTGTTATGTTATTTCAGAAGTAATCTTAACATTTAGTTTTTTATTTTATTTCAGCAGTCATCTTTAACTTTTGGTTTTTTAATGTTATTTCAGCACGGTCTAGCTGATGTTTATGTGGCAAGGATGAGCGATCTAGGGGTTAATGAACAACAGTTTCATTGCCGAACACACTTGGGGCATATTCTTAAAGTTGGAGATACTGTTCTTGGGTAAGCTTTGTCATATATTTTTTATTTAAAACCTCCTGAGGTTATAACTCGTTGAGATCTTGTTGTCCTGAATGGTCACGCTGTAGTTTATTAGTGTGTGTATCCAGCTTTACCACATACAAAGAAATACAATGAATGTTTGAATGAATCGTTAAAGCATTAACTCTCTTCCTAGCCAGTAATAACCGATGTTTTATTATGAGGATTATCAGTTTCTGTCACACGGTACAATGACATATGGCACAATGTCACACGGCACAATGTCGTCCATTTATCTTTGTTTGTCATACCCAGGTTTGATTTCACAAATGCCAACCTCAATCATCAGCATTTTGAAAAAATGAAGACTGACAGGATCCCTGATGTGGTGAGTAGTAAATCCTTTGAGTTGGTCTAAATAATTCTGCAACACTAGCATCCACAGGTTGCACCTCATCGGTTCTATTATGACTGAATTGGGAAACAGTTATCATTATCTTGTGCCTGATACTGTGGGGGTCTTAACTTTGGGATTCTATTGTAGAAAAATAACTTTTGATCTGGTAGCTCAGGATTTTCTCTCTTTATCAAAGATTGACTTGAATGGTGAGCGTAGTAAGATCTAGGCACAGTAGCTGTGAGCTGTGAGCAATACTCCTGATGATAGGCTTTGAAAGAGGTGGTTACGGTGATTTTTGTCTAGAGCCATAAACTATTTTTCTTTTGTGTTGCCGCCCAGATGCTGGTAAAGAAGGTGTTCGATAATGCAAGAAGAATGAGACGTAGAAAGTGGCGCCTGCAGAGATTTGATGGTGCCCAGGACCTGGACACTGAAAGCATGACGAAGTGAGTGGCTGAGGGATGGTGGACTCTTTTTATGTTTGCTTTAAGTTGAAATGAATCATCTTTTTAGACCCAATACTCATTATTTCATTACTCTGCGTGACTCGTTGCTGGTGGTGTTATAAAAATAATAAAAAAATATTCCTCAATGAATTGATTTTTTTTGTGGCTTGTCTTTATTTTATATCACAGCTAGGAACAATGTATTGTCTCTGGGTTAATTAACAAATGGAAAACATGTAACTTTGCTAACCGATTTCTGATTCTATTTTTCAAACTCTAATTTCATAGGGACTATAACGATTTCCTGGATGACTTGGAAGAGGATCAAGGCCTCCGTGAGAATGTTAACATCTACAAAGGTAAATAGAATAGTGGCCTTGTGGTATATTATTCACCAATTCTAAATTATGCTGAAAACTTTGCTACATACTGACATACGAGTCTTTGTAGAGGACTAAGATTTTTGAACAGCTCATTGTGTACAATTAGTTATGACTTTCCTATCATCAATAGTGAAATATGAAGCCCTCTTGTTGTGATACCATGGATGCTGTCTTGAAAAGAGTTACTTGATACCTTATAAGAGTTATTTTCTACCTTTTAAGAGTTACTCTATTCCTTATACGAGTTAATTTATTCCTTACACGAGTTACTCTATACCTTACAAAAGTTGCTCTATGCCTTATAAAATCTCATCTCTTGTCTCAATGATCCAAACATACGTCCATGTCAAACGTAATCTGTACAAATGTGTGAGAAAAGTCTTTATCTCTTATCCTCTGCTCCCCCAGATCCCACCAAGATCACTGTTGAATCTGAAGACACGGATGATGAAGGGATACCACAGATCAGCCTTCAGGAGATGCTGGAGGATCTGCACCTCACTGAGGATGCTACTGGGGGAGAAGGTGCTGATATGATGGAGTGATTGCTGTCTTCCGTTGGATGCTGGATGGACTCTGTAAGTGAATGCAGGGGTTGTTGGTGAATGCAGGGAGCTCCTATAAGAGAAAATGCCCCCTTTTTAAAATTGTTAAAAAATAAAGAAATGCAACAAGAAGGAGATAACGGTTGTGGGCCACCATGGAACTGAGTTGTCTCCAGCAGTACCAAGGTTAAAAGTGTTAACTCTTCCTGCCTACGATGTAGCCTCTTACTTCTACTGTGATCATGTGTGAACAGATGAGGACATGCAAGTGAATTTATTGGTGTGGCTAGGATGCTTGTTGTTTTCAGTTTCTTTAAATCATTAAATGCTCTTTGTATGCAGGAGTACCTAATATTTCAAAATTTCTTTGTCTTATTATTCTGACTTGTCTCCCATTTGATTTGCACTCCACTGGGACGAATATCATTACTGACATGTGGCCCGTGCATAGTGAATGTCTTCAGTCAAAAGTTTCAGTTCATTTGTGTCTCTTAGTCATGTACACAGGCTGACATATATAAACAAACATGTACAATTAGTACACAAATGTTAGTATGAGGAACTTTTGTCCTCAGCCACATTATCACAAGGCCCAATATTGTTGGCTTATTGCAAGGCCCAATACTGTTGGCTTATCGCAAGGCCCAATACTGTTGGCAGGTAACAGGTAAAGGGGACATTAATTTAGGTCCTCAAATTTCTTTTACAGATGTATTAACTTCCAAATGTCTTAAATTTCATAAACAGATGAAGTTTCATGAATTTATCAAATTGGTAAAATTCCAGCACAATTGTTTCAAATACATTCATAGTCAAACACTTGTGCACAAAAGACTGAACACATACCTGGATAAAAGGTGTTACAGCTTCTTGAATTGTTCAATAAACCTTTGTTGGAGGATAAAGTTCAACTGTGTCTTCACGTGCTGTGTTGTTAACCTTTCGATTAACGTACATATTGTTCCTTGTAGGCTTCTTGACCTCCGATGTCCTAGGTTCTCACTAATGACGTTGCAATTATAATAATAAACACGGTTGAACAATTTTAACCTTACTTGAACAATTTAAATCCTACGCTGGCTGTTAGTCACTGCATGATTTTTTTGGAATTGGTTTCCCTTTCACTTTGATACCACGGCTGAACAAAAAATAGTGCTGTGCGGACGTGTACATTTTATTTCATTATAACTTTGCATCTATACCATGGTAGTAATGTAAAATAAAGAATGACAACAGGCTTGGATAGTGTTGACTTGTTGTCTAGGACCAATATTATGTAACTTCTTTTCATGTATACGTTAAGCAGTGATAATCTTTGATTGACTCAGTGATGTGTTCCTTAGAAAAGAGATTGATTTAATAATTAAACTTGACTTACACCGTCATACCTCCTACTTTTAACTGAACCAAATCACACCAACTGGGCACTGCAACTGTGAAGGTAAAAGCATTGTTATGACATGGTGGCACATTGTACTAAGGCTGATCACCTTTAAGTGCTGTGGTAACACTTGTGAAAACCACTGTTGTAATAGTAGATAAGAGGGAAAGCCTTAACAATGGCATGCAAATAAAAGGAGACTAGAAGCACTAGTCAAGTTACTGCACCCCAAAAGAAATCTTCAACAAAATCAGAAGCTTTACCATAATAAAATATCGGAAAAGGAATGTGTGGAATGAATGTTAAGGTACATCCAAACAATGGGGATATTACATATAGCTTTAACACATAGCTTGCTTCCTTTTAACTTTATTAGTATTAGGAACAATAAAGCATCTGTAATTAGTGCTAAGCAATACACTTAAATGGGAAAATTGACTCTTTGGGTATATCCATACACTCATTGACTGTCTTAACGTACCTACAACTCTCTCCCCCCCCCCCCACATTTCATATATTATGATACATATAGTGTCTCAATGAGGTATTAATTAGTATTAGTAGACATTTCTGTGTCACAGTGCATTACGTAGTGTCTTTCTAACTCATCACACATTACAGTGTCTTTCAGACATGGCACACATTACATAGTTTCTTTATGACACATAACATAGTGTCTTTCATCATGTCAAACGTTAGTATCTTTCACAGTAAACTGCGAACATCACATACATTCTTTTTGACACACCAAATATTAGTGTCTTTCTGACACATTACACTGTGTATTTCTGACAAATTACACAGTGTCTTTCTGACACATCCCACATTACATTGTGTCTTTCTCACACATAGTGTCTTTCTGTCACAACGTATAGCAGTGTCTTTCTGATACGTATAGCACACATTGCATCGTCTTTCTGACACAGAACACGTTACACAGTCCTCTCACTTAACTGCGCTACAGCAGATCAGCAAGGGCATCTATGGACGTAATTACAGGCTCAACTTTATCTCACCTCTTCTCCAATGTAAGCGAGATCAGTGTAATGGTGCTTAATGGATAGATATACTAGTCAAATAACTTTCATGCGTTGTAGAGTTGCTATATACTCGAATGGGCCATTACCACGGTCATCAGTAGGCACACTCCACTGGTCCGATATAGCCGTAGCAGAAATAAATTGCGTCATCGATACAGTGCCATCATGTCATAAATGCGTGCACTTCAGTGAGACAAAGACCCGACCGTTTACATTGGTCTAGACCACTCCGTGGTGAAATCGTGGTTGAGCCAATTGACACAGTCGACAACACTAGCGCGTGCGTCTCTCTTATAGAGCATTGCCAGTTTTGCTTTTTTTCCTTACAGCTCTCTTTTTAAAATGTACATGTTTGAACAGCGGCACTGTCAAAACCTTTCGAAAGTTCTCATTCCATTTTATTATGTTGTTTTTTTTAAAAAAATGCTGCTTTCAAAGTGGATTTAACTGTCAATAGTGAGTCCCCTCCCCCACCCCCGATCCCCCACCCCCAGTGTGCACGCTGATCGCAAACTATGTATAAACATTAAAAAAAACTTAACCTAAAAAAAAATTAATCTGCCTCTGTTTCAAAATGTCTTAGATCATTTTATGGACATTCTCTTAATTGAAAATTGAATTTTGGTTTGGTTGGGGGAGGGTTTGTGGAAAAGGGAGGGGTATAGATAAAAAAAACAGAATGGTTTTTCAGCCTCCCCCCCCATCTTTCCACTTCCCAAATGTAGAATCTTGTTTAAAATCCCACAAAAAATTAAGTTGGTAACATTTTGAAATGGCACAATCTTCCTGTATCTCTCGGTGTCTCCCATAGTCTCAAACCAGACGTCCGTACCCAGGCTTGCAACGCGATGAATCCTCTCTGGTCAAATTTTCTCTTGCTGCAAAGAAATTTGCAGATTTGGGATGGTAGCTGTTTTTGAAAGGGACACCCCCCCCCCCCCACCCTGAAAAAAAATTACCGCGCAAGACGCGACTCAACGCCGGCCTTTAGGGTGTGCGACCTGTGCCCTCGTACAGGGCGCCCTAGCCATAGGGCGCCCAGTAAATATTTAAATAGTGAAGTGTGAACCTCGGCTCCGGGGTCGAGAAACGGTATTCAAAAATTTTCATCCAATGAGTTTTCATGTAATGAAAGTATTGAAAGTTGCATTCTTAATTTGGATACTAACAGTGGGGTTGGGACCAACCGAAAGGCCGTGGAAAGTAATTTATTACCACCGAAGTGGGCGCCGAAAGGTTGATTCGCACAGGGCGAAAGTTTACTTATGGCCGGCGTTGTGCCACTAAGGTACTGGGGAGGCTTAAAATACATTAATTACGCAACATCGGTCTCCATTCCATGCAGCCCACAGTTTCCAGTACCACACCGTACTATCTGACTAGACACTGTCATTTACTTTTTCCCTCTGAGTTACAAGGGCCATTGACAATCGATTGAAAGTGATAAATGATTGATCTATTTCCAGCCAAATGTTTCATGTTAAGTGTATAGAAGTAGAAGAATATCGGAGGCAAACACATTTTAATTTTTCCCCGGGAACTGCAGATACAAAAACGGATTCTCAAGAGATTGTGTTGAAATGCTACACTGGCCATTGGTGAAACGTATTATCCGTGGAAAAGAACACATTTTAAAAAAAATGTGCTGTGTTTGCGAAACAAAATAAAGATGACTGCTTTTAAAAGAAAAAAAAAAAAAATTACAACTAATCGATAAACACGCAAAGGAAATAGCACAAAGTATTGATCGAGTTGGCGGAATAAAGGTCATGAATAGGATTTGGGTTGGGGGGGGGG
>CAXITT010000310.1:47519-73110 GCA_964033795.1 Lymnaea stagnalis | reverse complement strand
AATGTAACCATCATTATGGCGTAATGTAACCATCATTATGGCGTAATGTAACCATCATTATGGCGTAATGTAACCATCATTATGGCGCAATGTAACCATCATTATGGCGTAATGTAACCATCATTATGGCGTAATGTAACCATCATTATGGCGTAATGTAACCATCATTATGGCACCATTAGGTAGAGTTAGTTTTAAATAAAGGCGAGTTTTCTCGCGCGTTGTAAAAAAAAAGACGTGCATTTAATGGACGGGATAAACGGTTGATGCTGTGGAGAATTCGCTTTTACTGGTGAAGATAAATACATTTAAACCGAATTAACCGGTCGAAGAGAACAAAAAAACTAAAATCTTATAGATGTGGCGTAAACAAAAACTGTCTTCTCGTCTAGATGTGATCTGATCGATGGCGTAGCAACGTCATTGTCAAGTCTTTTTTCTGGGGCGAGTTTAAGTGCTGGAGGAATACCAGTTCACAGACATACCAGCCATACGAATACTCGCCATGGCACAGGAACACCAGCTCATATGAATACCACCAGGTCATAGGAATACCAGGACCAGCTCATTATCACTATAGGAATTCCAGTTCATATAAAGACCAACTCAAAGGAATATCAGCTCAAATGAATAACATGTCATAGGAATAGCAGCTCATTATCATCACATGCATACCAGTTTATAGAAATACCAACTCTAAGGAATACCAGCTCACAAGACCAGTTCATAGGCGTATCTCCAAGCACGTATATTATCTCGTAAAAATGATACTCGATTTAAGCTATAGATCGACGTACACAGTATTGTCACAACATTCGCATTGCTATTATATAGAGTAAAACCTGGAGAACGGGACGATGTAATCATTCTCCATTACAGTCTTTAGAACATTTTCAAAGTCAGAGCTTTCAAATATCTCAAATCGGAATCTGAAACGGTTGGAGGAAAAACATGGAGCGTCGGTCTTTTTTTTGTTTTGTTTATAAAAAAAAATTATAGATATACGCAAATGCATGACGTCATATGAAGAAATTGGAGATCAAGGACTTTGTGAGATACCTAGCGACAAGGACCTCCAAATTTCGACTGTGTAGGGCTAGGAGTCGGAGTCTCCGCAGTTCTTAATCCGTCACTGATTTTATCTCGTACGAAAAGAATCCCTCCACCCTTTTTTCCCCCCTCAACCCCACCCTTTCTGTCTGAATTCCATAAAATGACACATGGCCTCCTGAAGAAACGCTTGCATTATTTCCTGCATCATTGATTATTACTGTGACGCAATAGTCCTCGTTCAATTTTTACTCTCGCTTTATTGCATAACTCACAACGAACCGGTGGAGCCTGTCGCGTGGTTAAAGTCACGGTTACGTGGGTTCCAGGTTTAGCACCAGTCCATCCGTGTGTTGCTTGATAAACTTTGGCTAAAGACAATCAATAGGGCCAAGAATTATCTTTATTTAAATATATATATATTTGTGTGTGTGTGTTTCTTCTATTACAATCACATGTATCAGCTTAGGATAACTGCATCCTGTGATGCAGCAGGGGCGATAAACCAACTCGGCTAGTTACTGAACAGCGATTTCCTTTGAGGCAAGAGATGTGATTAATAGTTATTAATAAGTTATTTAATAAGCAATAACTATCCTGACTTGAAGCAACGTGGCTGGGAATTGAAGTCGCGTGATGAAGATAACATGTATTTGCTGTAAATAGCTTCAGGTGGGTTCTCATGTTCTTAACGACGGAGCTCAACTTTTAATATCGACAAGCGACTTTGTCTCACTTTAAAAATAAAATAAAAAGAAATATAGAATCGTGTATGGGAAGTGTAGCTAGCCCGTAATCAGTTAGGAGGCTGAGAGTTTTTTTAAGGGTACAGTTTATTCGTATGGGTTATAGGCCTACATCTTTTTCTTCTTCTTCTATGTCGTGACGCCCCACGATCAATGTGTTATTTATTCTGACTCCTATTTATGGTAAGTTGTAAAGTTTAAATCGTACTCAAACTAAGTTAAATACAATTTTTTTTAAAGCTATACTTTTTTTTTTTATAATTAATGCTAAAATGTATATTACCCGGCATCTGTTGGTATCCTCAAGACTTTAATTGTGCCTTCCATTGGAAAGACACACACACACACACATGAACTAGAGACCAATGGCGGCATGAATGGGCCCGCGTTCTGGAACCAGCTCCCCTTCCATATACGTCATAGTGAAACCTCGTCCATTTTCAAAAAGTCCCTTAAAACTCATCTGTTTAGGTCCGCCTATGACCTGTGATGCACCCTCCTTGCCCTACCTCATTTTCTGTTTCGGGTTGATCCTGAAGTGTCAAAGTGTCCTCGTTTTATAGCCATTTTCATTGTTTCTATAGAATAGTAGTTACTATCCTAGTGTCTCATTTGTATTTACTTAGTTTACATGTTTTAATAATTGTAAAGCGCTTAGAGCTTTATGATAAGCGCTATATAAAAATGCCTAAATAAATAAATAAATAAAATAAAAAAAAAAATATTTCGAGCTTAAGTTATATAACATTTCGTTTAATTCTAAAATATACGTCTTTTTAAAATCCGTTTTAAAACTTCGCCTTTGTTGATGGCTAGTTGCCTGTCGGACACAATCTTCGGACGGTTAATTGACCCCTTTACTGTCAACCTATCGAGCTGAAACTTGGCACATAGACTCGTTGCCAATGACAACAGATTCTAGCAAATTTTCAGCCCCTACCCAACACCAAAAATAAGTTTTCCCTTTTTTTTCAAGGTAATTTGAGAAACAGATTTTACGAAATAAAATTCCCGACAACTGCTCTAAATGAGATTCTTATTTTTTTTCTTTTTAAAGTTTTCCCTTTTTTTTTCAAGGTAATTTGAGAAACAGATTTTACGAAATAAAATTCCCGGAAACTGCTCTAAATGAGATTCTTTACAAAGAAAAAAAATTCGCAAGTGCGTTTGGTGCGCAAAAAATGTTCTTTTATTTTGTCTGAAATAGTTGGTGAACACAATCTGCAGTGAAAAGTTGGTGGGACATTACACTATTGATATAAAATAAAATAATCAAACGTTCATAAAAGGATTTATATTAATTATACGAACAACTTTATTTTGTAAAGGGTTTAATTAATATATCAAATTCTTGTAGATTTTAACAACAAAAGCGATTTGAAAAAATATTTTTTATTATACGTGCGTGGGTGCCCATAAAATACAACCATGCCCTATGACGTTTACTAAGGGTGCCCTGTCCGTTTGTTAGTTTATGCATGGTCAAATCTTGCACACCTTTTTTGACACAGTCCTTGCTGACCAGTTGAGCTGAAACAAAAGAAACATTGAGTTCATGGGCGTCAACACCTTCAAAGGGAAAAAAAAAATAAAGGGGAAAAAAAAAGTCAAATGACTGCATCAGCTCTGAAGTCAAATGACTGGATCAACTCTGAAACCAAATGACTGTATCAACTCTGAAACCAAATGATACTCTGAAGTTTTGTGGGACGTTTAGTAATTTTAAAAAAAAATAAAATTTAGTACATTTTTGGAAAAGCTTGTGGTTTATAAACGAACGTTAAAATTATTGTTTTGAAAGTTATGTCATGATAACACTTAGTTGGCAGTGTCTGTATCATCCACATGGTTTTGTCACGATGCCTGTTTCAAAGAAATATGATAAGACTTAGTTGGCAGTGTCTGTATCATCCACATGGTTTTGTCACGATGCCTGTTTCAAAGAAATGTTTTTAAAATGTTTTAAAAAAATAATAAAAAATCCTAAGCTTATCTAAAACTATTTATGATTTGTTGAATTTCGGTAATGTTCTCTTACTTTATTTTCGTAAACATTTTTTAAGTTTTGATTTTTCTACAATTTTAGTACATTTATGTTCTTGTGTGCTTACCCACATCCGTTTTGGTCACAAGGCACCAATTAATTAAAGGATTGGCCGTTCGGAAAAAAAAAAAAATCTGTGTTCATACAAAGAGAGTGCAGGTCCGACCTTGTCCCCAGAAGGCAGACAAGACCCTCGAACCCATGACCCTGGTAAATGACTCGCGCCTGAGGGTGATAGCGCCACGGTCCGGTCGCTCACACATACCATAGTAGAGAGTGATGCAATCTATTTGGAATTAATTTTTATCTTTATCCAAGTCAGTTATTTTACCTGGAAACCCACTCCCCCCCAACCACGCCTCGGCATGCGATGAACGCCTCACCCCTCAGCCCTCCCCCCCCCCATGCCATGCAACACTGGCTCGTTACAATCCTACATAAACGCCTAGGGCGTTCCTCGCTGTTCTCTACTAAGTGGGGAGGGAATTGATTTCCTTATTTCCCCTCCAGTCGGGAGAACAAATTGATGCTGCTGAGAGTATTATTGAGGCTAACTCACGGCACAGCGACAGATCGTTAAAGGAGAGCAGGTGTACATTCTTTTGGTGAGTTTTGCTGTCAACAGATTTGATGTGTGTTGAGTTTACGAAACATCTCATTCCGATGAGGCCGCAAGAAGTAGATTTCTTTTAAGGTGAGTTGTAATGTGGAAAGCTTTTTAGAAATTTTATTTTTTCTTCTTCCTTCCTTTTGGTGCTTTTATTCGGCCACCTTTCTTCGTCGATCGCCTTTTTAAAAAAATAATCATGTAATCGTTATTAATGTTTACATTATTAAACGATAATATATACCTATATGGGAATGCGTTACAAAAAATTGTTTCATAGGTTATGTTTAGGCATGAAAAAACAAGGCAGCACAATTGAACGGACGTTTCGGCGAGATGCCTTCCATCAATGACAGATTCATTTAAATCAAAGATAAAAACGTAGGCTTTATTTTTAATTTAACTTTATCGATTTATTTACGCCATAATCCAGGTCTGCACAACTCAAAATGTAAGGCAGGCCGTAACAGTTTATGAAAAACTTGTGCGGGCCGTAATACTTTATTACAAGCTTGGGCAGGCCGAAAGATCAAAGGCAGGGGGGTGGGCAAGCTATTAAGAATATAATAATATTAAAGAATATTTCGTTACTTCGCAGGCCTCCAAGTGGATGAAAAAAACAATTAAAAAAAAAAAAACAAAAAAAACCCCAATGTTTGATCAATTTTTAGAATTTTTGAAAATTTTTATTATTAAAAAAAAAAAAATCCGCAGGAGATTTCTCTGCGATCTTTTTTGGGGGGAAAGTGGTGGGGGGGGGGCGCTCATATTAATTCAACAAGGTCAACTCGTGGTCATACTCGTGTGATAAACGGTGCCAAAGAGTGTGTCCAGTAAAGGGGAAGGGGGAGAGAAGGATATTATAACTTATCCAACCGAGAGCGCGGGTCAAATACAGACAAACGTGTTTGTCTTTTCTTCAGTCCTTTTTTTTTTAAACCCCTCCCATGGATCACAAACCAAACGTGGCGGCACTTTGACTTGCCGGTAATCGAATCCTCGAAGCACCGGCATCGGAGCGTCATGGAGTTGGTTCATCTCTTCATTCTTGGTGATCGTGACCGACATCATGGAACATCAGAGCAATGCTACACCCTGCCATCATTGAGAGTCATGGAGTTGGTTCATCTCTTCATTCTTGGTGATCGTGACCGACATCATGGAACATCAGAGCAATGCTACACCCTGCCATCATTGAGAGTCATGGAGTTGGTTCATCTCTTTATTCTTGGTGATCGTGACCGACATCATGGAACATCAGAGCAATGCTACACCCTGCCATCATTTGAGACGTTCCTCGTCTGGCTTTTTGTGTTGAGATGTCGACGAATCAATATTTCCCCCATGACATTTACATCAACGCTGTGCTACGTTGGGGGGGGGGTGTTTGTTTGATGATATCATGTGATTTCATTCTTCCTCTTTTTTTTTTTTTGTTCCTGGGTCAAAGTTAAAAATCAAAATTGCTCAGTAACTGTTCGGTGAGGGTAGTTTTTAAAAACGCACTATATTAAAGTAAAACAAAATTATGCGTTCAAAAATGGGGGGGGTTTTTTGTTTGATGATATCATGTGATTTCCTTCTTCCTCTTTTTTTTTTTTTGCTCCTGGGTCAAAGTTCAAAATCAAAATTGCTCAGTAACTGCTCGGTGAGGGTAGTTTCTCAAAACGCACTATACTAGAGTAAAACAAAATTATGCGTTCAAAAAGAGATTGGACGCACAATTTTAACGTGTGAACTGAAAAAAAAAAGAAAGATTCGACAAAATTTTCGTTCGATCAAATTTCCGTCGATCAATTTTCCGTCAACGAAATTTCTTTCGAACAAATTTCCGGATACGATATTTCTCACCTCACATTATTTCAAATATTAAAAAAAAAGATATGTCCATTTATTTAACTGAAGTGAGGACTACTACCGAAAAAAGTCGACATGGATTTCGCATATTTATTATTATCATTATTTTGTGTGTGTGTGTGTTTGTGTGTTCTGGTGATGTCACGGTGTTGCCATACCGCCTTCCCCCAACAATCGAAATACTGATTTGAGAAGTCCCACGATCGAGCTTGTCGGGGCCAAGTCATGTATAATGTAAGACAAGACGGGCTTCCCATGGCTGGGCATGAGATGGGAAATGAGGACTAAATTAATGAACCACAGTCGCACACGCGATGATGCTACCAAGACGATGATGCTACCAAGACGATGATGCTACCAAGACGATGATGCTACCAAGACGATGATGCTACCAAGACGACCGCAAAGACCAGTTTTTTTACAAATATTCTATACCACACATAGGCTTAATTCCCTTGGACGAAATGCCCCTGGCTACGCCGTTAGGTGTGCTGTGCACGGCTTCCATGAACAGCGTTAGTTTGTAAATTGCTTAAAATGCAGGTAAAATATCAATTTATTTCTGGAAAATTGATTAAAAATATTTGGGAAACATCGTAACCAGGAGGGCCGTGCGAAAGTTGTGAGAGGAGGGGGGGAGGAGGCAACCACTCAGTGCGCCAATTCTAGGGGGCGCCCAAATCGACAATTCACTACATTTATTTATCATAGTTCTTTTGTTGATAAAACGGGAAGGATGAAGTGGTCCTTGCAAGGGGGCGTCGCTTTTCGTTGCCACCGCCCTATTTGGAAATACTTTACATTTTTCGCCAATTATTTTGTTAGAAGACAAAAACATGGTTACCAACTGTTCATTTCCAAGTATGAATCAAATTGGACACATTTTTTATAAACAATTTTGTTACGTTAGAATCTTTTTTAGAGTAGGCGGTCAGAAAGGCCGGTGCCAATGACATATTTTGTCCTTGAACTTGAGCAATCATAACTCTTTGGATCGCTTTTATCAAAATTTGGCGTTGTGGGCAGTTACCTGCTTGGCCTTCACCAGAGGCCGGCCTTGCACACAACCTATTCTGTGTAATCAAAACATATACTGGGTAACCTACAACCTTTACAATGTAAGCTACAATGTAAGCTACAACCTATACTCTGTAACCTACAATCTATCCCGTGTCATTTACAACCTATTCAATGCAACCTACAACGTATATTCTGTAACTTAAAACCTATACAGCGTAAACCTACAACCTATACTCTGTTGCTTACAACCTATACAGTGTAAACCTAAAATCAACACAAGGTAACATACAGCCTATACTGTGTAGCCTACAACAGAAGCTGTGTAACCAAGTACCCATACTTTGAAAGGTACAGCCCATACAATGTAACCTACAGTCTATACAATGTAACCTACAGTCTATACTATGTAACACACGCACTATCACACACAAACTGTGTTCTTTGATTGCATTAACAACGTCTGGTAAACACGCATATACAAATATCAAGTAATTCCCTTAAAATAAGTTGATGAAGAAATCGAACAACTGAATTAAAACGTCAATCAATAGCATTAGGCATTTTTGCGTGCTGTGCATCGTCAGGACCAATAATTGGGCCCATTCATCAAATATAAGTGTATCCGATGATGCAATTAATTTATCATTTGGACAAACCGATATTTCTAGATATTATTATTATTATTAACTTTTTGCTTTTTTAGGAAACAGTGGAGTTTTTTTAATTAAGTTATGTTGTTGCATATATAAAGGCTATGCTTTAAATGTATGCACATCGTACACCTAAGATATCAAGTATATTGTTATTTAATCCACACTCATAAAAATAACTCAGTTGATGACCCCAGACTGCTGACTCCTGTATTAAGTACACTCCATAAGCGGTTACAAGGATGTCAGTTTTGTATGAGCCGCCATGACTTCATCGATCCAAGGGTGAGAGGATCTTCGAACGTGGCAACAATGGGCAGGGATGGATTAGATGAGAGAAGATAGTCAAGCGCATGACGGCTGTCTTGGTGGAGTTATAGAAAAGACAGTAAAAAATCTGGTAGCTGTTATGGTAGTTTGATATAAAAGACAGTCAAACATCTGGTAGCTGTTATGGTAGTTTGATATAAAAGACAGTCAAACATCTGGTAGCTGTTTTGGTAGTTTGATGGAAAAGACAGTCAAACATTTGACAGCTGTTTGGTGGGGCAATAGAAAAGACAGGCAGTCGGGCAGTTTTGGTAGCGACTATGAGACCGGGACTATCGGACAGTTTGACTAGCTACCATGGGACTGGCAATGTCGGAAAGTTTCATTAGCTTACCATGTGGCTAAGAATGTCTCACTGTTTCACCAGCTTACCATATGGCTGAGACTGTCTCACAGTTTCACCAGCTTACCATGTGGCTGACACTATCTCAAAGTTTCACCAGCTTACCATGTGGCTAAGAATGTCTCACAGTTTCACCAGCTTACCATGTGACTGACACTATCTCAAAGTTTCACCAGCTTACCATGTGGCTAAGAATGTCTCACAGTTTCACCAGCTTACCATGTGGCTGACACTATCTCAAAGTTTCACCAGCTTACCATGTGGCTAAGAATGTCTCACAGTTTCACCAGCTTACCATGTGGCTGACACTATCTAAAAGTTTCACCAGCTTACCATGTGGCTAAGAATGTCTCACAGTTTCACCAGCTTACCATGTGGCTGAGACTGTATCACCGTTTCACCAGCTTACCATGTGACTGAGACTTTCTCACAGTTTCACCAGCATACCATGTGGCTGAGACTGTCTCACAGTTTCACCAGCTTAACAGGTGGCTTTGACTGTCTTACAGTTTCACGAGCTTAACATGTGGCTGCGACTGTCTCATTGTTTCACCAGCTTACCATGTGGCTGAGACTGTCTCACCAGCTTACCATGTGGCTGAGACTGTCTCACCAGCTTACCATGTGGCTGAGACTGTCTCCCCGTTTCACCAGCTACCACGCGGTTATGACTTTCACTCAAGAAAACCCCCACGGGTTCGCTGGTCTGTCTTAAATCACATTTCACAATCAATATCACGCGCAGTAGGACGAGAAATTTTCCGGGATGACTCAAATAAAATTGATTTCCACCTAGAGGATCTCTGAGCCGTTGTCGCCGTGCTATTGTTGCTGTATAAATTCTGTAGTTTGTGGATACTCGCTCGCCTGCTCAATAATCTGTTGTGTTTGGGAATGTTTGCTGTAAAATGTTCTGTGACGTTAGTTTTTTAAATGGAGGTTGACCGCCATTGAAGATCGGGTGTGCATAAAATATTTATGTTAGAAAGAAAGGCATAAAAAAGGTAACAATTGTCAATGCTAAATAAAGGTAACAATTTTTAATGGAAATAAAGGTAACATTTATCAATTTCTTAATAAAGGTAACAATTTTTTAATGTAAATAAAGCAACAATTATCAATCCTAAATAAAGATAACAATTATCAGTGCTAAATAAAGGTAACAATTATCAATCCTAAATAAAGGTAACAATTATCAGTGCTAAATACAGGAACATTTTTTGAATGTAAATAAAGGTAACAATTATCAATGCTAAATTAAGGTAACAATTATCAAATCTAAATTTGTATTTTGTAGTCACCTTGTCACGGTGTGCATAAAGTGTGTGAAAAATCTATTAACAGTGATTAACAGGCTTGTAAAGTATATAGTGTAATAAAATTGTGAAATTTTTTTTACTGTGAATTATTATTATTATATAATTATTACATAGTGTAAAAACAGTGTGTACATTTTTTAAGAGTAAATATGCTGGGACCGTTTGGTAAAATGTGTATCTTCCAATCTTTGCTGCGTGTTATTAATGTGAGGGGCTAAACAGGAGCCCCGCCCCCACGGCTGGAGAACCTGAATGGTACAGAACCTTTTAGTTAACACTATATTAAACGTCATGGCAACCAAACACATCACGTGGAGCACGCCACTCAATGGATGCCGCGCACAGAAGAGTTTATACAACACAGGCTGATTGGATTTTGGTTGTTTAACAAAAAAAAATAGAAATAATAAGGTCATTGCACATTAAGGTTGTGATTGGAAATGGGAGTATAGCAGTTAATAGCAAATGATTAAAACACATTTTAATGGCTGTATTCCGTCTTTAAAAAACAAACAAACAAAACAAAACATCCCAATAGTGTCAGGTGAGTTGACGAGGGATTCTACGGGATTCTAAAATCTATTGAAACAAGTTTCCAAAAGTCACAGTTGAGGCGGCTGCACTCAACACATTTGTGTCTGTTGCCTCCTGTATTCCAACCCCCCCCCCCCCCCCCCCCCCCNCCAAGTTCATAACACCGCTGCTGAGCAGCCCTTGCAACCAGTGAAGTATCCCCTTGAAAACCATGCACAGTAACATCGCAAACCCCTCTGAAACGAATGAGCCAGAATGATGAATGCATTGATCGTGGGTCCTCAAAACATAGAGGAAGAAGGAGAAACACCCCCCCCCCCACCCTCCCCTCTCTTTGTTTTCGTGTTGGTTTACTTTAAAACAAAATAGTAATATGACAAAACAAGATGAAAAAATATTTCTGTAGCAGAAGAAATGACATATGATGACTTTGTTTTTCTGATAGCCAATTGGTTAATTGGGGACATCCTCAATAGTTAAGAAAATCATCCATCTAATACTTAATTTCTTCTTCCTTTCTAAGTTGAAGCCAAAGATTTCCATCGACAAGAGCTCATCCAAGTCAAAGCAAGATATCACAAATTGACCTCCACAACATTTTACCAAAAAAAAAAAAAGAAAAAAATAACCTTACTTCCATCTAATACTTAATTTCTTCTTCCTTTCTAAGTTGAAGCCAAAGATTTCCATCGACAAGAGCTCATCCAAGTCAAAGCAAGATATCACAAATTGACCCCCACAACATTTTACCAAAAAAAAAAAAAAGGATGAAATAACCTTACGATGCCAACCAGCAGCCAATTACCAAACACACCTTGCAGTATCAGGTGCTGCCATTAGAAATCCAATCACATTTGAAACGTTCAGAGAACCATATCTTCAAACACTATTTCTTACCTTCAAGAAACTTCATTGCGCTGAGAACCTGACCATTTAAAAAAATAATAAAATAACTGCGCTTTAAGACTGTGAAGATTGATGACACTCTAATCAATTGCACATGTTATAAAAAGAATACAAACTCTTAGATGGTTTTAGAGGTAAAGCGTCAGATTTAAGTCTTAGCCCTTCCACTGGCTGATCTTGGAAACGGCTCTACGTGCCCGGAAGTAGCGGTCTGGCCTCATGGAAGTAGCTTTCTGGTCTTATAGAAGTAGCGGTCTGGTCTTATATAAAGTAGGTGTTTGTTCTTACAGAAGTAGCTGTTTTGTCTCATAGAGCTAGCTGTATGGCCTTATAGAAGTGGCTGTCTTGTCCTAGACTCAGCTGCCGCGGAGGGGGGGAGTAGCTGTGTGGTCGTGGAAGTAGCCGCCTGGCGGGGGGAGATAGCCGGCTGACCTTGAATGCAATCCATCCGTTGACGTCCCTGTGGGTCATCTCATGCCAGTCACCAAACATAAACTTGACATCGTCGACGCCAGGGCCAACGACATTATGGCCTGCTCAGAGTCTACCAAGGTTTGCCTCAAGTTCACCATCGTTTTCCTCAACATCCCGATCATCGTAAGTCATCGCGCCGTCTGGCCAGAAGTCTAAATGCGCAGTGCACATGATCAATTTTTCGTGAACTTTGCTTCAAATTTCTACTTTGAACGCCCTATTTTGTTTTTAATAAATAGTGCGTTCAAAAAGGAATCCGGCGAAAATTCGACGAAAATTTGATCGTGTGAACTGAACATAAACAAAACCAACTCCAAATTTCAAACCCATTATTTTATGCACCCGAATTCCTACTAATCATAAAATTAATCTTTTAACTAAAATATTAATTTCAAAACAGTTAATTTATTCTTTAGGCTGTTAAAACAATTATTTCTTTCTTTTAAACATTTAAATTCTTTTTTTTTTTTTTAGATTATTGGCGCCGTTTCGCTTGGCGTAGGGGTCTGGGTCATCGTTGACGACACGTCCTTCTTCGACCTTGCCGCCAGCGTCCTTGACCTCNGGCCTCTTTACATGGGGCTAACTTCCCAGTTTGTAGAGGCCTCTTTACATGGGGCTAACTTCCCAGTTTGTAGAGGCCTCTTTACATGGGGCTAACTTCCCAGTTTGTAGAGGCCTCTTTACATGGGGCTAACTTCCCAGTTTGTAGAGGCCTCTTTACATGGGGCTAACTTCCCAGTTTGTAGAGGCCTCTTTACATGGGGCTAACTTCCCAGTTTGTAGAGGCCTCTTTACATGGGGCTAACTTCCCAGTTTGTAGAGGCCTCTTTACATGGGGCTAACTTCCCAGTTTGTAGAGGCCTCTTTACATGGGGCTAACTTCCCAGTTTGTAGAGGCCTCTTTACATGGGGCTAACTTCCCAGTTTGTAGAGGCCTCTTTACATGGGGCTAACTTCCCAGTTTGTAGAGGCCTCTTTACATGGGGCTAACTTCCCAGTTTGTAGAGGCCTCTTTACATGGGGCTAACTTCCCAGTTTGTAGAGGCCTCTTTACATGGGGCTAACTTCCCAGTTTGTAGAGGCCTCTTTACATGGGGCTAACTTCCCAGTTTGTAGAGGCCTCTTTACATGGGGCTAACTTCCCAGTTTGTAGAGGCCTCTTTACATGGGGCTAACTTCCCAGTTTGTAGAGGCCTCTTTACATGGGGCTAACTTCCCAGTTTGTAGAGGCCTCTTTACATGGGGCTAACTTCCCAGTTTGTAGAGGCCTCTTTACATGGGGCTAACTTCCCAGTTTGTAGAGGCCTCTTTACATGGGGCTAACTTCCCAGTTTGTAGAGGCCTCTTTACATGGGGCTAACTTCCCAGTTTGTAGAGGCCTCTTTACATGGGGCTAACTTCCCAGTTTGTAGAGGCCTCTTTACATGGGGCTAACTTCCCAGTTTGTAGAGGCCTCTTTACATGGGGCTAACTTCCCAGTTTGTAGAGGCCTCTTTACATGGGGCTAACTTCCCAGTTTGTAGAGGCCTCTTTACATGGGGCTAACTTCCCAGTTTGTAGAGGCCTCTTTACATGGGGCTAACTTCCCAGTTTGTAGAGGCCTCTTTACATGGGGCTAACTTCCCAGTTTGTAGAGGCCTCTTTACATGGGGCTAACTTCCCAGTTTGTAGAGGCCTCTTTACATGGGGCTAACTTCCCAGTTTGTAGAGGCCTCTTTACATGGGGCTAACTTCCCAGTTTGTAGAGGCCTCTTTACATGGGGCTAACTTCCCAGTTTGTAGAGGCCTCTTTACATGGGGCTAACTTCCCAGTTTGTAGAGGCCTCTTTACATGGGGCTAACTTCCCAGTTTGTAGAGGCCTCTTTACATGGGGCTAACTTCCCAGTTTGTAGAGGCCTCTTTACATGGGGCTAACTTCCCAGTTTGTAGAGGCTTCTTTACACGGGTCTAACTTCCCAGTTTGTAGAGGCCTCTTTACACGGGTCTAACTTCCCAGTTTGTATAGGCCTCTTAACGCAATTCTAACTTCCCAGATCTAAGTAAATCTTGTAACGTCCACTTCCAGTATGTCGTGGCGCTGATCTTCTTGCTGACACTGGAGGTTGCTGTCATTATCCTGGGAGTCGTCTTTAAATCTGAGGTCAGTGAGCGTGAAACATTTGTTTAGGTGCTAACAAATTTTTAGCAGCTGTTTTTGTTTATTTTTAGTAACCGTAGCAACGCTATACTCCTGCCCCCCCCCTCCCCCTTACCTGCTTTCAGTTATTTATTGAAGCATTGCTAGACCCCAGTGGCCAATGTACTCAAAACTCACTGCATGAATAGTAAAGATGCACCATATGATAACACTACACCCACTTTTCCGAAGCTTATGTATTGCCTAAACCATCCGCCTTGGGTGATAAAACTTCAATAGTATAAATTTAATCTAATTTTTATTGAGTTTTAAAAAAAATTATTTGAAATGAAGGGAAACAACTGGAAATTTCTATTACTTCCCTTTTTTGTATTTGCAGAGTTACCTTTTTTTAAGTTTGTTTAAATTTTTGTTTACTATTATCAAACATTCATTTGTAAGTACGATTACAAATTTAAAAAAAAAGGACAACCAAAAATTTAATCTAGTCTATATATATATATATATATATATATATATATATATATATATATATATATATATGGAAAAAGAAAGAGAGAATATAGAGAGAAAAAGAGAGAAAAAGAGAGTGAATATGAGAGAGAATAAGATACAAAAAAAGAGAGACAGAGAGAAAAGAGAGAAAATAAGAGAGAGATAAAAAGAAAGAGAGAATTTAGAGAGAAAAAGAGAGAAAAAGAGAGTGATTATGAGAGAGAATAAGATACAAAAAAAGAGAGACAGAGAGAAAAGAGAGATAATAAGAGAGAGATAGAGAGAGAGAGAGAGAGAGATGTAGCTCGAGAGATGGACAAGGAGTGTGAGAGGGAAAGAGCGAGATCAAGAGAACACAGACATGTATATGCTACATCCGATGTCATGTGGCAAATGTTCTCCGATTCTTTCATCACATTTTCTCAGTGGGAGAAGAAAGCCGACTCTTTGGTGACTAGTCGTCTCATGTCCCAATATGGTAATGAAGATGACGCAACATTGGGACCTTTTACAAGAACTGTCAATGCCCTACAGAAAAAGGTAAATTAAAAAAACAAAAGCAAAAAAAAAAACAACTCCAGGCCCATTTTTTATTTAAAATAGAAACTTTCGTCTGTACTCATTTTCTGCTCGCTAAGGCCCACCAAGAATGGCAGTTGCAATTCCTGCAATGTGACACCTTTCCATCTACTAAAATTATTTGACCAAAAAATGCATCCAAGTAATGCCTTTATAAAGTCTCAATTAGAGCCTCCCCCTCCCCAGCATGGCACCGCCCCTGAGCTGTATTAATATTCTAATGTCCCACACAACCTCCCCCCCCCACCACTGCTTTTTTACCGCAGATTTATCACACCAACTATTTCCGTAAAACAAAACAAAAAAATTACGCACCAAACGTACTTGAAGTATTTTTAAGAATCTAATTTTGCGTAGTTATCGGAAAATGTATTTAGTGAAATCAGCGCCATTATACTAACACATTTATATGGACTGGACCGTTTTTTGTAGTTACGATTTGTTAAAAAAAAACTTTCTGACGACCACCTTCAGCTTCGTTGCTGTGGATGGGAGGGGGGCGCCGACTACAGCAAAGTGGACAGAGCCCACTGGAACACGACCCTGGCGAAGGGTCAGCAGAGAACAGTGCCCGACTCGTGCTGCCCCAATGCCCCCAACGCCACATGGACGCAGGACTGTGCTGTCAGTCCTCTCAACAGCACCTACTACAGCTCGCAGGTAACCTGTACTATGTGTCGTATTGGGTTACCGGAAATTTGTTTGAAACTGTCGCCCTTCCATTAAAAGAAAAAACAAACTGTGTCCCACGGGGTGGATCGCCTTCTCCGGACCTTCCTTTTCTACGCCCCTGCACTGTCCATTGTTTTTGTTTTCTTAAAAAAAAAAAAAAAAACCCTTAACTTACCTTACCTTGATTCTCTTACGACCTCAAGTATTTGTCAAAACCTTTTATTTCAATGATCTATTTATATCTCTCCCCCCCCCCCCACTCTCAGGGTTGCCGGGCCATGATAGAGACGGAGTTCAAAACCTATCAATGGGTTGTCATAGGCGTCACCATCGGAGTCTTAGCTTTTCAGGTTTGTGCTTAGGTTTCAGCGATCAAACAACAGCAAAAAACAATATCAATGAAAATAAACTCTTAGTTGTTGCATCTTAGTATCCGAGATGACGTAATACTGTTTTTATTGTTGCTTGTTCGCTGAAGAAGGCTTCTTGCCGACACATTACGTCATTTTTTTTCAGGTTGTCCCATATTTTTTCTGCTCATTTTCTTACATAGATATGTATAGGTATGGCCTTATAAAAGTGTGTACAGGTATTGCCTTATAAAAATGTGTATAAGTACGGCCGTATAAAAAGTGTATAGGTACGGCCTTATAAAAGTGTGTACAGGTATGGCCTTATAAAAGTGTGTACATGTATGGCCTTATAAAAGTGTGTACAGGTATGGCCTTATAAAAGTGTATATAGGTACAGCTTTATAAAAGTGTGTACAGATACTGCCTTATAAATAAAAATGTGTATAGGTACTGCCTTATACAAAAGTGTATAGGTACGGCCTTATAAAAGTGTGCACAGGTATGGCCTTATAAAAGTGTGTACAGGTATGGCCTTTTAAAAGTGTGTAAATGTACGGCCTTATGAAAGTGTTTATTTGTACAAACTTATAAAAGTGTGCATAGGTACGGCCTTATAAAAGTGTGTACAGGAACGCCCTTTTAACACTGTGTTCCAAAATTCAGCCCCGTTTTGTATCCCCCCCCCCTCCCCCCCCCCAACCATGCACGCTGTATTAAAATTGCTCTAATCTATTTCTCCAGCTTCTCGTCATCATCATGGCCCTGGTTCTGGTGGTCCATAACGTCAACAATAAATACGACATGAGCTGAGGAGGTGCAACGTCTTCTCATCGATAAACTGTTTGAGTGAGAAAGTAGGACCTACAGGATCTTCTAGTCGATAAACTGATTGAGTGAAAGTTAGGACGTGCAGGATCTTCTAGTCGATAAACTGATTGAGTGAAAGTTAGGATGTGCAGGATCTTCTAGTCGATAAACTGATTGAGTGAAAGTTAGGATGTGCAGGATCTTCTAGTCGATAAACTGATTGAGTGAAAGTTAGGATGTGCAGGATCTTCTAGTCGATAAACTGATTGAGTGAAAGTTAGGACGTGCAGGATCTTCTAGTCGATAAACTGATTGAGTGAAAGTTAGGACGTGCAGGATCTTCTAGTCGATAAACTGATTGAGTGAAAGTTAGGATGTGCAGGATCTTCTAGTCGATAAACTGATTGAGTGAAAGTTAGGATGTGCAGGATCTTCTAGTCGATAAACTGATTGAGTGAAAGTTAGGATGTGCAGGATCTTCTAGTCGATAACCTGATTGAGTGAAAGTTAGGATGTGCAGGATCTTCTAGTCGATAAATTGATTGAGTGAAAGTTAGGATGTGCAGGATCGTCTTGTCGATAAACTGATTGAGTGAAATTAGGACGTGCAGGATCTTCTAGTCGAGAAACCCAAGGCGTGGCAGGATGACATAACACATGAATGAGTGTTTAAGGGGTCTACTGGTCGACAAACGGATGGAGTGAAAGTAGGATGAGCCAGTGCCGTCTTAAGGAATGGGCGCAAGGACAGTTGCTCAGGTCCTCACGCTTCTAGAGGATAGGAAAAGGGGGGGGGGGCCTCAAGCTTCAAAAGGGCCTTTTGTTTCTAGGAGCATCAAGTTGCCCATATTTTTTTAAAAATGATTATATGTATTGAACGATTTTTGGGCAAATAAATTTGGAGTTTTGGTTATGCTGTTTTTATTCATTAAATTCATTAATTTATTTTGTGAAAAAAAACTTAATGTGTGTATGTGGTGAAACATTAACATCCTGGTTTACGTTATATGCGAATATCTTCTATATCGGCGGTTCTCAAGCTGTGGGTAGAAAGGGTTGCCTAAGACCATCGGAAAACAAGTATTTATGAAGTAGCAACGAAAATAGTTTTAATGTTGGGGGGGGGGGGGTCACCACAGCATGAGGAGCCGCATTATAGGGTCGCGGCATTAGGAAACCTTGAGAACCACTGTTCTATAGGTAATGTCTTTCTCCACCATTGCACCAAAGCGAATCCATTCAAATATAAACTTTCTTGACGCTATCGTTCCGATCATGTCATCGCCAGACTCTCACGGATTACAACCAGAAGCCTCACCACCGTTGACCGAGACTCTGTGCCTTGACTGCAAACACCACTAACGTTGCTTTGACCTTCCAATGGCGTTTAGTGATATGTGCCACCCAGCCTGTACATCAAATGCCAAATTAAAAAAAAGAAAATAGACAATCTAAATAATGATTACATATAAACAATCATTGCAATAAAAACAATGATTACAATCTTAAAATGATTACAGTCTGAACTATGATTACAATCTAAACCATGATTACAATCTAGGCAATGTTTACAATGTAAATAATGATTAAAAACTAAATGTTTATTGTAATCTTTTAAATAATAATTACAATCCGAGATATCCTAATTATATCCGAGGGCAAATAATGTATTTTCTCAAACATGAACTTCGTCCGTCAACCTGGCGATTTCGGATGTAAAGGAAATATTTGCTCACTTTTGAAACTGTTTCTATTTTTGTTGAAAGATTACAACCCCCCCCCCCCCCCCCCAGCCTACCCTAAACACACATTAAAGTCAAAACTTCTTGAAAATGTCACTGCCTGCCTTTGTTCCCTTTATATAACCTAGTCAGCTCCATCTGACAATACAGTTTTTTTTTTTTTAAAACATGGCACATCCATTTTTAAGACCCGACAAAGACAGCCTAAAAGACACAGTTTACTTTGTCTTATTCAACTAATTTTTTTAATTGAATCGAATTTTTAGCAGTCTGTTAAAAAATATGTTTTTTTTAAATACAATTTAATTAAATCAGTCGATAAATTAAAAAAAAATTAATAATATGTAAGTAACAAAACCTAATCTCATGGTAGTATCAAGTATCAATTGTTTTAAAAGATAAAATCCATTGAACGGATTCGTACCAGCTACACCGCCTTGAGTACAGGAGGGCATTTTCAAGCATACATCTAGAGGAGTAAATAAGGCGAACGAATTATTCAAACAAGAAAACTCCCCACACGGATATTCCACAGACGATGATCCCTGGCTTGAAGAATGCCCACACAGAAAACTCACCACACGGATATTCTTCACATTCTTCACATTCTATGTGTGGGTGTGTATTTTTTTCCCGCAAGTGCATTATGGGTGTAAAACGCAAAAGAAAACTGTACTGTCGCCCCAGAGTTAGACAAATAAAAATTGTAAGATTAAAGAAAAAAAAAAATTATTGCGATTGGTGGAATTTTTAACAATGTATCCTATTATTATAATGCATAAAGTGGTCTCATGTAGCGCGGTACCCCAGCCTAGGGCTAGGCTCACCGCACTTCACATCAAACATTAGCTAAAAGAAAATAAAGACACATGACATTAAAAAGCAGTAAATTAAAATTATTCATGTAAAAACAGCTGTGTATCAAGCTCTAGCCACGGACGGCAAACATCAGCACCAAGCGTTCTTCATCGGTCAGAGCGGGGGGAGAATCAGTCGTAATATGCGATTTTGAAGAGATGTGTCTTGTTGAAGAGTATTTCGATGTTTAGGGTATTTTTATGTTTAGAGTATTCTATTACTTAAGCTGTCGTGGGCCTGAACCAAAGGCGATATTTAAATTTAGATAATTTTTTTTTCTCTGCATTTCAGATGTCGCATTATAGTGTGCATATAAAAAAAAAAGCTGTGTGTCTCTGATTCTTCTTTAAAAAAGTGAATGGGGAGGACTGCAATCAGGTTGAATCATTAAGAAATATAAAGGGCATGTTATGGTGAACCCTGAATTTTTAATTTTTTTTTTATGTCTCCAAGACTCGCACAAAAACATACGGCGAACGATCGATCTCTTTCTGTGCCCCCAAACAATGGATTTCTCTTCCATTACACATCCACAATATATCGACCATCACAGCCTTCAAAACTGCACTCAAAACACATCTTTTTTAAACGCTACTATCCTGACTGATTCCCGCCTCTGACCGAAAAACGATGCTGCTGTGTGTCGTCCATGGCTTGACATGCAAATAGTTTTAAATATAAATTTGTCTTGTTTTATTTAATTAATGTATGTGAATTAATTTTTTAAAGTTTTTGATTATGTTTGTTAAATTGTATGTACAGCGTGGTGAGCCCAGCCCTAGGCTGGGGTACCACGCTATATAAAACAAATTATAATAATAATACCTCAAGCAAAAGGAAGGCAATGATGACTTGTCTAATTGAAGCCTTAAAAAACAGTAGCCTCTCAACAAGTGTGTATGCATATTATTTTAATTGTATTAGCATTAGTATTTGTGTTACAAATGCAACCATTATAAGATCCCATCATTAACACAAATCTGTACAGCGTTTTCGCCTACTGTTATCATTGAGTTTTGGAAAGTTACATTCAGTTTGCACACTAAAACGGGTAAACCGGTAGAGCGCACTTTGCGCGGCGCAGCATCGAGGCTACTGATTTTGTGACGCACCGGAAGAAAACTTTTTTAACTGTCATTCTCGATGGCGTGCTCTTACCACGCAGTCTTGGAGTCGGATTCTAGCCTAGTAGTGTTCAAGCCCCGCCATGATTTAGCCAAGCTGTGATTATAGCTGAGCCATCATATAGCCAAGCTGTGATTATAGCTAAGCCATCGGCTATTGTTGCCCATCGGCTATTGTTGAGACTAATACCCATGACGTCATTTGCGTATTTAATAAATATTTGTGCATGAGTTATTCCCCTTTATTCATTTTATAATTGGTGGAACTGATGATGACGTGTTTCCTATTAAAATTTGAATTGGTTTTTAATTGGTTGCTTATTTATAATCTTAAAATATCATTGGTTGGCCTAGTACCGGCAGTTGTGCTGCTACCATCTTTTCAACATGTTTGCCTAGTGCCGGCAGTTGTGCTCCTATTATTTGGGCATATTTTTTTTATTTGGAACCTGTAATGAAGTGTGTAAAAGTGGATTAAAAGTGTATTTCATCAAACTGTAAGTTGGGTTTTCATTATTTCTTGGTTTTATAATTATTTTTGTGTTCATTTTCAAATTCCATGTGTTTTTTTTACGGCTGCTAACCGTTGCTGCTTACTTGTGGCCTTAGGCTTTGGGTTAGGTTCAGAAATGCATGGTAATGAACGATTTTAAAAAGCAACAAAAAACAATGAAATTTTCAAATGATGATAATTCGTTATTTTACTCACTCTTTACACTTAACGAATCAAGATTTTCAAGTACCATATACGAAAATTAATTGGGGAGGGGTTCTGCTGGGGAGGGGGCACCCCTCCCCAGATAATTTATTTGTTTCTGATTTTGGTATTTACAGTGGGGGAGGGGTCTGGGGAGGGGGTTTTCCCTCCCCAGTCGTTTCATAACACGTGTTTTGCACTACGTTTTGGCCGTTATCTTGGTTGACACTTCACGTGGAGCGTCAACTGAGATGGCGGCCATGACGGGAAACCCCGGGTATCAATCTCAACATTTACCCATGACGTCATTTAAGCGATCATTTAACTTAATGGGTTCAGGCTAGGTACAGGCATAGATTTAGGTTCCTGTTAGGTATAGGGGTAGGTTTAGGATTAAGGTTAGGTTTAGATTAGGGTTCAGGTTAGGTTTAGGGATAGGTTTAAGGGGACCTTTCATGAGTCGGGGCAACCAAGATGGCGGCCGTGGCACCGAAGAACCTTCTCTCTTGAAGTACTTGAAATAAAGTAAAAGTTCAACTACGATAGTGAAGTCGAGATAAATACAAAGGAGTCAGTGGGGAAACTAATTAATTAGATGGCATGTTGACAATGTTTTATTGGTTCACATTCAGTTAAGATGTAAAAATATTTTTAAAAATCGCTTCTTTGAATGTCATGAATTTCTCTTATACAATACCATGACACATAACACGTTTGGTTTAACTGTTTATTTGTGTCTGTCAAGTCTACGAGGACTGCATGCATACGTCGAGGATGTATTAACACATTGGGGACATTACCATAGTTTGATATACTTTGTTTCTAGGTTGAAGTCCTTATTCCGTAATCACTTTGTACTTTCACTTTAATTCCACCAAGCTTTTCGATGATACGCAGCAAAAAAATAGGATATTTAACTTCATTATCTATCCACCCCCCCTCCTCCCCTCCCATTCATCTTTATCGCCAAGGGTGGTTCATCTTAAAATGAAATAGCTTACTATTTACAGATCGTGTGTTAACCGACACTATTTTGTTTTGTTAATCTGCAGTGCAAGGTGTGGAGTCTTTTTATGCAACTGTATCACTTTGAGGCGAAAATGAAGGTCTACATAGATTGTCATTCGCTTGTTACAATGGTGAATAGGTAATGTACTCGCAGAAGGATAACGATGGACATTTGCACACAGAGGTACAACAATGATAGACAAGTACTGTACTCAAAGAAGTACAACTTTGAGGAGCAAGTGCAAAGGATGCTGCCGAAAATGTTTGATACGAAACACATCATTCGTCTCAAGCAACAAAAGAAGGCAATGTGGATTACTCAGATTCAATGCGACTTGATAGAAAATACGCACTGAAAATAGCTGCAGACTGCCCTGCTTGATTTATATTCTAAATCAACTCAACTTGTTACGAGTTCATTGACCCTTTAAACCATCTACTCAAATTGTTTCGATTTCCCTGACCAACTGAGCCATCTGCTGAACTTGCTTCGAGTTCCCTGACAACTGAGCTATCTACTCAACTTGCTTCGAGTTCCCTGACCAACTAAACAATATACTCAACTTGATACAATTTTCCAGACCAACTGAACCATCTAATGAACTTGTTATCAGTTCCCTGACCTGCTGAACCGTGTAATCAACTTGTTACGAGTTCCCTGACCTGCTTAACCGTCTACTCAAATTGCTTTGAGTTCCCAGACCAACTGAACCGTCTACTCAACTTGTTACGAGTTACCTGAATACTGAAATATCTATTCAACTTGTTATGAGTTCCCTGACCAACTGAACCATTTACTCAACTCGCTTCAATTTCAATGGCCTGATGAACAGTCTACTCAACTGGAATCGAGTTCCCTGACCTACTGCACACCTCAGTTTGAATCCAGTTCCCTGATCTACTGCACACCTCCTCATTAAAGTCGAGTTCCCTGACCTTCTACACCATGTGTCTTAAGTTTCTTCCTGACGGGATGTATCTCCATCTGGTATGGCATTATAATTAATATTACGGTAGTTTTATTTTAACGTGTTAAAACTTCACATATCTACAAATAATTGCTTCAATACACATTGTCAATCAACAATGTTATTAAAAATTAAACACACTTTTCCTTCTAGCTTGGCGTAAGTTTCTCTTACATATATTTTGCTTGTGGTGCGATTGCTTCCATTTCCGGATAGCGCGCAAAATATAATTCCCGATAACTACTTAAAATGATATTTAAAAAATAAAATAAAAATAACTAACTGCGTTTGGTGCGAAATATTATAATTTTTTTTCTCCATAAAATGAAATCGTCTTAATTTAAAATATGGTGAAAATAAATAGTCGGTTTAAAAGTGGTTAGGACATTGGGATATTAATATAGTTCATGGGCGTCAAATAAAAAGTGTGCAGTGGCGTATCATGAGGGAGAGGGGGAGGGGGAAGGATTGCAGAAAAGATTGAGATTCTTAAATGTGCGTTACTTGGGTTCATTTTTTTATCAAGTAACTTTAGAAGATAAGTTAACTCATTGCTATCGCCATTGTTTGGCGAGCTATAACTATATCCCGTGTTTATTTCAGAAATTTTCCCCCGGGGGGACTTCAGATTTTCGGGGGGGGGGGGGCGGGGCCGGGGGGCGGAGGCGTGGCTAGGGGGGGCGTCTACCCTGTATGCAGGACGGGTGCCAGACTAGTGGGGGGGGGGAATGGGTATTTAATTGGTTTCAGGGTTTGGGGGGGGGGCGTAAAATGATGTCCCCTGATGCAAAACACCGTAGATACGCCCTGCTGGTGGCGTCGAAATAGGGCGGATTGAGTGGTCCACAAAGGTATCACTGTTTCATTATGTTGTAAAGAAACTTGGCTCGTCTCTGTTCTACCTTCCAATCTCTAGTTCGTTGTGTGGATGGTAACACTTGCTTTCTGTCACTCGTTATTCAACGTACACGTAACGGAAAACGCGATGACGATGGTTGCAGTCTTCGACCTTTCATTTGTCATCTACATCGAATTCACTTTCTCTCTCTCTCTTTCTCGCACTCAGCTCCGACGGTCCCCGTTCGTTTCTCTCTCTTTCCTTATGGGTTTCTCTCGTCTGTCGTCTACCTCTGTCCGGCAGAGTTCTCCCTGCCGGCTGCCCGCTTTCCTGTCCCGGCTGAGTTCTTCTAGTCCCATCTAATGGTCCCCTTTTATAAGTCCCTGAATTGGTCGTTGCGTCACTAGAGATTCTCCCCCCCCCCCCCCATGACTTTGATCTTTTGCTACATCTCTGGTACTAAAATTTGTTCCAACGCCACCCCCCCCCCACTCGTCGTTCAAATGGACATTAACTAACCACTGCTATCATATAACGTTCGTAATAGCCTCGTCACGATGTAATGCAACAACCGTTGGTCAGTCTCCATACTGTGGGACGCCACCCCAATCCCCCCGTATCCCCAGGTCACCTACCAAGATCTGAACACTCCACACTACGCCAATCTTAAAAAAAAATAATATCTTCCCGACATTACGTAACATCCTCACAACAATTTCTTATGCCTGGTCTCTAAGTGGCTTTAAGTGACGTGAACATCAGTCCACCCGAAGATAAAAATACCGCCAATCTACCACTTTAGCGTCGGCCAAGGAAAAATCCACTTGTTCCGGTTTGAAAACTGGGGGACTTCTGGCTAGCAACAAGATGGTGGAATAAAATAATAAAGCAAGGAAATCTGAAATTTAGACATAAAATTAAGGATTTGGATGGATGGATGGATGGATGGATGGGTGGATGTATGTATGGATGGATGGATGGATGGATGGATAGGATAGATTGGATAGATTGGATAGATGTATAGATTCGATAGATTGGATAGATTGGATAGATGGATAGATTGGATAGATAGATAGATGGATAGATGGATAGATTGGATAGATGGATAGATTGGATAGCTTGGATATATTGGATATAATGGATAGATGGATAGATGGATAGATGATATACGGGTAGATCGATAGACAGATAGATCGATTGAAGGATAGACCGATATACGGATAGACCGATATACGGATAGACAGGTAGACAGAAAGATATATACATATATATATATGTATAGATAGATAGCTATATAGATAGATAGATAGCTATATAGATAGATAGATAGATAGATAGATAGATAGATAGATAGATAGATAGATAGATAGATAGATAGATAGATAGATAGATAGATAGATAGATAGATAGATAGATAGATAGATAGATA
>CAXITT010000310.1:0-45772 GCA_964033795.1 Lymnaea stagnalis | reverse complement strand
ATAGATAGATAGATAGATAGATAGATAGATAGATAGATAGATAGATAGATAGATAGATAGATAGATAGATAGATAGATAGATAGATAGATAGATAGATAGATAGATAGATAGATAGATAGATAAAATCAATCTGGTTGCTCTTTATTCATTGTTCATTACTTTGCTTTGTTGATGTTATTTGAAGTTCGAATTTATGAAATACTATTAATGTAATGACTACTGAAAATATTACACTCTACCACCATCATAACTGTTTGATTAAAAAAACATTAGGCACAAAATAATATAAAAATACATTTTATTTAAATAATTTTGAACGGTTTAATTGAAATGAAAAAAAAACTTCAAAAATCAAATCTTGATAAAAATCAAATAAACTGCCACTAAGGACATACCAGAAAGTCTGCAGAAGCCCGTGTATTTGATCCTATTTGGTCATATCAGGGGAAAATGATGTTTTCAACGAAAGTTGATGTTTCTCTTTCAGTTTAAATGTTAGCGGCTATCAAATGCTTGAAATACGCTAGCAAAGGATAAAAACGCGATCAACACACTTTGCCCAAATTCATTGCATCGTGATTCTATAGAATGCCGAGCTCGATTTAGGCATTTTATGAAACCACCCAACGGAATTTAAAGGATTTGAGCATTAAAAAAAAAATAGCGCAGTCGTGACAGTTAATTTTTTAAAAATTGAAAAGTAATTTTGAAAGGCTCCACTACTTTCTCACTAAATGAATGGGGTGCCTCCCCCCCCCCCCCCCCCAAAAAAAATGTGGTTTCCCTTGAATACTTTGGACAAAGAATGGGGGGCCCCCCCCCCCCCCCCCCAACAAAAAATGTGGATTTCCATAGATACATTTGGCAAACGGATTACACTATTTGGGCTGCCAGCGTGCATATGCGGCTGTCAGTGTGGCTATGCGGCTGTCAGCGTGGATTTGCAGCTTTCAGCGTAGATATGCGGGTGTCAGCGTGGATATGCGTATGTCAGCGAGGATTTGCAGCTGTCAGCGAGGATAAGCGGCTGTCAGCGTGCATATGCGGATGATTTGTGCCGGTCTAAGACGACACAAGGTTAACTGCAATACCTATCAGCGGGATCTCATTTTTGTTGCGAGAATCCAAGTTTTATTGTTGGCTTGAGTAGACACTGTTCAGGATAAACACATCTCTTTTATACCACTTGCACAACAGCAGTATAACGGAAGCTGGTGATTCTTTGTTAAGGGCATACATAGCAAAACGTATCCATTGCTTTCGTGTATTCAAAAGTAGTTTTTAAAATTTCATTTATGAAGTTCAGGGCTGCTTCAATAAATAATAAAAACAAATAGAATTAAAAATTCTGATGTAACAGACAACATAAGCATGAATTCTATTTTTTAAAGCCTATACCAAATTCCACCCCACCCCTTTTTTTTTCTTTCTAAACTGCAGTTCATTTAATAAATAGTGGAACAAGATATGAAATGGCTTGAAAAAAATACAGAAAATTAAATTTTTATGGGCGTTTCGGCGAGATGTCTTCTTCAGCTGATATGCACAAAAAAGAAATCAAAATATATTTAAAATTTAAAAAACTCAAAACAACAACTGAAGTACTTAAAAAAAAAATGATAATTAATACAATCCACGTGAGATGTCATTTTAACTTGATTGAAGTAATTCCCTAGTTTTTTGAGTTTTTTTTGGGTACTTTTTTGAAAACACGACTAGTGACTATAGTAATAAGTTATGTATTTTACACCGTAAACTCATTTTTTTTTCCTTTTGTGTTGTAAAAATTTGGACCCCAAATGGAATACGTTATATTAACAACATAGTTTCCACGCAACCTTACTCGTTTTGTCAATGTTAAAACAAAATGTATAAATTTAAACTAAATTGTATCGGAAGTTTCAAACGAGTTTAAACAGGGCTCCGTCACTAGTGTTAAGTTTACAACCCCTCTTGCTGGTACAAAACTCTGGTCAATAAGTAATTAATTACCTGTTAGGCTGAGGGGTCATGTTGGGCCCATCTGTTTTGAAGCGGATAGTCACGGCTGACACCGGTCAACACTCTAAAGATGATTCGTATGTCAGTGCTGGTTAGTCTTGCCCTCGCCGGGTGTCTATCGCTTAGCAATGGAGACCCGACAAGCGAAAGCCTCGAGTTGGATAGGGCCATGTCCGAGTTCTCACTCAGGCTATACAAGGAGCTTGCACTGCAAAAATCCAACGCAATCTACTCGCCCGCCAGCATTTACCTTGCTTTGTCCATGGCTTACCTTGGGGCGAGGGGCAGTACGGCTGAAGAAATGAGAACTGTCTTACAGGTAAGCTTTGGAAACATCTCTCAACTTTGAGTATTTATATATGGACTATAGCTTATTTTCTTCGCATATTTATTGTCGTCCAGGAATAACATGTTTCGAGCAATCCATTCGTCCTCGCGAGATGACGGTGCAACTTTTTTTTATGCACTTCCGCGAATGACTGAGGTCGATTATAGAGTGTTTTTTTCGTTGATGTACCTTCACTGCTCATTTCCTTTACCCATTAATGTTTCTTTCTTCGGCAAGGACTTCTTTCCATGCATTCTCAGTCTTTTGGATTCCTATTTTTACAGGTGTTCGCCAGACGGAATCTGTCACCAGCGATAATTGTTCTTGTAGCTCCCTCCATTTTGTTTACATACATCTTTATAGCTTAGTGGTGGGGGTGGTTTCCTGTCCTTATTCCAGTTTTCCATAAGGGCAGTCCTTATATGGCCTAACTAGCAGCGACGCCTGTTTACTACACGTTGAGAAAATGCTGCTCATTTTGATACGACCCAGAACATCTTTTTTTTTTTTTTTTTAAAGCACCGTGTCCTGCCACTGAATGCTCATAATGTGACACATCAGACATTTTTGTAATTCATTCAAATCATGATCAGTCCTAACTCCCTGCAGAAGATCAACACGTTTTTTTTTTTTTTTTTTTTTTTTTAAAGCACCGTGTCCTGCCACTGAATGCTCATAATGTGACACATCAGACATTTTTGTAATTCATTCAAATCATGATCAGTCCTAACTCCCTGCAGAAGATCAACACGTTTCTGTAGCTCACCACCCTTTCGTGTTGTTAGGAAAAAAAATCGTCGGCTAGCGGCAGTTAAGAATAAAGATATTGAGTCATCTTGCCAACACACCCGATTTTCCATACTTGCAGTCCCTGATGACAAACTGCAGGAGCAGGAAGAAGACAAAAAAAAATGGTGTGACATCTTAGGTTTGCGGCTATGAATGAATCAGATAAAAGTATTTTTTTAAAAACATAATTTCTTCATCTCGTTTTATTTATTTATATTATTGAAATTTAATAAATTTAACTGTGTTGGCGTCACATGTAATATAAAAAAAAATTAATTAATTACAGATTAGAAACGTCACGAACATACACGAATTGCACCGGAAATGGCTCGAGTACATAACAACAAGGAACGATTCCACGTTGCTGGTTTGTAACAGCGTCTGGTCCAATCCTAACGTCATCGTTCACCAGGAGTATAAGGTACCACATTTAATGGTAACGGGATGGACACATAGCATAGTATCTACATACTATGCTCAAATCTGATATTTTGTGTTCCCTAGTAATTAATGTGTGCACTTCAAATGGGTTTTCTTTTTAAATTGAAATATATATATTTTTTAAAATTATTATTTGCGTGTTTGTTATATTTCTGATAGTTGTGAATGCTTTTTGCTCTCATGTGTAGAGAGTTAACCAGAAATGAGTATAATACAAATATCTGAACTCTAAAGAAATGCATTTTTTTATGAACAATATTAATCAATTTTTTGTTAAAAATAAATAATTTGTACAATTAAATAAAACCTAAAAATAAAGTATTTCGTATAAATTCTTTATGAGCATTCTTTTTCATTGTATTTTATATTAATATTCTAACCTGCTTTTTCTAATCTTAAGAGTGTTGACCTGTGTTAGCCGTGACTATCCCCTTCAAAACAGGTGGCCCGAAATACCCCCCCCCCCCACCTGCTTTTACACCGAAGATTAATTTTATCAATTATATCCTAAAAACAAAAGAAACTATTAGCATAAAATTTGAAAAACAGGGAAAACTGATCTTTTTAGTGGGTTGGGTTTTGGGGGCGGGGTTGAAATTTTTATATAAAATAAGTTGTCATCGGCCACAGGTCTATATGTCATGTTTCAGCTCGATAGATTGACGGGAAATGGGCCAATTCGTCGTCCGAAGATTTTGCCATAAACACACAAAAGCGAAGTGAATAAAAAAGGATTTAAAAAGAACAAGTTATCCCTCCCACCCCGTAATAAGAGATGACACTTAATTTAAAAAAAAAAAATAATTAAAAATGCAATAAAGTTGTGTATGTCTCACCCAGGACGAGCTGATCAGTCGATATTACGCTGATGTTGAGCGGCTGAACTTTTCATCTCCTGACGGCCCAGAAAAACCCATCAACGATTGGGTGTCCAACCGGACCGCCGACAATATTCGCGAGATCATCCCCAAGGGGCTTCTGAGGGAAAAAGACACCATTCTCGTCCTCGTCAACACCATCTATTTCAACGGCACGTGGGAGAATCAGTTCAGCGAAGAGGCAACCGTGAAGGGCATGTTTCACAGGTCGGACAACACAGGTGTAGACGCTGATTTCATGCACCAAGTGGGACTGTTTGCTTACAAAGAAGAGGCTTACATGGGGGCTGACTTGGTGAGGTTGCCTTTCAAAGGCGGTGATATTTCTTTCTACATTCTTTTACCCAAGTCCGTATCTGGTTTGGTCAAAATCGAGAAAGGACTCTCAAGCGATAGCGGGGTACTAGACTCATTGTTTGATGGCATGCCAATGGAGGATCTCTTAGTTAAGATGCCCAAATTCAGACTGGAAGCTTCGATGAAGTTGAACGACCCTTTGATCAAACTCGGCATGCAGAAGGCCTTTTCGGTGGAGGCAGACTTCTCCGGGGTGTCCGACGGACTGGTGCGAATAAGTCAAGTGTGTCAAAAAGCCGTCATAGAAGTGATGGAATCGGGAACCTTTGCCGGAGCCGCCACTCAGATACTCGAGCAGGAATTAATACTCCCCCCTTTCGTCGACGTCAGCCGTCCCTTCATGTTCTTCCTCAGGGACGACAGAAACAAACGGATCCTGTTCCAAGGCAAGTTGACGGATCCATCAGTCACAAAGATCAACATAGAATAGAGCTGTGGACGACCAACGGCTCGTTTAGAATCTATAGACTTTATATTTTGACATTCGAGCTGAAGTTTGTGATTAAGTAAATATATCAATAAATAATGTTTGTTGGTCTCCATGAAATCGATTTTTTTATATTTTAAATTTCATTCAGTTTTAATTGGGTATTAAACTAGTTGCGTTATAGAAAACTGCCTAGGGCCACTGCACTTTAAGGGGCCCCGGCATTGGGGGAACAATTTTTTTTTTTAAAAAACGTATATTTTAAAAAAATATTTTGAGATTTTGCAGTGTGTGCCCCTCGATTTCTAAACATCATTGGCTTTCAATATTCATCAATTTATGTTCCACTCGAAAATAATTTATGCAACTATGAAATAAAGTAAACTAACGAGTAATATTTTAAATACATTGACTCTCTATCCATTCAAACAATTGTTGAGTGACCAATTTGTAATTTGTATTTTCATAAACTATTAAAGTTTTAAAAAAAAATTCCTTGCAAATAGTGTGAAGAGATCCCTCATTGAATCATTTGAGTTAGATGAGGAAGAAATTTGGGAATGTATTGGGAAAATAAAATAGAAAGATTTAGTGATGGTCAAAAATGGGTTAGAGAAAGTTCAATTTAATAATATATAATATAATATATATAGTGTTATTGATAATCTTTTAATTATTTATGACATTCACTGTCATATCTCATATCTCATAAACACATATGACTTAAACAATCTTAAATTAAACATTTACTAATAAAATAAGAAAGGTTATGTTACATATCCTTGTGCTATGTCTATGTGTTTCAAATAGTATCTAATGAAACATTAAAACATTACAATAGGACAGTTTTAAAAAAAAATTATCTTATAATACTTAAGGATTCAAGCATTACTGAGAAAATCATTGCATTAATTTATTATTTAAAAAAAAAAACTGTATATCTCAATCTAATCCTTCTCAATGTCGAGAATGGCAAAGCTAGAAACTAAATTGTTTATTTAGATAAAATATCATATTAGTTGCATGCAGTGTTTCTTTCAGAAATTCCCCCGGGGGGGGGGGGTGGCACTTCAGATTTTCGGGGTGGGGGGGGCAATGCCGGTTGGTTTATTGTTGGACATATTTTTTGTTCGGTGGGCCCTTAGCTTCCCCCCCCCCCCCCCGGAGATATAGCTGAAAGAAACCCTGGTTGCACGCTTGGTCACTTTTGGTTCTACACTTAGTAGTCTTGGTACAAAAATGTTCTGAATCCAAATTCAATGTCTAAGATATTGGGGTATAAAAAAACAAACAACGCTTTTAATATTTTGACGATTTAGACAGCAAGCTAAAGAAAAAATAATCATTTGATATAAACACTTCATTTCATTTGATATAAACACTTCATTTAATAAAATCTATTATATTGTTTTTGTTTACGCCCAATAAGTCTTGTCCATTAATGGCGGAAATCTATTATTAGAACACCCGGGCGTGCGGTCTGGCCAATCTCATTTAGACATTAATCAAACATCCGGGTTTTCCGTTGGGCCAATCTCCCAACAGCTGTTCGATACTTCTACGTTAATGTGAGCCATCGTAGTGGGGCTTAACCTAGACGAAAACGTGTCACAACTTTATTTTACGAAAGATTTTACAAACAAATTGTTACTGCTCTGTAATATGTAGAGGCGGAAATACATATTTAAAAGCTATGTTTTATAAAGTGCGCTTTGGCGTTTTCCGGTCTTAGAAATGACAAACCCTACTCTGTTCTAGACATTCTACGTCATCATGGCTTATCGCTAATTGCGGGAGGTAGTGTGAACCAATTATAAAATGAATGTACACCTTACCCCAAGCTTAAGCTATTTGTTCTTTTTTTTTATTACTTTAAAAAAAATTTTTTTTTTAAAAGCTGATAAGCTTAATGGAAGTATTTAATGTTCTAATCACTCGTCTTGACGGACGCAGTAAGGGCCCTAAGTCCAGGCCCGCGGTGTTGGTAGTTGCATCCATTCGTATTATTTGACACAAAGTGAATTTTTTTAACATTGGAGTAGCGGTAGCCATGTTCATCACTGAAATGTCAACATAACACAAGAAAATCATTCGCAATTATACATCAGATGCGTTTATTATGGTCTTTGAACCAGAACACGAAGAGAGAGAGAGAAAGAGAGAGAGAGAGAGAATGGAAGAGGGAGGGAGGACAGGCAGGTTGAGAGAGAAAGACTGAGGGAGAAAGAGGGGGGAAGGAGGAAAGAGATGGATAGGATGAGAGAGAGAGAGAGAGAGAGAGGGTCAGAGAGAGAGAGAGAGAGAGAGAGAGAGAGAGAGAGAAGGGGTGGGAGAGAATGACATAGGTTGGAGGACCTTTGTGAGGAAAATGTTGTGTGGCTCAGCTCAACAGATGGAGTTGATAGTCAATATACTGAGAGAGAGGGGGGAAGGAGGAAAGAGAGGGAGAGGATGAGAGAGAGAGAGAGAGAGAGAGGGTCAGAGAGAGAGAGAGAGAGAGAGAGAGAGAGAGAGAAGGGGTGGGAGAGAATGACATATGTATTTCAGGGTATGGCCAGTGACTACAATATCTTAGCTGGCTTCCATCTTCTCCATCTGAGGATCTGACAGCTTCCCATGAAAAAGTATTTGTCCCGAAGAATCCTGTCTTATGAAATACACAAAGGGATGATCGGCGTTGAATGTAAAAGGCGTTTTTTTAACCGCCGGGAAAGTACTCCGATTACTTACATCCACTTCTGTAACGGCTGCGGCAACTGTTCCAGACTCCTTGATCTCTACCATGGCCTTCTGCATGACCCCGGAAATGTGCGTTTTCGTTGCCGAGATCCCGGAGAAATTGGCCGATTCGGAGAAAGCCGAAGACAGCCCCAGTTTTTTCAGTGTGTTCTTGAGATCCATCGAAGCTGTAAACTGGAACTTGGGAAGACTGACAGCGACGGTGGCCTCCATAAAGTCATTGAAGAGCATGTCGTTGTCGAAATCGTCGTCGGCGATCGTTTTCTCTAGATCTGGCAATCCAGAGAATGTTCTCGGCAGAAGGACGTACATCGCGAACCGTTCATCGCTGTACGGTAGCCTGAGAACACCCGCGCCCGCGACGACCGACTCCTTGATTTCAAACCGTCCAGTCTGTGTCATCATCTCCACTTGAACTTTGAGCCCGTCTTGCTTAGTGAACGTCTTGTTCTTGGTGAGCGTCTCATTGAACCCCGAGTTCCAGTCGGCACTGAAGTAAACCGTGTTGACAATGATGAGACTCGTGGATGGGGACAAGACACCGTGGGGCACGATTGCTCTGATCTTATCACGTGTTTGTTTGGCCACCCAGGTGTTGATCGGTTGCTCTGGTCCGTTTGGGTTGGAGAAGTCGAGAGCATCAACGTTGGCGTAGTATTTAGTGACAAGTTCAGTCTGGTGGGAGGGATGAAAAAAAGAGATGGGGGTGTGGGGGGTATGCGTGTTATAGATTTAAAAATATGATTAACAGATTTTTCAAATGTGTCTTAAGTATACATCTGAATGTTTGAAAGTTAAATGGGACATGTTTCAAAGATCTACTTCTGTGAAGCAAATGTTAGATTTAAAAAGCATGAAACAGTCGCCATTATTTATATCAGAAAATTTCGTCAACCAGTATCTACTAACTGTGGCAGTAGCAGATTATTACATTATATTTCCTTCTAATCTTATGTTTAAATAAATCATTTCTCTGACACTGACAATGTAATAGGCTACACTATTATTTGTATTCATGAAAAAAAAAAAAACATGTTCCGTGAAATGTTTGTTTAGAAAGTGAAATATTACCTTTTTAATAAAAAAAAACAAAACAAAGTATTCCCTTAAGTATACTTTTTAGAACATTCAGGAATTGAGTGCAGTGAATTACATTGAATAAATATGAACAGAAAAAACAAAATACCAAGCAAGACAATCGACATCTATGACAACTATTTTTTTTAGCAGAACATCATGATTTGTTCAATCTGTTAGTGACCTTGTAGTCCTCAAGCAGCGTGATGTCTGGGTGGATCCAGACACTGTTGGCGATGTCCAGTGTGACGTCATTGACCTTGTTCAGGAGGTCAATGAGCTCCTGGTAATTGTCGTGCACTTCAATCTCAGGGGTCAGCTTCGTGTCCAGAAATACGGTTGAAAAGACGGTATGTATGAAAAGGAAAGAACAAAAACAATATTTTGTAGAACCGATCAAGGAGAAGTGGGCGAAATGGTGAGATGGGTAATTTTAGACATTGAATAGATACATGCAGTGAAAAGATGAGGTGAACATGTTCATCACGGGAAGCCAGTGAATCTTGTGGCCTTTATAAACATTCATTTATTTGTGGCTTTTTGGTAACTCAAATATAACCTAGACACTGGAAATATAATTACACGAAAACATCAAACCTTCGCATCTTGGAGAAGAACAGCGTACTTATTTGATTATTTTTTTGGTTACATTTCACTTGTACACTGTACTGCGTTAATTATATTGTGTTTATTATACTGTGTTCCTTATGTTTGGAGTGTTAGTGCCGCCTCGGCTGGACCAAGATTTTCGCGGCCCACTTCTATGAAAAACTCTTAAGGTGGCCGAAAATGCAGCCAAACTATATTAAGAAACGGAGTGCGGCCCGGAGCAGACCACCACGTCCGTCCACCCTTACTGCGTCACTAAGTGTACTGCCCTGTGTGGTGTTAAACAAAGCATATATAAACTTCATGCTTATGTTCGTAGAACAGTGCTTCTCAGCCTTTTGGTCGCGACGGTCGAACGACCCTTACACAGGGGTCGCCTAAGACCATCGGAAAACACATATTTATGAAATAACAACGAAAATAATTTTTATGGTTGAGGGTAATAACAACATGAGAAACTGTATCAAAGGGTCGTGGCATTTGGAGGGTTGAGAACCACTGTTCTAGAATCTAACTATATAATAGCATCTATAAAATATATGAAATGTACCTGTAAAGCGGTCCTCAATTCGTTAGCCGTGTTACCCCTTGCTCCAAGGTAGGCCATAGACAGGGCCACGTGAGCACTGAAAGGTGAGAAGACAGCGTTTGGCCGGTTGATGGCCAGGTCCTTGTACAGTTTCTGGGAGAACTTGGTGGAAGCTGTGGACAATGGGACGAAATCTCGTGTCTCGGGAATCCCCCATGCGCAATCGACACGTCCAATGATGGCCAGTAGACCCACAACGATAGGAAGCAATCGGATCGCCATTATTATCATGTCTTCTTTTTATGACAACAGAACAAGTGTATAGTGTTTAGTGTTCGGACCTTGTTTCCAAACAGTTTTTACTTTTTGTTAAGACGAAAACGCGAAACTGATAATTGCTTATTGACCTGACCATGGTCACCGAAAGCGTACGCATCAGACGGAGCGGTAGATTGGAGGGTGTGTTACTAGTCTGGATTGTTGTTACTATTGGCTGGATATAGTGTTACTAGCCTGGATTGTTTGTTACTATTGGCTGGATATAGTGTTACTAGTCTGGATGGTGCGTTACCATGCTGGATTGTGTTTCACTATGCTGGATGGGGTGTTACTAGGCTGGGTGGCGTGTTATTAGGCTGGATGGTGTGTTACTAGGCTGGATGGTGTGTTACTAGGCTGGATGGTGTGTTACTAGGCTGGATGGCGTGTTACTAGGCTGGATGGTGTGTTACTAGGCTGGATGGCATGTTACTAGGCTGGATGGCGTGTTACTAGGCTGGATGGTGTGTTACCAGGCTGGATGGTGTGTTACTAGGCTGGATGGTGTGTTACTAGGTTGGATGGTACAAGTCTCGAGGGGTGGGGGGCTTTAGTCTTGTGTTCAAGCTAGACATCTACGGGGAGCCCTTTAGTCTTATATACAAGCTAGGCAAGATAGCTTGGGGGGGGGGCCCTTTACTCTAATATCCCAGCTAGGCTCGTCTGCGGGGGACAATAAACATAAAATGCCCCACAAAGCTCGTCTTTCCCTTTAAACGTTCAACCAACTGTTGTTGCCCGGGGATGACATGAACATCGTAAACTGTGTCGGCCTGGACATAGAATCATTAAGGAGAAAACCTGAGAGTGATGCAACACACTTCAGCACTAATTAGCGATGTATCAAAACAGTGGTTCTCACGTTAAGAGTCAAACGTATAAGACAAAGGCCGCCGATTTGTTTACTCAAACTACAAACATGTGTATGTATTAAGGTGATATGTTTAAAAAAGATCCAAAAAAGACCCCAATTCAATAACACAGCATGGCGTACAAAATCAACTTCTTGGATTTTCTACATCAAATACACAACAATAGTTGTATTTATGTGCGATAGTAAAGAGAGTGGAATGTATACTTTAATTACACAATTGTATTTCCAGATATGGATGTTGAGAGAAATCACATTTCTTTTATTAGTGTTCTCAAGTTTCATGCCTAAAAAAAAAGACAAGACACCTGTCTCTCTCTTTCTCTTTCATTTTTCGGTTACTTATTGATATGCCGCTAACGTGATCTTCATCATTTGATGTACATTTCGTGGACATCATTCTCACTCGTCTTCACCTTTCCTCACTCTTGATCCCTCATATTCACTCAAGCTGTCTTAACTACTGTAGCTTTATACTTGTATTTCTCCGTAAACCATCATTTCTCCCACCATTACACCCCCTCTATCTTATTAATTCATACGCGTGATGGCCACATTTTACATACAAAATCCAACCACTTTACTTTCATGCATTATTCGACCTTAACACCATTAAGTCTTAACACCATTCAGTCTTAACACCATTCGGCCTAAACACTATTCAGCCTTAACATCATTCGGTCTCAACACCATTCAGTGTTAACAATATTCAGCCTTAACATCATTCAGCATTAACACCCTTCAACCTTAACACCTTTCGGCCTCAACACCATTTGACCTCAACAACATTCGGCCTTAACACCGTTTGGCCTCAACACCATTCAGCCTCAACACAGTTCGACCGTAACACCATTGGGTCTTAACAAAGTTCGGCATTAATTTTCCCCAGATCTAATTCTATTATTCTCAAGTGGAACTGTTCACGTGATCACACAAATTGAACAACACCTAAAAACAAAAGTTTTTCGTATAAGTCCTTCATAAAATGTCATATCGAGCAATAGCGGGGGGGGGGGGGGGGTAAATGGGTCTGAACATTTGACAACACATGCATTCAAGTAACGCACTTTAGAAGAATCCCAATTAGCCCCCCCCCCTTTTTCAACCCACCGAGGATCGCAACCGCATTTTTTTTCACGCCCCTGAACTATATTAATATTCTAATGTCCCCCCCCCCGTTTTTACACCGAGATTTATTATACCAACAATATATTTAAAAGAACAGAAAATATTACGCACCTAAAGCACTTGCGATATTTGAAAGCATCTCATGTAACCCAGCTATCGAGACCCTATGTACCAAGTTTCAACTCGATAGGATGACGGGAAGTGGGTCAATTAGCCGTCCAAATGTTTGACTTAAAAAAAACACAAAAAACCACACGAACTAAAGCCAAGTTAATATAAAGGTAACTGATAACTCTTAAATTTTTTGGATTCGAAATCGACAAAACAGTCGTTTAAAAAAAGACATCTACCTTTGTTTATGTTCGTAAATACCACCCAATAAATAAAGGGAACCTTTTACCTTCCCCAATAAAGTTTTGACTGACTAGACCCCCACCCCCTTTTTTGATAAGGGGATGGGGTGGGATTGAGGGCTCTAGTGCATGCCCCACCAGATGTACTTTGCGAGATCCCATGGCTTTTTATAAAAACAGAAAAAAAAGCATTTTTGCTTGGTTAATACCTTATAAGACCAGGGTTTGTTTAGACTCCCTGTCAGCCATTTTGTTTCCCGCGGGGCGACAAAGCGGTCCAGCATTTGTGATTTGAGTACGTGGTACGGTAAGCTCAGTGTCTTGCACTTAGCAAATACATATTCAGTAAAAAAAAACGTACATAACACATTATGTTGTTTTAATAGGTATGGAACGAAACCAGCTTTGACAGTTATCTCATCCGTAAAAGTCAAAGTGCACAAATAGAATTGTCAACGTGTTTTCACGGACGACTCTGTGTGATTATTATTTAAACTTTCACGAAGGATAAACCTAAAATAACGATTTTAATTTTGTCCTTTGTGTGTGTGTGTGTGTGTGTGTAATATTATTGTCCATTGAACTATAAATAAATTTATGAAAACTAAAGAATCGTGAAACCGGTGTATTATTTCGTTGATGTAGCCCGATAAAAGACTTGATAAAGTCTTGATGTTCTAGAACAGGGGTCTCCAAACTTTTCAGCCCGAGGGCCGCATTAACTATCAAACAGCAGTTCGGGGGCCGACTACACACTCGAGTCCAAATAAAAAAGAATCAAAACATGGATGATTTTTTATATTATTTATGTAATATTATTTCATTCAGTTATTATTTAAAAACACATTGATACACGACACATGAACACCCGTATTAGTGGGAATGGTGAAAATGTTTCCTAGATGCCAAAATATCAGTGATTAACAGACATTTCTGGATTTAGATTTGATGTCCCTAACATCAACAGTGACCTGAGATTATCATTGGAAAAATGTATTCTGAAATTGTACTTCACGTCTTTTGTTCGTGAAAATGTTTGTTCACACAGGTATGTTGTTCCAAAGATTGAAAGGTACATTGATGCAATAGTTTTGAAATTAGGAAAGTCTTACTTGGGCGAAAACTGGTTAAAAACCCACCAGTCATTCTTTTAACTTGTCCATAAGGAGGTCATTTGCTAGCAACTCAATGACCTCCAGGTGCTGTTCATCTGGGCGACTGGCCACATCTGCTTCAAATGGGTTTTGAAAAAGTCTCACTTCTTCTGCCTTTAAATTTAAGTGAAAAAAAAAACGCTGCTGAAACTTCGGCTGATGATCTCCCATGCAAATGACGTGGGGAACTCTGCTGTTGCTTCGGCCATGAAGACTATGCACTGCTGAAAGAGCGTTAAGTTATTGGCATGTACTTGTTTCAAAAACAATACGAGTTTGGATCTGAAGGCCTTTAGGTGATGAATAAATCAGAAACTTTATTTTTCTCTCCTTGCAGTTGTAAGTTCAGAAAATTTAAATGACTAGTTATGTCTGCAGCAAAGGCCTATTTCCATACCCTCTCTTCATCAGACGGTAATGGCTGTGGCTTGCCTTTTTACTTTCCAGGAAGTCACCTATTTCCTTTCTTAACTTAAATACTCTGCTCAGAACTTTCTCACAACTTGGCCTCTCGTATTGCTGTGTAATATAGTAAATCTTGCGATTCTGTGTCTAAATCTTTCAACAGGTCTCTGAACTGTCTATGGTTGAGCCCATATGACCTTATGAAATTAACTCTCTTCACCCCAGGATTCAGTACACTGCTAATGTTCACATATTTAGCACACAAAGCTTATGGCAACTTATGCTGAATAATACAGCGCAGGAACATTGGTTGCAGAATTTTTTCTCATTACACAGCTGCTTTACTTGTCCAGCCAAGACCTTCTTTATGCCACTCATGTTATTTCCCCCTTCAACAGTCAGGCAACTGAGGTTAGTCCAGTCCAAGTTATAATCAGCACATTTTTTTTCAACTCATTGAATATACCCGCTACGTTAACAGTTACGTACATACTATGTAGGGAAACCAACTCTTGTGTTATGTTCATGTCTTCATCCCCACCTCTAATGAACACAAGCAGTTGAGAGGTGGGACAGCTGTCCAGCGATTCATCCATTGCAATTAAATTTGGCGAAACTTGCTTGCATTTTTCGCTATTTGAGTCACAATTTTTTCAAAGCTCCACCACTAGATGGCGTTATATCATCTCATTGACTGTGAACGGAAGTAGAAAAACTAAGCAGCGAATAAGGTTTTGCAAAGTAATGATCGGTTAGAAAACATAACGCACCACTGCGCGCCTCTATTTTAGTTCGGTAAAAACATAACGTCCACATAAGCGGCGTCTGATCTTGGCAGGATACACGTACATTTCCGTAATTTTTCCCGTAGACAAAAACGTCTCCTCGGGCCGCATAAGGGGGCCTCGCTGGCTGCATGCGGCCCGCGGGCCGTAGTTTGGAGGCCCCTGTTCTAGAATGTAAAAAAAAAAAATATTTTTTTCAAACATTTGAAGCTTATCGTCACTTGGCATGTTCTTCGTTGAATTACTTGATATGAACAGATAATATAAATTATTATAATTATTTTTACTCATCTTCTTCATGTTACTGTTATTATTATTGCTGTTATTATTATTATTATAATTATTATTGTTATTATTGCTCTTATTATTATGAGTGTTATTAGTGCTAATTATAATTATAACATCATTAATTACGTTACATTATTATTGTTGTTATTATTGTTGTTAATTTGTTATTTTTCAACTTTACGCCTGTTATAAAAAAGACATCACATGTACATCTTGTGTTCAATAGACTAACTAGCTTGAAATGATGTACAGAGCCATGATTGCGTTGGCCACCATTGTCGGCTGCTTATCGCTCGTGGCCTCCACTCCTGACGTCGATGTTCTGACACTGGCCAGAGCCACGTCCAGGTTCTCTCTGCAGTTGTACAAGGAGCTGGCCCTCAACCCCACCGTAGCTTTCTATTCCCCTTTCAGTGCCCACACCGCCCTGTCCATAGCGTATCTTGGGGCCAGGGGGACGACGGCCGAACAGATCAAAACTGTTCTACAGGTCAGTTGGGAAGAGTGTGTTGAGTGGAGCGAAGCAAGCAGAGAGACAGAGGGTGGTTGTAAGGTTGTGTTGAATGGAGTGAAGCAAGACAGAGGGCGGTTGTAAGGTTGTGTTGAATGGAGTGAAGCAAGACAGAGGGTGGTTGTAAGGTTGTGTTGAATGAAGTAAAACGAAGAGAGACAGTTGGGGGGGGGGGTAGTAAGCATATGTTGAATGGAATGAAGTGAGACAGACGAAAGTTGTAAGCTTGTGCTAAATGGAATGAAGAGAGACAGAGGAAAGTTGTAAGCTTGTGCTGAATGTAATGAAGAGAGACAGAGGAAAGTTGTAAGCTTGTGCTGAATGGAATGAAGAGAGGCAGAGGAAAGTTGTAAGCTTGTGCTGAATGTAATGAAGAGAGACAGAGGAAAGTTGTAAGCTTGTGCTGAATGGAATGAAGTGAGACAGAGGGCGGTTTTAAGCCAATATACAAAGACGCCTGGGGTTAGTTGAACAGATAAATGTATCCTACAAAGTAGGTCTGCTTGCAAGTATGTTTCAGTATTGCATAACAAAGATAATATCAGCTTGACAAGACAATATCCTTCAATGGTTCCGGTCACTCACCGACTGCTGAGTGAGGTAAGTGAATGTTGAGACGTGGGATTCCAGCAGTGTGCTAATCTTGAGTTGCAAACCGTTCTGAGTAAGTGCCTCACATTAACATTCAACGATGTTTGCTGAACGTGTGTGGTGGTCAGTGTGGTCAAGTGGGCATTGAACGGGAACAGATAATACAACTTAATCAAATGTGTATGCATTTGATCATATTAACCAACAAGTTAATCCGTGGAAAAAGAGTGCATCAGATACCAAGGAATGTTTTGGTGGTAACTTAGGAACTTCAAAAACAAAACAAAAAATGATATGGTGTTAAGTCTTAAAACTTGTTTGTTTTAAAGAGCAAGATGATGTTACTGAAAAAGGGCAGTAAGTTTCAAGGGTCAAGGGTGATCAAAGGGAGATATCATTTAACAAAATATATATATATATATATATATATATATATATAAAACGAAAGAGAGAAAAAGGCGAGCATATAGCAGATATTTGTTATTTAACTGAACATGTTGAAATAAAATTTCATTATTTTGTTTGTTTTAAAGAGCAAGATGATGTTACTGAAAAAGGGCAGTAATTTTCAAGAGTCAAGGGTGATCAAAGGGAGATATCATTTAACAAAATATATATATATATATATATATATATATATATATAAAACGAAAGAGGGAAAAAGGCCAGCTTATAGCAGATATTTGTTAATTAACTGAACATGTTGAAATAAAATTTCATTATTTCTTTCTCTATCCAAAGTTGGATTAACATTGAAAATTAGAGTTACAATAGTTTCTATGATTTACCTGGTTCATATAACATTCGATTAACAATATATACTAGGGCTTAACCGGGTGCAGTTTTTGTACACAGGGTCCGGGTATTTTGATAAAAGACCCAGTGGGTCCCGTTGTTTAAAAAAAAAGTTATCTTCTCATTTTCTATAATATATGCCGGCCTTTAAACAATAGCCCTAACGACAGTCCTACACCATACCCGTGGCACGTTGTTGATTAATATAATAGTCGCCTCCGAAAAAAATTGAAACTGTTTAACCTGAGCTCAAACGTCACACATGAAGCTCGCTGCTTGACAGCTTTTTTTCCTTCCCAGTCGGTACTATTAATATAAAACATGCTGAGTAGGGAAGGTTCGGTTGCGAAAAAGAAGCAGCCACACCAGAAGCAAACTATTTATAAGATATAACATAAATATTTCTTTCCAGCTTTCGAGTCTACCCGAACCACACGATGCCTACAGCAAACTTCTCACTGACCTCAACTCTACGCAACGCGTGACTCTGCTGACCGCCAACGGTCTCTGGGCCAATCCCACTTTGCCAGTCTTACAGGAATACAAGGTATTGATTACACTTACCAGACGTGTACATCATTAGGGATTTTACATTCCCCAGGACTCAATGTACCAAGATGTCTTTAGTGAGGCGTTAGTCTGGAGGCGCGTATTGCTCCGTCCCCGGGTGAGCTGTTCGATATTAGGGGTTATGGTCAGGAAAGATATCTTCTCTGGACTGTTTACGTCAAAGCAATGTTTGGAAATTGAGCAGTACTTTGACCGCAAGTCTCACTACATCCACAAAGTCGGCCACACAGCATCCGGGTGAGAAGAGGGCTTCATTTACGGTAGATTCAGTGAACATCTGGGCATCATCAAATATTCAGCAAAATTCACCTTCTAATTCCATTTAATTGAATGAAATCACACACAAAAAGACAAATGTGACGTTTACATGACAGCCGTGGTAACATACTATACAGAAAAACCTGCAAGAATAAATTCTGTGAACATATTGGTATCACAGTGAGGCATCAAACAATTGCGGGATACAATTTCCCCGTCAATTTGTATGTGCATCTAAGCTACTTGAAAAGCCTAGCTCCCTATTCTCCTACTCTTTTTACTCCATCTAGGCTACTTGAAAAGCCTAGCTCCCTATTCTCCTACTCTTTTTACTCCATCTAGGCTACTTGCAAAGCCTAGCTCCCTATTCTCCTACTCTTTTTACTCCATCTAGGCTACTTGCAAAGCCTAGCTCCCTATTCTCCTACTCTTTTTACTCCATCTAGGCTACTTGCAAAGCCTAGCTCCCTATTCTCCTACTCTTTTTACTCCCTCTAGGCTACTTGCAAAGCCTTGCTCGCTGTTGTCATATTCTTATAACTCTTAGCGTTAATTTCATGTTACCTTATGTATTTTAGACCAAATAATACTTAAAGAATTTTAGGCCAATAATACCACGAATTTTAGGCCAATACTACCAGGAATTTTAGGCCAATAATACCACGAATTATAGGCCAATAATATTTCAAGTAAAGTGCTTCATAAAGGCAAGCTTTCCTTTCATTTTTTTTTATTCATTAAATTAAAAAAAAAAATCTCCCCCCCCCCTGTATTTAGGACAGCGTTGCAAGTAAATACTTCGCTCAAGTCGGTGTCCTTGAATTCTCAAAAGCTGGTGGCCCGGAGGGTCCGATCAACAGCTACATCGCCCAACAAACTCAGGGCAAGATAACAGACGTACTGGGCGTCAGGGACGTCAAGCCCGGGACGTCCACCGTCCTGGTCAACGCCCTATTTTTCAGCGGCGCCTGGAAGTCGCCGTTTGACGTGAGAGACACCAAGACGGGAGCTTTCCAAAAAAATGAGCGCATTGATCTGCAAGTCGACTTCATGACTCAGGTCGGGACTTTTGACCTCAAGCTGTCCGCCGTTGAGAACGTCGACGTCGTGAGACTCCCGTTTCTTGACGAAAGATTCGCGTTGTACATTGCGCTCCCAAACGCGCCTTCAGATCTAGCAGCTTTTGAGACACAGATCACTGGGGAGAGCTTTGATATAAATGTTTTGTTCACAGGCTTAACCAGCACAAGGGTGAATCTAACCCTGCCCAAATGGAACATCACGTCCACGTTGAAACTGAACAACGCTCTGATTGATTTGGGAATGCCTGAAATCTTCACGCAAGCAGCCGACTTTTCGGGAATTTCCGGTTTGCCCATCTCGTTCATGCAGATTCTGCAGAAGGTGGCGATAGAGGTCTCAGAGACGGGCACAGTTGCCTCGGCAGCAGACGTTGTTGTGCTGGCAGGGTCAAGGCAATCATTCGAAGAACCCCCAGTTGATTTCAAGGCCGACCACCCTTACGTTTATTTCCTAAGGGACGACCTGACAGGTCTGATACTATTCCAAGGAAAGCAGGCAGATCCTACCATAAGTCATTTTACTGCGGGAGAACTCAGTTAAGACAAAAGTTGAAAAAAAGTCAAAACTGATTAAAGACCAGTTGCTCTGATTTGTGCTTTCATTGTTTTGTTTTTAAATTTTATTTTAGCATAATTCTATACTTAACGCTACTTCAACTATTAAAACATAATTTGGAAATAAATTCAATACGTTTTAATAATTTTTCTGATTCTCATCGCATGAGAGTTACAATTTAGAGACTGGACATTACAAAGGAAAAAAAGTAATTCAATTATTTCAGTTTAGAGATGGATAATGAACAGCTCTAATCAAGTCCATACCTAAATAGGAAGCCAGGTAAACGAAAGGGATAAATTGCATCTGCGTACCCTGTATAAAGAGGACACATAAAGTTGAAAGTTGATCGTCTTTCTCTTTTGAAATGTTCTTCACTCCCTACAAGACAAAGCCTGTAAAGCCAGATAACAATTGATGTAAAACCAGGTTCTGTGTCAGAAGTACATAACACTTAGTATAACAATTAGCAGTTTCAATAGATATTTATATGAAGTTTATTTTTATCACTCAATTGCATTGCATTTTTCTTAATTTTTAATTAAGTGGAAATTCTGTTAGATATTCCCGCCAGTTGAGCCCCCCCCCCGCCCCACCCCGACAGCGTTCAATTTTGGAAGCGCTAGGGTCTTATTTCGCTCTTCTAAAGAAGAAGACTTCTGAAGGCACCCTGGTCCGCCAGATGCTGGAAATACATTTTCAAGCCCGAAGACCTGTCACAATGGAATGAAAATTGTATATGCTTTTTTTAAAATATTTGTTAATTAACTAAGCTTATATAACTTTTTGTTATGGTTGAGCAATTTAAAAGGGGACTTGGTTTTTGGGTGTACAAAATTTGCGTAACTATTTCAGCCGTTTTCAACATTGGCGATCACTGCAGAACTGTGCCATTGAACTATATTTGATAGTAAATTTTGAGCTCTTAAATTGCGTCACCAAATGGCATCCCGTAGAATAATAGAACCTATTAGAATGTAATTGATCTTTTCCCAGTCAAGAAGGATGTGGGCAAAGAAGGAGTGACACAGCATATTAACTCGGTGGCGTCAATATCAAGGCCAAACTAGCAGACACGTTGTCATAGCTAAAAATAGCTTCATGTTGAAGATTAAAAATAAGCCAATCCCTTGCGCTATAAGAGGCTATATTTAACACTACCTCCTCTTGGAGCATCATGATCTTGGTGACAAGCCCATAAAACTCCCAATCGAAGAAGAAACTTGTCTGGAGTCGGTAAAACTAGCCTCGCCGTTCAGAATAAAACTCAGCGATGAGTCGGGACAAACCTCGGTGAAGTTTGTAAGGACATCTGAAGAAGGGCATCAACGTTTGGATTTTGAAAATATGTTTCCAGATGTATGACGGGACGTACACGGGAAGACTTTGCGTGGTTGACCCGGTCTTCTCATTTTTTTCTTCATGAGTTTCCAACAATCATCACTCTTAGGATCTTCCTTTTTACAATAGGCACAAGTGTCTCTTGGTCTTGATTCTTGTGTGCAAGAATTGTTTGATGGTAATAACAAATTGACGGTTCGGTCCTATTTGTGTTTCTTCCAGTCTATTCTGGCCAGCAAGTATCAGGCGATTGCTGAGAGCTTCGACTTTTCGGCACCTGGTGGTCCGACGTTTCCCATCAACAAATGGGTGGCTAGTAAGACTCGGAACAAAATTACAGACCTATTGAAACCCAGGGATATAGCTCAAAGTACCCAGGCTGTACTAATAAATGCCTTATATTTTAATGGAACCTGGGAGTTTGAGGAGAGACTCACAGAGAAAGAAATATTTCAGATAAATGAACGCCAATCTGTACTAGTGAACTTTATGAAACAAATTAATGACCTTGACCTCAAAGTTTCCGCTACAGAGAATGTCGATGTTCTAAGACTTCCTTTTGTGAATAACAGATTTGCATTTTACATCGCCCTTCCCAAAACTACCACAGGTCTATCCGTCTTTGAGAAGAAGATTTTTTAGGACGACTTTGACCTGAATGCGTTGTTTACTGGATTCACCAGGAGGGCAGTTTTTCCTGACCATGCCAAAGTTTAAACTCACGGCCACGATGGAATTAAGCAAAAAATTGATAAACTTGGGGATGATCACCGCTTTTTCGGACGAAGCTGACTTTTCCGGAATGTCCACAGACCGTACTCACATCTCAGATGTCCGCCAGCGGGTAGAGATAGAAGTTGAAGAGAGGGGCGTGGTTGCTGCGGCTGCAACCGTAGTCAGATTCCTCGAGTCAGCCATTGGGCCTACACCTGATTCTTACATCTTCCGGGCAGATCATCCATTTATGTATTTCATTCGGGATGAAGAAACCGGACTGATACTCTTCCAAGGCAAACAGACGAATCCCACTGAGGCTGAAGTGACGGTAGATTAAACAAAATTGTTACTGTTATTTATTCGGGTTATTGCTTCCTTTAAAGTTAAGAATAAAATAACATGGTGGTCACGTAAATTAAACAACTCCTAAAAACAAAGTTTTGCGTATAAAGCCTTATCTATTTTTTAAAATTTGCATTTATGTAATATTGTACGTAATTTATCATTTATGTCATTGGGCTCTAGCTCGATAGTTTGCTGTTTTCTTAAGAGAGTTAGTTAGAACATTTTAACTCAAACTGCTTTTAGTAAAGTATTGTAGCATTCCAGCTTAACACAACCTCACGAGGCGTGCCAAAATGATGTGCGTATCTAGCTATACCAATCTGATGTGTCTTTATAGCTGTAACAAAATGATCTGTCTGTCTAGGTGAGAAGAGTGATGCCCCCATGGAGTGAAATGTGAAAATGATTTGGACGATAAGCGGCATGGTGTGCAATGACAAGAAAGATATAAAAAAAGAAGAATGATTAAAACATTCAACAAGATGATGACTTTCCTCCCATCAGACTTTTCCCTGTCCTTGGTTTTTTCAAAGATTGAGACAAACTATTCCATAATTTTGGCGCCATCACTTCAAAAGAGCGCACTCCGTAAGCCTTTTTTCTGTGTTCATCGACTCTAGGAACACTCAGTAAGTACTGTGTTAAAGACCGCAGGCTCTTCAAGGATACATGTGTATAAATCAGTTCCTTGAGATATTCCGGTGCTGAGCCATCTATGCAGCTGTACGCAAGGGACAGAATTTTGTAGTTAATGCAGCATCTCCATACTGTTTTCTTCTGGCAGAGCGAGTCCAGGATTTTTTTAAACTGTTCTCCTGACATTCTCTTCTTAAACCTTAATCTTCTTTGTGCAGAAATTCCATATTTGTTTTATTTTAAAAGCACATTTTCAATAGCATGTTCCACCAAGTTACAGCACTTCTCGTGGAGAAACAATCTTGAGGCCTCTATGTTGGTCACCACTTTGGTCTGCAGATACTGACTTAAGTATAAATAGATGAGCCCAAACGGAAATGTAGCAGATAAACGTGAAATCACAGATAGCATTTAACAGACCTTGTACTGTATGACAATAGTGCTCCAATGATGCAGTGTTAGTGGCGAGTCGGCGAAAATATTTATTTTTGAGTATTTTTTAGTTTTAATATATTTTTATTCAAAAAACATTTTTTAATTTAAATAAAAGATATTAGAAACTTGTGTACAATATTATTTTTTAAACTCTATAAATGGGTAAAGAGTAATTTTGAAAGTGTTTAATTTTTACCGATTCGATTCATGTGCTGAGAATCGCTGGACCACATCGATGGAAAGCTTTATTTCTCAGATTTCTAATTTATTTCTAGCTACGTCTCTGCATGGGATTATCGCATATTTATGATTTCAAGTCGTTTAACTTTCAAGTTTATGTTTTAGCTTCAGTTAGCTTTAATTTAGTGATATCTTGGTTTTTAGGTTTGAATCTATTAGGATTTGTATTTTTGCTCTACATAAATACTGTTTCTAGTAGTTTTTCTGTGCACACGTCTTTGTTGAATTAGGTGTTTTGCCTGCAGAGCCAAATGTGTTGTCAGTCCGAGGCTGATTACATGCTGGGTTTTGTTGATTGATTACGGATAGTCCAAGTGTTTAATGTAATATTAAATAGGGCTATTAAATAGGCCTATATTTGTCTATGTTTATAGTGTGGGTTCTTCCTGATTTTATGAGTTTCCACTTTTGAGATTGCTACTTTTTTTGTATGGATTTTTTTGTACCCGGTAAACAAAGTTCATATATTACTGATGTAAAGGGGGTGATACACCGAGAATATTGGAAACATGCCAATTTTCTATTTTGCAGAACCATTGATATCAAATTCAAGTGTATTTAGTTCTGCTCAAAGAAAGTTATATGTCTTTATTTTTAATTTAGGTTAAATAGTTCTTGAGATAAGATATAAAGAAAAAACAACAAAGCTTTTTCAATTTAATATAATTAATAAGATTTCAATATACACCATTAAATGGCACACACAAATAAAATGTTTATAACTATAAACAGGGCCAGCGCCAGAGTATTTGGCACCCTGGGCGAACCTGTCGCACTGCGCCCCCACGCCCACTAATTATTTAATTAATAGTGCCGCCCCCTAAAAATTTGCCGCCCTAGGCGGCCGCCTAGTTTGCCTAATGGTTAAACCGGGCCTGACTATAAAACAAATTATGTATTTTTACATTTGTATCTAGGTAAAAATTAATAGATTAGACAATATTAAAACTTTACTAATAATTATATTTTTAAAGCATGATAATATTATGCTACTGACTGATTACGGACATTTATCTTATTCTTCTTTAAACATTTACAATACATTGTTAAGAAATAAACATTTAAGAGATTGCCAGCGTTTGAAACCAAAACATAACTATTTAATATTATTATAAATAGCGGCTTTTAATTTATAATAGTAATAGTTGTTTGAAACAGATTTAATATATTTAGAAATTTTCTTTAAATATGGTACTCGGAATATAAAATAAATCAACGTTGTAACTATTTCCTTGCTTCTACTATTTATTGAATTTTGAATATGGAAATTTAAGATTTACTTATATTTTTTACATGGTTTACAAATTATAAAAGTTTTATTTTATAATTTTTGAGCTTTAATTGGGGGGGGGGGGGAGGGGTGACTTTAAACACATCTGTTGTATCGCTGAATCAAGTTTATGAGTTTTTAAAATTTTAATTTAAGTAAACAAAAAGATGTAGGTTAAATTTAAAAATATAAAATGGGGGGGGGGGGGAGGTGGGGTGACTTTAAACACATCTGTTGTATCGCTGAATCAAGTTTATGAGTTTTTAAAAATTTAATTTAAGTAAACAAACAGATGTAGGATCAATTTAAAAATATGAAAATAATTGTAAAGCTTAAAATCACGCATTTAAATTGAGGTTGCACATTTTTATGTGCATACATTGTCATATCACGTTTATTTAAAGTAACTTCCGGTCCCCATTGGAAAAAAAAAGTTTAGTTAGCTACAATTTATTTGAATGGCGCTTTATTCAGAATTAATGACTTAAAAATGGCAATATAGTGGCTATCTCAGGAAAAAGAATAAAAATTAAAATAATTTAGTCGAAGTAGGTCTAGTCAGCCTTTTTTTTTTTTTGAATCGAAGAATGAGGTTGCAGTTTTGATTCAATGATGATAGTCAGCTGACGACAAAATGCTGGGATCGGGTGCCGGATCCAGTTTTACCACGCTTTGCATTGTCATGTCGTTTCAAATCGCGTCCATGTCCAGTCTACGATCTAAATGGAACGAAGAGTATCCCCGTTTAACATGAGCTACTTAAATTTGCTAGAGTCTAGCGACAATCATGGCTGAAGCAACTGAAGTATAATAAAGATAAAAGAACTTATAAAAAAACAACTGAAGACTGAAAAGTCACTCAAAGTCAATGAACTCACAATGGCTGGTGAAACTGAAAAGTGAAAAGGCTGAAAAGGTATTAGTATTTCAAAGTCAAATTATTTGATTTTACTTGAGAAATATTATTATCGATTGCAGTTAGGCTTGGGTAACAAAATTCAAAACAATTATATAGGTTGTATAGAGCAAACTTCAGTTTACCAAAATAATGAAACCAGACTCAACTTTCTAGCTTTTAGTACTTTTTAGTTTTTTTTTTTTTTAGCTACAGCTATGCCATGCATTTAAAAGTGATTTTTTTTTTTTTTTTTTTTTTTTTTTTTTACTTTTTTTTGTTTTTTTTTTTTTTATTTTATGTTTTGCCATTCATTTAAAAATGTTTTTTTTTTTTTTTTTTTTTAGTATTTATTACACTATTTATGGTAAATTATAATAATGAATAAAGGCTATGATAGTATGGACATGGCAACTATGAAAAGCATCTCCAATTCACCATGTTTTGTGATGGTAATAACTCTTTTTGTTTTAATGATAAAAATAATTTAATGATACAATTTGTTTACAACATTTGATAGTTTTTTTAAATTTCAGGATTAATCATTAATGCTCTACTATACTATACTATTATTATACTTAAATTATACTGTACCGGTAATTTCTAAATTTAAAATTCATTTTGATATTATGAAATTATGAATAAATTATAATATAACTTATCGGCAATCCTCCGAAGTCGGATCCCAAATTATTTCCAATGATTACTCCTTACTTAAAAGTCTTGGGAATCATTCTGTTTTGAAATTCATGTTTGCGTTAGTTGACGATGTTGGATGGAGGTTGTCGGCCGTCGAGATGCACAAACACTCGAAGGCATTATCACTAATCATGTGTTACCAGGGACAACTATCGTCACGGACGCTTGGCGAGGATTTCAAAATGTCGCTCAGCTCAACAACGGGATTTATGCTCACGCTGTCATTGTGCACGCATGTGAATTTGTTGATCCAGTGGACCAGGACATTCACACATAAATTATGGAAGGACTTTGGATGCAAGCGAAGTGTTAACTCCGCTATCAGAGTGGTGCTAGTCGCGGTCTGTTTGCCAGGTACTTGGAGCCTTCAGTGGCGCAACAGTCACAAGCAGAACATTTTCGGCTGCTATTTGCAAATGCTATGCGCCAATGACAACATTTAGTATTTACTGACTGGTTTGTAAAGTGACAGTTATTTGCAAAAGCTATGACTGACATTTCTGCTGTTTTCTAACAATAGACTATAGACACTGTGGATTGCAATTTTTTTCATACAAAATAATTTGGGACCGGACTTCGGAGGATTGCCAACTTACCTATCAATGTAATATGTGAAGACCTCAAGGGAAAAAACGGCAGAGTCCATTTTTAATTTTTTTGAGTTATCACCCCTGACTAATAGCCAGTTAAAAATAGAAGGTGCTGAATTAAGTTTATAGGAGAAAAAATGGCTAAGTCCATAAGAAAAATGGAAACGAAAAATCCGTTTACAATGGAAAAAGCCTATCTCAGTTAGTTTGTATGTCTCTCTCCCTGTCGCTCTAACTCTGTGTCTGACTCCCCCTGAACTCTTTATCTTCGAGTGTCTGTCTTGCTATCTTGGTCTGTTACTCTTTACTGACTTTACTCTTAAACTTAAGTTCATACAGTTACAGCTACTGCTAGAGGAAAAAAACTAATATTGGGCCAAAATTGTAAGAAGCACATCAGAAACTTAGAAAGTATGATTTTATATCTGATTTTCAGTTTAAATTCTAAATAATATATTTTTTTAATGATAGTTATAGGCATGATCCATATTCTTATATTAATAGTTTAAACAAAAATAATTTGCCTAAGGCAGGGGTCATTCGTAAATTACATCACGTTAAAAATAAACTTTTTAGACACCCCCTCCCCTTGTCACGAAATGTCACAAATTCTCCCCCTCCCCCCTTGTCACATCACCTAAAAAAACTCAAAACATACATAAAATTTTCATAACTAAACTAAGATATTATTTTATTCTTCAACATTTTCCCATAATGCAGCAGTTCTAAACCTGTGGGTGGCGACCCCTTTATGGGTCGAATGACTCTTTTAAAGGTGTCACATAAGACAATCGGCAAATGCATATCCTCTACAGTTATGAAGTACTAACGAAAATAATTTTATGGTTGAGGGTCGCCACAACATGAGGAACTGCATTCAAGGGTCGTGGCATTAGGAAGGTTGAGAACCACTGCCATAATGATAAGATGTAGTATTACTAGAAAACCGAGTTTCATGGTACCATACTATAATACCTGAGGCAAAGTTGACCTCAAATTAATGTTTTAAAAATTAATTAAATTATGATTTTTTTAAAGAATTAGAAACTTTTAAAGATGAAAAAAAGTGACGTCACAATTTTTGCCCCCCCCCCCCCTTCCCCCTCCCAAAAAGTGTCGCATATTCTCAACCAACCCCCTCTAAGCGTGACGTAATTTGCCAGTGACCCCTAAATGTGAAAATTTACTTATAAAATAGTTTTAGATATAATTTATCAATGATCAAACTTTGATAAATTACTACAAGGGAAAAAACGGTAGAGTCCATTTTGACCCCACTCTCTACTATAATGAAATAAATCATGTTAGATTCAAGTTTGAATTACTTTATCTATTTAATAACTCAGGGAAATGGACACTCTTGTAAAATGCATTTTAAAAATTACATTTTGTTTACACGTTTTTAATGTGCATGGTTTTGAACTTTAAAAATGGAATATCTCAAAACAACAAAAATGTGACTCTGCCGTTTTTTCCCTTGTGGTCTTCATGTATTATTAATTGTTAAAGTAAGACTAAATTAAGTCCCAAGTGTCTACATGTCCAGTGACCAGACAAATAATTCTCGAGATATTCGTCCGGCGACAAGGTCACATGTCCGCCGTAACAAAGTTGGGCCAGATATCTGTCCGTCAGCTTTGTCATGAGACCGCTGATAGTTGATTGATAAAAAAACTGGTGTCGGAGATGCAACACTGCGAGTATACATTTCGGTAAATTATTAGAAAAAGTCCCGCCATCTTAGTTGACACGACCAGTTAATTTTGTCACTGATGTATCACTAAATCGATCCCTATGCCTAACTTGAAACATAAATCGATCCCTATGCCTAACCTGAACCCTAATTCACTGCAACTATAAAAAACACGCGAATGACGTCACGGGGTGAAAACTAAGAACCAGCCTACATTTCATTTCAAGAAATAAGTGGGGGGGGGGGGGGGGGGGGTGGGGGGGGGAGAGCAGCATACTAGAAGGAAGAAATGCTGAGAGCAACAGAGAAAGGATAGAAATGGTAGTGAGGGTGATAAATAATAAAGGTGGGGAGGTCACAAAGAAATAGACATTACATTGTAATATTATAAGTATATTATAGTGCCAATATAGTTTGCTGTTGGGTTAGCCTACGTCTCACGCAATATTAAAAGCCTAAAATAAAACTTTTTGACCTATCTATTGACAATCAACTGGCAAGTATTGGTTTTATTTTCTTTGGTTCAAATTTTAAATTTAGGCTACTAGGTAGAGCTTTATAAGATATCTAAACCAAGATAACGGACTTTTAAAAAAAAATTTTTTGCCGGTGACCTCTTGTTATATGACATGTCTGTCGGAATATTAACACATACTAGTCGTTCGGCGGTTATTTGACATGTCCACCGGAAGAATATCTCCCATACTGTCCGGTCGCCGGACGTGTAGACACTTCCTATTAATTAAATATGATATTGATGCTTTGTTTACCTATATAATGTATATACATATATTTATTATATAGTATATGTAAGGTATTTTATCCTGTGAAAATATTACTCCCTGGTTTGAGATTACATATTGTGAACTTTCAACTTTTGCACATGACCGATTAACTCTTTCTCTCTGGATCCCATCATCGATTTTAAATAAGGTTTTCCGTTCTTTTCTTAGCCATTGATCTCAAATTACTTGTAATCAAATCTAGAATGATTTCCCTTGGATAAACATCTGGATTTTCTTTCATTCAATGAGTTTTTACATAGAACAAAGTGTAAAGAGGTTGTTTTGATTATCTATTTTCAATTATTTTATTTTTGAACAATCAGCCCCATCTCCAGCGAAAGTGCCTAGTAGAAGAGATAATACTGTTCATACTGTAAATAATTTAGATTCGAATAGGAAAGCTGCCAATCGTAGCACTAAGGCTGAGTGCAATTTCAGATTTTTACCTTTGAAAAATGTAGGTGTAAATTTGGAGCTTGTATTGTACCTAGTAAGTCAAATGACCATGACAGTTTTTTTACTTTGCTAGACACACATATTATTCACAAGCTTGTCCTTTTAATAAATGAGTATGTTCCTTACAGAATTAAAATCAACACTCCAACATGCAGATCTTTTTTAGAGATGTGGGACTTGGAAATTAATTCCTGAGACAAATAGTTAAAGGTTTCTCAGACCAATGATTTAATAGTGTTTGCACACTGCACATTCATTCTTTTATGAAGAAACTGTGAGAATAATGCTAAGGTAGTATAGAAAATGCAAGTGACTGTGAATGGTTGCCCATGACAGTGACATTTTGCACACTACAAATTATTATTTATACTATGGACTCTACTGGTTTTTTGAACATCAAATTAAAATATTCTTTTAATGGTTGTGAGTAGTAAATTAAGACAAGTTATCAAATATTTTGAGAATGTCATCTGAAAATTTGGTACTGTGTTATCTTTTAAATAAAACAAATGTTGACAAAATTAGGCTGAAATGTGTAAAGTTGGTTAAATATTTTGTTGTTAAATATCATTTATGGCACTAGGACAATATTTAAAATTTTTGTAGAAATACCTACAACATATACTATGTTGTGATCCATCATCAGTTGTGATACATCAACAAAATTTTGTTGATCCAAATGATTCTGGTGTCGACACACAGAATGTTGAAAATATGTGGATGTGCACAAATTGAAAAGACAATTTGGCATCAACCACAATCTTTACCCTTCATATATGCATGAGTTCATGTTCCGCAATCATTTACATGGCAATGATATAGACTTAAATCTGTTTTCTTTTCATACATTAAATTATTTAAATTTTCATTTTTTGAAAATTTTTAAATTGTTTGAATTTTTATATTTTTAAAATTTTATCTTTTATTTATTTTCTAAATGAATCTGTAAATGTCATTAAAAAAACTCTCCCAATTGCTTGGATCAATTCAAGAATTATATTAGATGTTTAAATGAAAAAGCTCTCTAAAGGTTTTAATTTAACTACAACCTTACTGCTTTGAGATCCAAATTTTAAAAATTGCAATTACATCATGGTGCATCCCATTGGGATAATCTTTTTTAAAAATAATTCTGGAGAAATGGACTGCTCAGCAGTCAACACACTTGTTTTGTGATTTTGACACTATTTTATTAAATGACAGATTGGTAATGTTATACTATTTTTAAAGGCTATATTAGATTAAATATTAACATAAATTAGGGAAACCTGCAGATGACTGGCTGGTACATGAATTTCAAATATCCTAGTGTGAAGGTTCCAAAGCTTTTTGAGGTCACAGCACCTTTGCTGTATTAAGCCAGGTCTTCCCAATCTTTCCTATGCCACATTCTGATTGCACAGTAAAATAGCACTTTTAAACAGTGAAACTCAGAACAAAAAGAATTACCTCAAAAAATTCAAGGGACTTTATCAAAAAAATAGTTAGTTGATATGACTTAAAATTAAAACAGTACAAAGGCTGCACAAAACCAAAGGTTACTTTAATAAGTACACAAAGTACCAAGTAAGTTCGAGAACTAGTAAAAGATACCCACCTAATAATTATAAAAATTTATGCAGCTGTTTATTAATAAGTGAGCAACGGGTGTGCATGAAGTCAGCTAATTTTTAAAAAAATCAGGGCGCTTCAGGATACGGTCTGGGGGCCTCTGTCCTAGTCAATTACATTCCAGAATAAACACATTTCTTTTAAAATTTTCAAACACTTGGCATCCTTAGCCTAAGCCCCATCCAGATGAATATGAAAATATTGATCCTTTGAATGCACTTTATCCAAAGATGAATAACACTAGTGTATGTAAGAAATATCAAAAGAAAATATCAGAAAAGTTGCAATGAATAGCATGATGACATGAACAGAGTCTTGCCCATTCCTAATTTAGTGCAAACTAGATTTCAAAAAATCACCCCCCCCCCCACAACAAACATTGAAAAAAATTAATATTCTATTTTATCAATCTAAATTAAATTTCCTTCAAACATATTTAGAGTATTTTTCTGTAAAAAAACCTCAAAAGCAATTTAGTGCAAACAAAATTACAAAAAAACCCCCCCCCCCCCCACAACAAACATTGAAAAAAATTAATATTCTATTTTATCAATCTAAATTAAATTTCCTTCAAACATATTTAGAGTATTTTTCTGTAAAAAAACCTCAAAAGCAAAAGGTCGTATAGAATGATTACATCTAATGTGTATATTAATCATTGGCTGGAGTGGAGACGAAACTAACCAAAGTCAAAAAGTCTGCTCCTCAAGCCTGGCTGTAACATAATTATTTTTTTTATAATCATAGGAGTAATAATCAAGAGTTGTAACTTGTAGTTTATAAATATATTACTATAGATCTGAGTCAAAAAAATTTTATTTAAAATTTTTAGAGATCCACTACTCTAATGTAGTTGGTTGGATTTAAAATCTTGCATTGAACCAAAACCCTTGAAAAGCTTGAATGTACTAATTCCAATAGTGGGTGGACTTTAACTGTTTAATAGATTTATTAAATGAAGCTATTAAACTTTTCCTTTAAGAACCTAGAATATTTTGTCTTAACATCCATGCAAACATGGCTTGTGTAAAATCAATGTCTTCATATAAAGCAAGCTTGTTCCATAATAGTTTTTCTTTCTTTCTACTAATTCATGTGTTCTTTTACTTACAGGTTGAAGTTGTTGTTTTCACAGAGATCACTTGAAGGCCCCCATCACTGCAAGACTGCACAGCTGCCCTTATGTTGAATGTGCAGGAGGAATCATGTCATATCAGGACAGTGTCTGGTCAGCATTTTACTTCAGGTAAATACCCTTTTAAAATCTCATCCAGATTTCATTAACAGTGCCACTGGTTTTGTGGGTGTTAGTGTTAACATTTTAACTTAATGTTTGATTTAAGACACTGAGGATTAATTTTCAGAAAACTAAGCATTATTTGGGTCTTGTACATTTATGCCCAGTTGATCATAGCCAGCTCTCTTAGTTTTGGCATGGAAAAACCTGAAAAGTGTGTAACCATCTCATTAGCCAACCCCATAAATAATATTAGAGTAGATCCAATAGGGAAAATAATTTTTTTTTTTTAAAATGCCAAACTTTTTATGTTATTATTGTGTATTAAAAAGACTTTCAAACTAAACATACAGTATGATTGATAGCACAGATTGTTGTGATGTTGCCATGTATTTAACAAACTTGCTAGCTTTACTCAGATAGTACTCAGTAGAGATATTACAGTAATACTTAGTCCACAGTGTGTTTCATTGTATGTGTGACATACTTTTTGGGCTTTGCCAGGAATTCTAAAATTGTCACGTCCCAGCGCCTATGCCAAATTCTAACAAGTACACTTCAAAATAGTACACTTTCTAAAGACTATTTTGGGACCCCTTGTTGTTCTTTGCCCCATTATCATGGTCCTGGATCATCAAAAAGTATGCGGGGGTGGGGGTGTTATGGGGTTAGACTTTTTATAGCTTAAGTACTATAAAGATGACACCTCCTGGCATTTGTTTACTTCGGTGGTGTATGACGTTGTTTTGTGACATAATTATTTCTTAAAGCTGAATGTGGAGAGTACAGAAAATGAGAAAACTAAAGAATACATTCTCAACTGTTCCGTGCAGCAATATTAGATTTTGACAAATGTTTTAGGATCGGAGAGTTACTTTAAAATCTAGTTTTAGAACGCACAAAGAGATGTATGATTTTTAATACTCCCCCTGCCTTTGACTTTGTCCTGTTATCTTATTTCAAGCTTCCACATACCTCGTTTTGCTATTTCATTCATTTTCACCCATTCACAGCTTATGGTCTTAATCAGACTGTAATTTGTAAATGGGATATAGGCATAATTGATATTGATTCTTATTTTTTTAAAACAGCTTTTCCTTAAAAATAAATCTTAAATTAATTGGTGAGTTATTTAAAAAAAAAAACGCGATTACTTGTTATTTATTATTTTAATAAATTTTATTTCAGCTTTAACCACTTTAAATTTCACCAGTAACTTTATTTTTACCATTTCCAGACTGTGATAATGTGATCTAAATGTTCACCTAAATATTAATTGATATCTATAGCAGATACATGTTTGCAAAACAAAGTGTTAAGGGATAGCAATTCAGATATCAGTCATGTACTTTTTACCTTCAGTTACCTTTATTTGATGCCAGCTTAACTAGATCTCGGTCGACATATGATGCGAGCAGTCATTGTATACATAATATGTACTGAATTTTTATTTACAATTAAGATACTGTATAGCAAGATTTTAGGAGTTATATGGTAAACCAGACTGTGTAAGTTCTACTCCAGACCTGTTTGCTCACAGTATAAAAACTTAAGAGATTTCCTTTTTTTTTTTTGTTGGAAGTAGGATTACAGGAATTGAAAGAATATAAATATTGGTACTGTAAAAAATAAGATAGAGAATCTTAACAGATCAAAATATTTAGGATTACATAAAAGCTAAGGAATTAAGGAAAAAAAAGAAATATATGGAAATTGTGAAACATAGAAACATTAGTAAGCGAGTATTTGATTCATGCCATGTGGAGATATAGTACCGAAAATCTATAATGCTGATAGCCACTGATAAGGTTCTTATCTGATATATTCTCTGTGATCAGTTCCTTATCTTTAATGCTGATAGGGTTCCTAACTAATACCTTGTATGTAATGCTGATAAGGTTCCTATTTAATACCTTCTCTATAATGCTGATAGGGTTCCTAACTAATACCTTCTATGTAATGCTGATAGAGTTGCTATCTAATACCTTCTATGTCATCAGTTCCATATCAATAATGCTTAAAGGGTTCCTATCTACCTTCTCTGTGATCAGTTCCTTATCTATAATGCGTCTCCTTAGAACCCTGGAATTGGCCTCAGATTATAAACTGACGGTAATCTTCAAACTCAAGAGGCTGCATGCCAAACGAAGGTCCTGACAGACACCATTAGAGACCTCCTGTATGCAGATGACTGTGCCCTAAACGCTGTGTCAGAAGTGGATATGCAACGCTGCGTTCACAAACTTCTCCAATCCCTGCACAAATTTTGGGCTCTCCATTAACACAAAAATAGACTGAGGTCCTGCACTAACCAGCTCCTCGAAGACCTTTGTTTGAGCCCAACATCCACGTAGATGACGAAAGACTTAAGGTGGTGAATAGCGAATAGCTTTTCTTATCCCAGCAGCACACTGTCCCAAAGCGCAACCATCGATGTAGAGGTTAACCTCCGCATATTGCAAGAGCCAGTGCAACCTATGGCAAACTGCCTAAGAATGTATGGACCAGGAGAGGTATCATCACTCAAGCAAAACTAAAATTATATAAGGTGGCTGTTTTTCCTACGCTTCTTTATGCCTTTGAAACGTTGACAGTATATCAACACCATACAAGAATGCTGAACCACTTTTATACAAGGCTCAGAAAAATCCTCAACATTAAATTGCAAGACAGGGTCCCAGACATTGAGGTGCTAATACAGGGAGGCTCCCCAGGATTTTGACCATCTTAATGCAGTCCTAGCTTCGCTGGGTGGAACATGTGAGAATGTTAGACGACTGTCGGCCCAAAAGAATTTTATATGGTGAGCTCATTCAAGGGAGCATGATGGCAAGCAGAAGAACGTTTAAAAGATAGAAAGCGTGCAACATAAACCTGGGAGGAAAAAGCTAAGGATCAAACATCATGGCGTTCCACTTTACACAGGAGCTCCATGCAACATGAAGTTAGCAGAACAATGGCTGCAGAGCGCAAGAGACATACCAGCAAGGCCTGGTCTGGCCCTGCTCCCGGAGATGCCCCAAATGTGCACGAAAATTTGGTGCTAGAATCTGCCTTATTAGCCATCTGCGCACCTACAGACAGAACTAGCATAAATCTGATGATTAAAGTGGCTGAGGAACATCATCTATAATGCTGATAGGTTTCCTTTCTAAACCTTCTCTGTGATCACTTCCATATCTATAATGCTGATATAGTTTCTAATAAAACATGCAGTCAGTTGTGCTATAGGCATCAAAAAAACAAATCCATATCTTGATTATAAGTTACTTTGTTTTGTAAAATAATTGATCATTTAACCATTTTTATGTTAGTTTATTAGAGTACTAATAAAGATCAATACTCGGAGGTCGAGATTACATCTCTTAGGACCTCTGGCCTTGAAACATAGCCTAGTAGTCCCTGGGGACTCCGGCCATGCAACTCGGCCTTGAGTAACTGGGTTTTGGGCAGGTTTCTTCCACTCATGAGGGGACAGTTTTGCGTCACAGCCCCCCTTGCCCATTGAGTCTTACGGTCGGGACGTAGGGTTGGAACAGCTTTGCTTCCTCTCCGGAGATGACGTTGCGTTGCCACCCCCACCGCCCAGGGAGCCGTACGTTCCTTGGTGTGGCACGGTTTTCCTTCCACTCCGGGAGTAGTCACAAGCTTAACTTTCTCCCACCGTTCCTAGGAGTTGTGTGGACATGGGTCAAAACGGCTTTACTTCCTCTCCGGGGGAGTCGTTGCGTTACCTCAACCCACCGTTCGGGGAGTGGTTCGGTCTGGACTGTGTCGGGACGAAACGGTCACCTAGGAGCGGCTTTCTCAAGGCCGCATGTTTTTAATCCTCGGCAGGGGTTTTTAAAGAAAACACAAGCCTCATATCCATTATCGGTGACACGTAATCATGTTAGCGCGCAACTTCCGTTGCGTAGGAAGTCATGCGTTTTGCCTGGGATTTTTTAGCTTCAGAAGGGTAAAAACCCCCCCTACTAGTCAGGCACGCCACGAAGAGGCAAAATCCCGTGTAATACCACTCGAGCAAGTGGTTCTGGACATCGACCTTACAGAGTTCTGCCTTGCCCGCCCGTTATTAGATTACTAGAATATACGACCTATATATGTGCTGCATGGGGCTAAATGAAAATATCAAATCCCCCTTCCCCACAATTTTTCATAAAGATCAATATCATGAAATAGTGGTAGCCACATATGTATGCAACCACACATTTTTGCACATCCCCAAACTTTATTAAAATTCTCCAACCCCAGATCCCATTTCCCACACCTTGTTTTATATTTTCTTTAAAAAAATATATATATAATTTCATAGACTGAACGATTATGGTTATTTATTTTACATTAAAAACTGCAACAAAGTTCAAATCCGTCACATAATTGGTTTTTGAGATTTTAATAGAGAAATAATAGCAATACCAATTGCAACTTCATATGGTTTGTTCTTATTTGAATGAGTGATTTAGTGAGTAGTATTTGGCTATGAATCTGCACTGACCTAAACTGCATTAAATAAAATTAAAAGTGTTTTTAAACGTTACGTTTTTATTACTATTAACAATTTAAAAAGCAATCAATATATTTATTAATTTTACTTCAAAAGAGGGGAAAACACATTATCATATTTGTTGCACATTTTTATTAAATTAAAGAAACTTAAAGCTTTTAATTTGGAATATTAAATTGAGTTCTTATGAAATTAATCTAATTTCTTGTCATTTGTGTGTTCAATTGAAAATTTTACTTTGATAGTCAATTAGGTAAAATTTATTTTAATTTAATTTCGTAATATTAAAAACGCACTAAAAACAACAATGGGTGGATGTTTGGGTTCTCCTGATAAATGTGATGATGTTTTTAAAAAATAATTCTTAGATCATAATTGATTGAATATCATAAATTTCAAATTTAGATAAAATGCTTAATTTATTTCTTTGTTTTATTTTTTTTAAATGTATCTGCAATTTATAATGATAATACCAACATATAAGCAGATATATTTTATTTTTAGCTCAATAAAAATTTTTCAATTTCTGTAATAAAAAAATCTCTATTATTGTATTTAAGAATCTGAATGTATATAAATTAAATTTTTTTTTTTAGTGTTAAATGGTCAGCCTAGCTGATTCTTTTATTATTTCGGCATATTTTAGAACAAAAACCTAAATAAAAAAAAAAGGTGAAGTCTCGAGTGATTTAAAGAAGTTGTGAACCATTTGTGCTGGTAGTCAATGTCCATGTAACACAGTATAGATTAACTTTCTCTGACAACTTTTCACTCCCATGACTCCATATATTTCCAAAAAACTTGTCTAATCAGTTGGCTCCAAGGGTACCCTGGCAGGCGTTTTTGCCGTCCTCGGTAAACAGCACTAACCATATTTTTGTTTAGTTATTTTCTAGCCTTAAAAACTTTTTTTTATTGAAATAAAGGGAGTGAAACAAAGTGGGGAAAATAGAAAATGGGGCACTGCAAAACGATGCATCATTTTCAGATTTTCCCATTACTATGTTTCGCTCATTTCCTTATAACCTCTTAATGATATATCTCTGCTTCTCTCTCTCTCTCTTGTTTTTCTTTTTACCTGACCAAAGTAATGAAGATGTCTTAATTTTTCCATCTAATTACTTGTAATGCAGCAATAGACATTTTGATTTTTTGTTAGTTCTTCTATTACATCGGCTTGCGCTCTAAACAGGCTTAGTACGTTCAGAATGGCAGTCATAAAATCATGTCCATATCCAAAATTAGGTTAATTTCACATTAGTATCATTCCTGGTTCTTGTTCGTGGTTTGGATTTTTTACATGGCCGTGTTGTTATCCCTCTAGCATTTGGGGGGGGTGTCCTCCTAATAGAGAAGTTGAAAAAGTAAAGGGTCCATTTCAACTTGCTGCCCCTTGAACTGGTAATTCATGCCTATCTCTGAGTTACTATGTCTTGGATAAACTTCAAAATGCACCAAGTCGGGCGTCACATTATGTGAGCTGTATGCATCATGTGGGGTGTAGGCATCATGAGGGGTGTATGCCCCACAATGGAGAACAATTTCATATAAAAATGAGATGTTGAAGAGTTTATTAATAATGCAGCCTGCATTATTATTATTCATCACAAAATAGTGTAATAAATTGCACACTATAAAAATAATTAATGGTAATCCGCCCATCTGTTAATCTGTGCAGCTCTGATTGCCGTATTCATCAATGTAGTTCAGTGTACACTGAACTGCTTTGCATTAAATGAATCGTTTCTTAAATTTTAACTAAAAGTATTAATCACTAAAATATGTTTTTTAAACGGGACAACCAGTAATTTCTTGAAACTTAACATTAATAATTAGTTTCTCTTTGTTGCAGCTCTTAAACAGTTGGCTAGTTTTCTCCCTTCTGTTTCAAGTCTCATCATAATTAAATTTGACAACAGGTTTTGAAGATTATGTTTTACATAAAAAGAACAACTTCAAATCTATTAAAATTTATTTTTATTTTCTCATAAAGTTATGTGGATAAATATGATATAATGTGTTCTGTTTTACTAACTTATAGAGTTGTAACCATCACAACCACTTTCTCAGTTCATTGGGTCATTTGTAGAAATAATTCAAGTATCCTAATGTCAAGTTGTGTTTCAAATTCATCTCAGCAAAAGCTTGTAACAAAGTTGACACGAGTCAGCTTTTAAATACCATTAGCACATGAACCTAATTATATACCTTTTAAGAGTAATTTTTTTACGACCCTCTATGGAAGGTAATAACCCAGTGACATGTACATTGTAAAAGATATTTGAACAATTTTGGTTTTTAACCCAATCTGACTTCCACCTAAAGAACATACTCTAATCACCCTAACAGATATTCACATTGCAGACCTGTTTACTCTTGCGACTTTGGCCTACAATTTTAAAAGATCATGATGAAAATTAACTTATTTTTAAGGAGATTTCGTTTTAAGGGGTTGGCGGGTCTAAGTTTTTAATCCTATGAAATTAACACCACCACATTTATTAAGCATTTATTCTTCATGAGCTGTAATCTTTCTTCAACAGGAATGAATGCTCAAGAGGAATCACAAGATGAATGGTCAAGAAAAACCACACATCACAAGGACATGTTCCAATGATCTTCCATGGTATAGAAGTCAATCCATTAACTTTGGACAAGATAAGGTATGTGAATCTTTACTATGAAATGAATGATTGTGATATGCTTGTTGGGCCACCTCTCCTAGGTATCACATTGTTCTCAATGCATAGTAAATGCTGAAATTTATGCAGCAAAATAGTTTTTAAAATATCTTTAGCATAACCATCCGTAGCCTACCCTACTTTAATGAAAACCTGCTCTCTTGGCTAACCAAAGGAGCATAACTCTACTTAAATTTTATCTATCATTTTGAAAAAAAAGAAATTGAATATAAAACAAGCAATAGTCATTGTTATTTAAAATATGATTAAATATATAAAAATGATTTAAATTTCGTAGCCATGATAAAAAATAAGGTTATTTAGAGGATGCCCTTTTAATTATAATACCTGCAGTTGACTATCGCTGCATTTTAAAAAATTCAGACTGTCACCATGGTCACCAGTTGAAATTTTCAGATTTTTGGGGGTTAAAATAATCTTGTAGGGCTGAGATGTTGGCCGTTTAAAACAAAAATTAAAGTCTAGTGATTTGAATATACTACAATAGTTCAAATTCTAATAGTGAAAGTATTGAAGAATAAGGTATATATAAAGAAGTATTTAAACAATAATTACTTTGTCAAGTACAATTTTTATAAACCTTAATAACTTATATTATTATTAAAACTGTCTCTTGGTCTGTTTTTAGGTGTGTACGTATAAAAGTTAAATTTAAAAAAAAAAAGGCTTGACAGTTAGTGGGTTAAGATCCTAAAATACCAGTTACTAGAAGATATGACCTTGATAATGGTATAACAATCCAAATTTACAACTGAAACAGATTTTGATGTTTTGTATACAATAAAACTTTTTTTCCATCCATGCCTGTGGTGCTACAGCTCATGTAGGGCTTTGGCCTACCTCACTACTTTCTTCCACTCAGACCTAACATATGCTTTTCTTTTCATGCTTGGTTTCCCATTTCCACATCATCCATCAAAGCCTAGTCTGCCATTGAGCCATTTTCCTCTGGGTTTGGGTGATGTACCCTCTTCACTCCTCTTTCATTTCACATTCTTTCTAAGAGCCCTTCCTATTGTAGCCTGTTGGATCTAGATATAGACTCAGGAATTTGTGGTAGGTTCGTATTCTCCATAATTTTTTCTGAGAAGTTTTCTCTGTGTTTAATTAATAGGTTTTCTGCCATGTCCAAGTTTCACTTGCGTATGTTACAACTGGTCTGATTACAGTTTATGAATAGTTTTCTTTGTTTTTCTTGTAATGTTTTTACTTATGAGTATTTTCTGACAACTGAAGTATGCCCTATTTCAATTTAATTTAATAGAGATCATAGGTATATCTAAAATACTTTTCCCTAACTGTGCTATGTAATCAGCATATGCAAGATACTGAAGGGGTTGATAGTAGAGAGTGCCCATTGGTTGTGGGTCTTGGGTCTCCCTCAGAAAGTATCCTGTTATTGTTCCTTGAGGGTCAATATGTATTCTTCTTATATCTGTAATGTTAAATACAAGACGATGAGTCTACTAGTCTTAGGCCTTGTCTAATCTGAAATTCCCTTGAAAATTCTCCCTTGCAGTCTCACATAGGTACAGTAGAACTCAGACCCTAACTTCTGCAGCCTCCAGCATAAATACTTTTTCTATTTTGGCATTCAAGCGTCTTATAAAATAATTCTTTTTCCTGAACTTCAGTATCTTCAGTGGGAGTTTGAACAGTTATGAATGTTCAAACATTTTTACCTGAACAAAGCACAATCTTTCATGCTCTGGTTTATTTCCCGAGTGTTGTTGCCACTATAAAATATGGTGTAGTCTTGTTTTGAGGATGTCTGCATTTACCAACCGACTTTCTTGCAATGCAGTTGTAGATGTTTTATATTAAATCAATTAATTTACTAGGTTGGCTAAGGCTCCTGCTCTTAATATGCTTAGCACATACCTGGTTGCAATCCATATCCAGGCATAGGTTGATTTCCTTCATAAAATTATCCATGTCCCTGAAATAGTTTAAAATTCTAAAGGCTTAGCACCATTTCGTTGTACATCTTCTTTAAAAAAAATCAAAGTTCAAATCAAAATGACAAAAGGTTATGGTTATTTATTTGACCATTAAAGTAAGTAGAAATCTGTAACCTAATTATTCATAGAGATTGACATAAAAAGGAACCAATTGCAACTGCATATCGTTTGTTCTTACGTGGATATAAAATTTTTTAACATTAAGTTTTTATAAATTTTTAAAATTGATAAAACCACATTTTTGGAATGAAAAATTCAAAGCTATCAATTATAATATAATTATCGGTTAAGACAGTCATGGAAATAAGTTTTCCTACTTTGAATTCAATCGAAAGTTTTAATTTGAAATTTTTTAAGACATTTGGATATCATAAATGTGAATATGAATTAATTATAGTAATACTGAAAAGATAATTTGTTATAATAAATAAAACGTACATTGTTTTCAAATTTAAGTGGAAATTGATTTATCCCTTAGGGAAGGATGTGTTAGGTTGTGAGATGGGTTTAGTATTATATATAAAAAAAAAGTTATCTTCTCATTCTCTCTTCCAACCAGTGTATAGAAGTGAATGTATAGAACCAGTTGCGATCACAAAGCATCTTAACCCCAAATGGGGTGAGACTACTGGTTCTGTACATGCACAATTGATTTATTAATACCTTTTGGTTATAGAAAATGAGAAGATAGATATTTCTGAATGTATTTGTTGGTAGTTGATAAAATATGTCTATTTTTCAGATGGTGCTCAACAAATGAAGACTAAATGGAGCTGAACAGTTGAAGGCAATGAATAATTCGTTGCAGATGCTTAACAAACGGAAGACCAGAGAAAAGATAAATCTGAATAAAGAATAAACAATGGATGTTTAAATTAATAAATGGAAAGATAAATTTGAATAAAGAATAATAGAAGTTTGAATTTATTAAATTTTATTAAATGAATGAAAGTGAAATGAAAATTTATTTAATTGAAAAAAGAAAATGAAAACATGAATGCTCTATATTTTAGGGGGAGAAAAACGAGAAAAACAAAAAATATCCCCACGAGACTATCTCCAAAGAGATGAAAACATGAATACTCCCGGTGATATACAGTGCGTTATCTTTACAAAAGAAACACAAGTTACATTTATGGTGTCTCGTTTGGTAACTAATGGACTTGGTGAAATCCAAGCTACCTAAAAAAAATGTAGGCACCTTATTCCACCAAGCCCTCTAGTTACATGTTACAGGCAAAGTCTGAAATCCAGGCATTCTCTGCTGGTGAACATTTTGTACTTAAATTAAAACGTTTTTTTATAAAATTAAAAAATGTTCTATAGACAATAGAATGCCTTGACACTATCATCTAAAATTGTCAATCTATAGAATTTGAATGCCTGGATTTCTTACTTTTCCTGTAACATTCAAAATAAATCCCTTATCTACTTTACATTTGTCAAAAAACCATCATCATCGTTTTAGATCAAGAACAATCTCAAGATCTTTTTTTTACAAGAAATAATCCCAGTAGAGGATATTCAGGTTTTGTACAAAAGCCATCTGTATCACAGGAGGCTTAGGCACTCTACCCCTGTTATTGCATTGCTGGTTGCCAAATAATTTAACTCTTTTTGTGCACAATTCGAGTCTCATCATTTGATGACAAGCAATATATACAATATCACACATCCTTAACTAGACAACATATTAACAATGGTATATGTACAAAGTCTTAAGGTACTTTAACACTACCGATTTTTACTAAGATTCTTAGCTTTCACACAAGCTGATTTGTTGAAAACTGAACAAAATATGATGGGATTGTTTCCGTAACTTGCCAGCAGACACTGTACTGCGACGCTATAAAAACCAGTGAAAATGAAATGTTCTGTTTTTATGGCAGCGATTAGCTTGTAGAGAGAGGAGCTTGTGTCACAGAAAGTTAAGAATCCAAGTGACAAATCCAGTGTGAACGTACCTTTACAACTACACCATCTAATACCGGGTACATTTGATGAGCAACATTATATACATGCTTTACTAATACTAGACAACAAATTTACAAGGGTAGATCTACAATTTCATAGTCTTCTGCCAACAAAATTAAATAAATGAAAAGTGAGATTCAAGTTACAAATTATAACATACAAGGTAACAAATATAATTATCAATAGAAGCATCTATTAAAAAAATGTAGATATTGGTTCAGAAGTTCAAGCACACATTTATAACAGCCTGAAGGGGTTTGCGCTTTATTCAATTGTAAGTAAAACCATCCGTCCAATAACTATAAATTTAAAAAAAAATTAAAACAATACTATTAGTAATAGCATGCCCATTTCAGCAAATATCATATAATACCAAAACGATATTATTGTACCCGTATCTCAAAATGTCATCATCATTTCAGTACAAATAATTATTAAGCAAAGCCATCCAATATGCATGTGCTAACAAATTTGCAATGTGCATTAAATGTGTTGAACTATGTCACTATGTGGACTAAATGGGATAAAAGTTTATTCTTTGAGAAGTGGGTAAATTCAAGAAACCAGAACAGACTCATTGATGGGGCGAATTTAAACAAATGCGACAGAAATTCATTTATAATATAACGTATATATCTTAATATTATATATGTTAAAATTTAGCAAACAATGGATTCAACAAATGAAGGTGTGTTCAGTGACAAATCAAAAAAAACTTATGAACAACATAACACTCATTACTCCACTAAAACTAACAGGTCTACTCATATTAGTTATATTGGCATTGGCAATCATCATGTTAAGACTATAGGAAAATACTCATATTGGCAAAAAAACATAATAGTAATAGTTAACATGGAACATTAGTTACTGGAGGAAATAAAACAAAATAGAGAAATAAGCAGAAGTTGTTACATGTCCAGGAAGTTGGCCATAATGGTGTTCAAATGTTCAGGAAGTTGGTGATGATGGTGGTCAAATGTTCAGGAAGTTGGTGATGATGTTCAGGAAGGAAACACCATCTTGTAGTCCAATGTTACAATTTTGGGATGACTACTTACAGATGAAGTCCAGGAGTCTTAACACAAGAAAATATAAAGACTTATCTGTCTGGGATGACTATGTTACAGATGAAAGAACTCTTGGTTTTTTTTTACAAGAAATAATCCCAGTAGAGGATATTCAGGTTTTGTACAAAAGCCATCTGTATCACAGGAGGCTTAGGCACTCTACCCCTGTTATTGCATTGCTGGTTGCCAAATAATTTAACTCTTTTTGTGCACAATTCGAGTCTCATCATTTGATGACAAGCAATATATACAATATCACACATCCTTAACTAGACAACATATTAACAATGGTATATGTACAAAGTCTTAAGGTACTTTAACACTACCGATTTTTACTAAGATTCTTAGCTTTCACACAAGCTGATTTGTTGAAAACTGAACAAAATATGATGGGATTGTTTCCGTAACTTGCCAGCAGACACTGTACTGCGACGCTATAAAAACCAGTGAAAATGAAATGTTCTGTTTTTATGGCAGCGATTAGCTTGTAGAGAGAGGAGCTTGTGTCACAGAAAGTTAAGAATCCAAGTGACAAATCCAGTGTGAACGTACCTTTACAACTACACCATCTAATACCGGGTACATTTGATGAGCAACACTATATACATGCTTTACTAATACTAGACAACAAATTTACAAGGGTAGATCTACAATTTCATAGTCTTCTGCCAACAAAATTAAATAAATGAAAAGTGAGATTCAAGTTACAAATTATAACATACAAGGTAACAAATATAATTATCAATAGAAGCATCTATTAAAAAAAT
>CAXITT010000309.1:873726-892532 GCA_964033795.1 Lymnaea stagnalis | reverse complement strand
GAAGTAACTAGAAAGGATAGCACAGGGCTGAGATGAATTGAAGTAACTAGAAAGGATAGCACAGGGCTGAGATGAATGGAAGTAACTAGAAAGGATAGCACAGGGCTGAGATGAATGGAAGTAACTAGAAAGGATAGCACAGGGCTGAGATGAATAGAAGTAACTAGAAAGGATAGCACAGGGCTGAGATGAATTGAAGTAACTAGAAAGGATAGCACAGGGCTGAGATGAATAGAAGTAACTAGAAAGGATAGCACAGGGCTGAGATGAATGGAAGTAACTAGAAAGGATAGCACAGGGCTGAGATGAATGGAAGTAACTAGAAAGGATAGCACATGGCTGAGATGAATGGAAGTAACTAGAAAGGATAGCACAGGGCTGAGATGAATGGAAGTAACTAGAAAGGATAGCACAGGGCTGAGATGAATGGAAGTAACTAGAAAGGATAGCACAGGGCTGAGATGAATGGAAGTAACTAGAAAGGATAGCACAGGGCTGAGATGAATGGAAGTAACTAGAAAGGATAGCACAGGGCTGAGATGAATGGAAGTAACTAGAAAGGATAGCACAGGGCTGAGATGAATGGAAGTAACTAGAAAGGATAGCACAGGGCTGAGATGAATGGAAGTAACTAGAAAGGATAGCACAGGGCTGAGATGAATGGAAGTAACTAGAAAGGATAGCACAGGGCTGAGATGAATGGAAGTAACTAGAAAGGATAGCACAGGGCTGAGATGAATTGAAGTAACTAGAAAGGATAGCACAGGGCTGAGATGAATTGAAAATTCTTTTAGACGCCCTGTGCGCCAGGCTGGGTAAAAGGCATAAGTAAGTAAGATGAACGAGCGGTGGTGGAGTCTGGGGAGCCTTCTCCCCCACCCCCGTATTTTTTTTATTCTTTCAAAATCAAGAGGTGCAGTTTGGAGTGTTGTTGAATTCAATGTTTCTATTAAACTTATTTGGGAAAGAAAATTTTAAGGGTCTGTGGAGGCATTATGGTGCCAGTGTCATACTGAATTCACTCCAGTTGGGGCGTGCCCTGGGGTAATCATTTGGCACAAGATTATATTCAACCCTATACTGTTACATTGGTCAGCGTGGGGGAAAGGGTGTAGACATTGGGGATGCTGAAGACAGTCGCACAAATTCAAAATGCAAGAATGCATTTTGACGCATACTTGAATTTTGTGTTTCTTTCAGACAATTTTGAGGTGATATTTCAAAATTTCGCGTGGGATAGCCATAATTATGATCAGTGATTATTTCAGAAATTTTCCCCCGGGAGGGGGGCACTTCAGATTTTTCGGGGGGGGGGGGGGGCAGGGCCGGTTGATTTATTGTTGGATTTATTTTTGCTCTTGTGGGGGGGGGGCCATTGGGGTTCCCCGGGGGGGGGGGGCCCCCCCCCCCCCCGAGATATAGCTGAAAGAAACCCTTGATTATGAACAAAGACAACCTAAACGTCGCAACAGCGGGACATGAACTAATTTCATTCCAGTTGTGGCGTCCTTGAGGGAATGCATTTCCCTAGCTTAATATTGCCTATTAAAACTTAATTGTCCCCAGAAAATATTTGACACATTCAAAATAAACGAATACATTTGAGCAAATACTTTCATTTAGTTATGCAACATCCTACACTTGGAGAGCAACGGAAGAGATGCTAGTTTTAAAAATGAAGATGTCACTTAACCTTAGAAACATCGTGTAGGCTCAGCTACCCCCCCCCCCACACGACTGCAGTGGGCCTCGGATATATTTTTATAGGGCTTAAAGATGTGATGTTCACATTTTCTTACTTATCATCTTTCAATGCAAGGTGGGGGAGGACAAAATATTTAGCCTCACGAATCCGGAACTCCGGGATAATCCGGGAAAGTGGTACCCCCACAAATGCCTTGTGTTGTTAGCAAACATGTATGAACCGGTACATTTTTAAAGCATGTTGATCGCTTCATCAAACAAATCGCAGTGACGCTGTTGTGTAAAAAAACACACACAAAAAACATGTGCATGTACATTCTCATTAATAAACACACATCGTGTACATAAATAAATTTCAAGCACATGTTAATATATTGGCGCTATACTGGTTTTCGGGTTATCTCGATCATCGGTTATCTCGACGCTTTTTGGAAAACCCCAGGGCTGTCGACATAACCGGGTTAGACTGAACTTTGAATGTTGAACTTAATTCAGAAGACGTACTTTGAGTATGGCTTAACTTTAATGAAATAATTTACTGTGTATGTTGTGATGAGGTACTTGAGTGTTTAACTTTGTTGAGATGATGTACTATGGATGGTGACTTTAATTCAGATGATGCACTTTGAATGTTCAACATTATTTAGAGGATGTAATATGATTGTTTAACTTTATCAAAATGATGTACTATGATTGTTTAACTTGATCTAAATGATGTACTATGATTGTTTAACTTTATCAAAATGATGTACTAGGATTGTTCAACTTTATCAAAATGATGTACTATGATTGTTCAACTTGATCTAAATGATGTACTATGATTGTTCAACTTTATCAAAATGATGTACTATGATTGTTCAACTTGATCTAAATGATGTACTATGATTGTTTAACTTGATCTAAATGATGTACTATGATTGTTTAACTTTATCAAAATGATTTACTAGGATTGTTCAACTATATCAAAATGATGTACTATGATTGTTCAACTTGATCTAAATGATGTACTATGATTGTTCAACTTTATCAAAATGATGTACTATGATTGTTCAACTTGATCTAAATGGTGTACTATGATTGTTCAACTTGATCTTAATGATGTACTATGATTGTTCAACTTGATCTAAATGGTGTACTATGATAGTTCAGCTTGATCTTAATGATGTACTATGATTGTTCAACTTGATCTTAATGGTGTACTATGATAGTTCAACTTGATCTTAATGATGTACTATGATTGTTCAACTTGATCTTAATGGTGTACTATGATAGTTTAACTTGATCTTAATGATGTACTATGATTGTTTAACTTGATCTTAATGGTGTACTATGATAGTTTAACTTGATCTAAATGATGTACTATGATTGTTCAACTTGATCTTAATGATGTACTATGATTGTTCAACTTGATCTTAATGATGTACTATGATAGTTTAACTTCATCTAAATGATGTACTATGATTGTTCAATTGTATCTAAATGATGTACTATGATTGTTCAACTTGATCTAAATGATGTACTATGATTGTTCAACTTCATCTTAATGATGTACCATGATTGTTCTACTTTATCTAAATGATAATTGTATCTAAATGATGTAACATGATTGTTCTACTTTATCTAAATGATGTAACATGATTGTTCAACTTGATCTAAATGATGTACTATGATTGTTCAACTTGATCTAAATGATGTACTATGATGGTTCAACTTGATCTAAATGATGTACTATGATTGTTCAACTTGATCTAAATGATGTACTATGATGGTTCAACTTGATCTAAATGATGTACAGTATTTGAACCCCCCCCCCCCCCGGCCCACAAATAAACTCGCACAGTGGTACCGGTACCAGAACATTTGAGATTAACAAAAGGACAGAGCATAAATGTGATACAGATCAACTTTATCCCTACAATCCAGAAATGAAGATTTGATAAAAGAATAGCTTTTATTAAGATATACAAGCAAAGCAAGGAAAAATGTATATTTAAAAGAAGTTACATTGTAAAAGATTATTTAAGTTTAAGCTTGTTAACAATTATAGTGCTCCTCGTGTTATTTCAAGCGATTGATAAGAATACCAATAAATTGATTACTTGTGTTTAGATAGAGAGTTTTTACATTTCTGTTAGTTAATTTGAAAAACATTTTTATATTTAATTTTGATGTAACAATTCAAAAGGTTTATCAATAAAACCGTCGTTTCTTCTACATCAACTTCGTCTTGAAATTAGTATTTAAAAAAATAAAAAAATGAATAGTTTCGTTTATGTATGTTGTCTTTTTAATTACCGGTATGTCAATATAAAATGAATCAAATTTATTAAATGCTTTTAATGACACCTTTATGGACTGATGTACTTTCGGGTGGATTTTAAATCTTATCAGTGGCGTAGCCAATGTTTGTGTCACCCGCTGCCAGTAAAAAACAAAAACTGCGGAGCTGATCCTGTGTGCCATTGTGCTAACATATTGATCCTGTGTGCCATTGTGCTAACATATTGATCCTGTGTGCCATTGTGCTAACATATTGATCCTGTGTGCCATTGTGCTAACATATTGATCCTGTGTGCCATTGTGCTAACATATTAACGATTAAAATGCCCCCCCCCCCTTTAGACCATTACTTATGAAAGAAACATTTAGGATACCGATTAGTTACAGAGGCGTAGCTAGAGTGTTGGGAGCCCGGGGACAAGATTCATTTTAAAGCGCCTCCCTTTCTTTTTTCAACTGTCAAACCCTTTATTTTAATCAAAATAATATCAAAACGCATTTTGGCGCCCCTAGTTATCCTGGCACCTAGGGACACTTGTCCCCCCCCCCTCTGGACTCCCTTAGCTACGCCTCTGATTAGATCATCTGGGGATGCACACAAAGTGTGAAGAAATCAGACTGATTTATTTCAACTTTTATTCTCATCAAAGTGAACTTTCAGACGCACACTGTCAATTTTAAAGGGGACGTCCATTAATTACGTCAACAAAATAGGAAGGGGGGGGGGTGGAAATTCTTGACAGTTGTTGACAAGGGGGAGGGGGGGGGTTTAGATTAGTTGACGTCAACAATCATGTTTTTACTATTAAAATTTTAATCTTAAAAATTGGCTGGTTCTTACATTATTTTAAACATTTTGAGTGTAAATAGTAATATTTGTTTATCCTTTTAAAATATAAGAGTTATTTAATGTGCGTCCGTCAGTGCACTGCAGATGGCTGGTCAGAATGTTAGCACACTTTGTTAGTGCACGACAGAGGGCTGGTCAGAATGTTAGCACACTTTGTTAGTGCAAGAGAAGTCAAACGTTGGCATCTCTTCACCCAGTGGCGTTGCTAGGGTTGGTGCCACCCGTTGCCGTAAACTCATGGTGTCACCCCTCCCCCGACTTCCAATGTGGATGTGTTATTGTTAAAATTAAAATAAGTTTACAGCATAACAATGACAAGAACAAAAACAAATTAATTAAAGGTCAGGAGGTAAATGTATTTAAGAACTGTGTGTAGATTCCTTTTTATCATTGCACCCTTTTTACAACATTGTATCTTCTTCAACATTGTACCGGTACAAGCCAATCATTATTCTGTAAGTCAATACCGGGTACGGTAGCTTTAATTTTATTTCTGTTTGATTTTGTAATTTATAATTGACATAATATTTAATAATAATATTTATTAATTGTAACTGGCTGATTTGAGTATAGTATTCTTTGTTTTTTTATTTAACGTATGGTATCGTCTTTTGTTGTTTACTGTTTTAGAACGAGCCAGGCCATATACTTAAATAAGAGATTACTTTCTCCATACTGATAACAGTACGTAACAACATATATATATATATATATATATATATATATATATATATATAAATTATAATATATTCCCCTGCGAATTTTTTGACCTTTCACACCCCCCCCCCCCAATAAACCACCTTGCACCCCTCCCCCAGAAGATTAATTTTTCAATGAAACATTTTAAATCCCATTTCATAAAAAGAGTGACGTCAGGCTGGGTACAGCCGATCACTCACAAACCAGTGCTGTACCCAGAACACAGTTGCCAGAACTAGGTTTATTTTGTGTGGTAAATAAAAATACTAAAATACCACTGCGTCATCAAATATAGCTTTTTCCTAGCAGTCAGTAGGTAGTCTAAATACATACAGAATACATTTACTAGTTGGCCTAGGCCTAATTCTTAACGAATGACTGATGGTTGTCATCTGTTTGAACTTTGGATATCTTCGAAGGAAATTGGTTTCATTTGAATGAAAGATCCAATCGTGAGAGATCCAGTACGATGATGCAGCACTAATGCTTACGTCACCCTTAAGAGTGGACAAACTATTTACCGGGTACATCTAATTATTTGATAATATTACCGATAATAAAGTTTATTTGAAAATCACGCTTGATCCCCAAAGGCTCGAAGCGCGGTACAGAGTCGAGTATATTAAAAGACAAGAAAAATGAAACAATCTACAATATATCACATTGAAATACAAAATGCAACATTGCAAAAACTATATACCGGTACGAGAATACCCATTCGAAGTCTTTCATTTTCATACCTAACAACCATAAACAACACAGGCCAATACACATCCACAAGATAATAGCTATATAAGACAACATCATCCCAGCAGGTGTTTGCGAAATAGATATGTCTTCAAATCAGTTTAAGTTTAATAATTAATACGGTACTAGAGGCCAGCAAATCCAAGAGTACCTACAGAAGACCTTTTTAATTTTTAGAAATTAAAAAAAAAACTTAAAATGGGTCCGCATTACACTATAGTGTATAGTCTAAACAGTCTATAGTAGTAGTAGCATAGCGGGCGGGCAAAGGCCGAACTCTGTAAGTGTAAGGTCCAGCATCACCTGCTCTAGTTTTGTTACACGGGATTTTGCCTCTTCGTGGCGTGCCCGGCTAGTGGGGGGGGGGGGGAGGTTCCTTTTGAAGCTAAAAAAATCCCAGCCAAACGCATGACTTCCAACGTGTCGGAAGTTGCGCGCTAACATGATTACATGTTGCCGATAATGGATGTGAGGCATGAGTTTTCTTTTAAAACCCTTGCCGAGGATTAAAAACATGCGGACTTGATAAAGCCGCTCCTAGGCGACCGTTTCGTCCCCGCCACGTCCAGACCGAACCACTCCCCGAACGGTGGGTTGAGGTAACGCAACGCCTCCCCCGGAGAGGAAGTAAAAGCCGTTTTGACCCATGTCCACACAACTCCCAGGAACAGTGGGAGAAAGTTAAGCTTGTGACTACTCCCGGAGTGGAAGCAAAGCCATGCCACGCCAAGGAACGAACGGCTCCCTGGGCGGTGGGGGTGGAAACGCAACGTCATCTCCGGAGAGGAAGCAAAGCTGTTCCAACCCTACGTCCAGACAGTAAGACTCAATGGGCAAGGGGGGCTGTGACGCAAAACCGGAGTCCCCAGGGACTACTAGGCTATGTTTCACGGCCAAAGGTCCTAAGAGATGGAATCTCGACCTCCAAGTATTGATCTTTTTAGTAGTAGTATATACTATAGAACTATAGCCTTTATTATTTACTGTAATTATAAAAAATAGTGAAATACTGCAGGAAACCAATACCCTAAATACCAGAGATTTACTACTAAAGACCAACGTGTAATATTATGTATAAATATAAGGCAAACGTTCAAAAAGGTTGTCATGAATTATGAAATAGTGAGATGAACGAGCTGACACGTAATGCAAAAAATAAAAAGGACTCCCAGTATGTTTTTCAAATACGTAATCGATTCAAAGGGGGAGTTCACCAAAGGATAATGGGTTTTTCCCCCACAGTTAACGGGTTTTACCTATTTATAAAATGTATTACCAGTAGGCCTACATCATTTAATATTAATGGTTTGATCAGCAAAGTGATATCTCAGACTCAGAGAATATCATTGACGTCATAGTTATTGATTTCATTTTAGATCCCTAACCAGAAAAACAAGTGGAATTTAAAGCTCCATAATTAATAATAATAAATAATATGAGAGCGGTTGTCATGTGTAATCATTAATAAATTTAGTAAAAATAGTAACATGATTAAGATTATTATAAATTTTGACATATTTACGCATATAAATTTTACATGTACCGGCCGTAAGTACATAATCAAGTTTGAACTTTTAAAGTTTTAGGGCCCACCAAGTCCAAGCCTAAATACTAAGTCTAGTTAGTGTTATGCTTGTACTTGTTTAATTTATAATTTATAGTCAAGTTGTTTGGTTTTTTTTATATCCAACTCCAACACTTTACTTTATATTTCATCTTTTGGGTGTTATAAATGCTTTTTATTCGATTTCTAGGCATCATTTGGTAAAGCTTGATTGCAGTCTCTCTCATTACTGACTTTCAATCTGCCTCTTACTAGTCTTACTCTTACAATTACTACACTCCCCCTCTTTTCCCTTCAGCCAAATATTATCTGATGGCTAATTGTAGGTACTTGTGCTCCACCATTATTAGGATGATGATGGAGAGTAAGAAATTAAACAAAATTATTAACCAATGCCATGTACCGGTACCGGTAGTAAATAATAAAAAAGTTAGTTTATGTAAACAGCACAAAGAAATGCTTTACAAAAATTTTTAATTTTAACCATGCTCTTGAAATTCAACCATTATGTAAAGTATATTTTTCAAGTGCATAGCCATAAAGTTTTCCGAAAAATATACGGACCAACAGAGTATGAATATGGATGGAGAATACGAACCAACTAGGAATTGTACAGTCTATATCAGGATTCCACATTAGTAGCAGAAATAAAAAAGGGTAGGCTACTCTGAGCAGGACACTTAGAAATAATGCCACATGATCATGGGCGCCCGCAGAAAACTTTCTAGTCTAAGGGGGGGGGGAGGGGGGGCAAACAAAATAAGATTAATTTTCCAGGGGGGGGGGGGAAAAATTTTTTTTTTATGGTGGTTTTATTTTGCAAAATTTTTTTAGTAATGTTTTAATGTAGTTTTAATTTACTGTAGCTTATTTGTATGGTGAACGAACTAACGGACAGGACATCAGCTTAGTTACTTTCTCTTTATTTTCTCTTTACTTTAATACATTTTTTTTCTATTTTTGTCTAAAAAATTTTTATCCCATCAATCCAGGGGGGGGGGGGCAAGTGCCCCACCTTGCCCCTACCTGCGGGCGCCCATGCACATGATAGTGATAGAGGAGGGAAAAGGTATGGTACATCGACAAAACCCAAGAGGAAAGCGGGCTCAAAGGCAGACCTAGGCTTAGATGGATGGATGATGTTGAAAAAGATTTACAGCAGCTGGGAATCCAAGCATGGAAAAGAAAAGCATAAATTGTTAGGTCTGAGTGGAAGGAGGTAGTGATGCAGGCCAAAGCCCTACATGGGCTGTAGCGCTACAGGGATGGATGGATAGTCATAATTAAAATTTGACTATGAAAAGAATCCTTAATGATTGAATTTCAACTCCTGATGTATATTCCCTGAGAAAGTATCCTTCTCTACCATTGTAGATGCAGATGAGTTAAGAGTCATTTAAATTTAATCTGAGGATAGCTGATTACCAATTATTCATATGTATGCATCACCTGTACAAATCATTCGATCTACGGTACCGGTCCAGTAGATTTTATTTCTGTTAATGATAATGTAATAATATAAGATGAAAAGTCAAAACGAGAATCTCAATTAAGGAAGTACAAACATAAATTAAATATGCATTGTTTATTTAATTAAAACTTTTAATTCATTTAACAACTATTACCAGCAATAGCCTAGTGTACCAGCTTACTTAAACAATTTGGTAAAAATATGGAATTTGTATGTATTTCAACAGGATTTTTCTAAACACAAACTAACCTTTGTCACAAGACTAGTTTGGATAATACCATCAACTACATTGTATTTAAAACAGCTTAGGTGGTATTGGTAAGAATAGTTTAAGCATTATTTTTTTTAAAGTACACTAACAAAAAAAACATAAAGCAAGAGTTTCAAAGCAATTAGTGGTTGAATGTTACAAAAATATATTTAAATGTAAGTTGATTTAAACCTTACATTAGAAGTTATTAGAACCCTAAGAAAATTTCCTTTAGAAATACTTTAATCACAATTTTTTTTTTTTTACAGAAAAATATTTACATTTTCAGTTATGAAAAATGTTAAACTTCTCACTTTAACTAACAAGATCCAGATGTTGAGTTAGACTTAATATTTGATATTCCTCCAACAATTAATAGATATGGAACATAAGTTGTCTAAAGTACTGTAATCCTGATTTGAAGTGATATGAAATCTCACAAACAATTTTCCTGTATGTTAATGTTACACTTAATACGCACATTTTCAATATCAAATCATCTCCTGAAGGTAATTTTTCCATCCACACGTACTAAACAAAATGATTAGATATTTTTTGCCGTTAAAAGAAATTAATAATCATCATGATGGTGAACATTTCCAACATATTCACAAATGTTATCATAGTGTAATGTTAGCAAGTTGTCTCGATCTGATAGTAACTGAAGAACAGCTGTACAGTCATTTTTCTGTCGTTTAATTATCTGACCTATTTGCCCTCTGTGTGATCCCGATACTACAGCAACATAGGCCCTGTCGTTCTTTGGTATAACAGTTTCCAACTGTGTTTGGAGTAAGTTTTCAATAACTTTACCATCTTCTGTTTTACACATGCAAATACCAGATGACGGAACATCAATAATTACAACTTTCTCATTATAATATTTTCCTCTTTTCACATTTTTGTCAATGATGCGAACTCTCAAATCATTGCGTAACCATGGCGGAGAACTCTTGTTGGTAGCCAATGCTTCTTCATCTGATGAACCACTGCTGGAATAGTTTTTGGATGAATGCTGGTCGCTACTGTTGTGTTTAGTCTTGTTTTTATGTCTGCCCCTTTCTTTGTCTTTCTTTTGCTTTTTACTTTTATGATGTGGTGAATCATGTTCATGATCTGAGTTGTCTCTTTTTTTACTCTTTTTTTTATGATGAGATCTTTTACCATTTGCATCAATGTTAGTAACGCTAGTTTTTCCATTGGTCAATTTCATTTCTTCTTCTTTATATTTGTCAACTTTTTCCTTATTTAAGTATTTGGAATATTTATCATATTCCATTTTGCCAACAACACGCACATAACTTTGAATGATATTTATAACCTTGCCACTCAGTGTTAGTTTTAACATAATGCGAGCATTATCTTCATCGAATCCTTCCACTACTCCATACATGTCTTTATTGATACCATGTGTTACAACACAATAGGAATTCTTTTTAAGTTCCAGATTTTCGTCTGGAATACTGTTTGTCTTCTCTGAACCTAACTGCTTCTTATCTGATCCTAAATTACTTTTATCAGCACCTAGTCCTAGTCCTTTAGGTCTCAGTTGTGCCTCAATAGGTGCCACAACTTTGCCATTTTTACCGATACCACGAGTTTGATTCCACCCCATTCCTCTGAGCATTGCCATGCCATATTGTTCTATAGGTATCATTTCATAATCAGCTTCATCAGGTTCCTCTGGTCGTAAAGCTACATCTAATTTTTCATCTGATTCAAATCCATCTGGTATCTTGTTTTGCATTAAAAGTGGAATCGCTATGGTTGTGTCTGTTGCACCCCCATCTTCCCATGTTTCATTATATTTAGCAGATTCTTGTAAAATTTCTTTAGCTGCAAGAGCATCTAGGTTATCTAAACTAGCAATTTCTTCACGATATAACTTTTGTTTCGATCCATCTTCTTTTCCCATGCGCCATTTGTTACATTTTATTAGAGGAATGACATACTCATTTTCTTGAACTTTGCGAGATTTTTTTGTTGAATTTACTTCTTTACCCTCGAGAGATAACACAAAGTCTTTTTCTTTATCTTCTTTTTCAGAAGCCTCGCTTACAACCGATTTTGAAAGTTTTCTAACCTCTTGTTTCTTCGAGAAACCAAACGAAAGGCCTGCAATTTTTGGTTCTTCCTTGTTTATGGACTCCATTTTGAAAACGGAAGACGAGCGATGTTGAGACATTAAAATGTATTCTCAGCTAGGAATGCAAGCGAAATAAATAATAATTATGAAACTGTTCAAATGGAGACTTTCAAGTAGAAATAACCATAAGATGTTGATTTTATATATGTTTTACAAGTCATTTTTGCTTTTCCTGATTTTTTTATAATTAATATTATTTAATTTTTATTTTATAATTAACCAAAAATGTGTTACCGTTGCTTTAAAAAGGATTTAGAATCTACTTGAGTTTAAGGAGCTATTGACAATAGCATTGCCTATGAAGCCTATTGTCATGTAATAATGACTAATTTACTAATTATAGTATTTATATAAGAGTTTTCACTGTAGGCTACGTCTAAGGGGTTGAGTGGAAAAATGAGGGGGGGGGGGATCAAATTGACCCTTAAATTTACTCGTGGGCTATAATTCATAAATAAAAACACGTTACGTTACTATACAAAGCTTTCAACTTGATGCACATAATTTTAGCATAGGCAGGCTGTCATTAAAGACTGACTTTCATACCAACCAAGCTCTGATATATTAACAGTGTATGTGGGACTAACAATGACATAGGACAAATGAATTTCTACCAAACTGAGAATGAAACCGGGACAAAAAAATCAAACTTGTCGGTATGGCAGAGACGTCGAGTGTTGGGCAGGGGTCGGGAACCTTTTTGTCTGAGAGAGCCATGGACACCACATATTTTGAAAAGTAATTCTGTGAGAGCCATACATTATGTTTAAAACTAAAAATTCAAGTAAATGTGAGAATTTGTGCAATTTCAACACTAAAAATGCAATAATTATGTCTCTGAATTCTTTTTAATAACATTGTTATGCTGTTGCTAATCAAATGAGTCTAAAGAAACATTTATTTTTTTAAATCGAACATTTGTCTGCGAGCCAGATGCAGCCATCAATAGAGCCACATCTGGCTCGCGAGCCATGGATTCCCGACCCCTGCTGTAGGGGGTTACCCTTAAAGGAGGCCCGCACAAAATACGACGACCACCCCCCCCCCTTGCCTTGTCCGCATGTGCCACACCTCTCTCCATTTCTTCCGGACACACATACATGGATACTGCGGTTGCCCAAAGGCTCATAAATTTACAATGCGAAATACCAGGAAATATAATGATTCTACAGAGCAAAGAGTCACAGGATTTATACTAAATCAGCATGAGATGGGTCCATCCAGTGGCGTAACTAGGGTTAGTGCTGCCCAGGTGGGGGTCGAGAATTATGTCAACCCTCCAAAAAACACTGCAGTTTCTCGAAAATTCCGCCCCATAATATAATTTTAAAAAGTGCCGCCCAGTGTGGACCGCCCCCTCTGCATACCCCCCTCCCCAATACTACGCCACTGGGTACATTCATTGATTATACTTAATAATGCGGGGGAGCGCAGTTATTGATTTTGGAGATTATGCGTTCTGGTGAGTTGGCCTATGTGATATCTGCAGGAAGTGCTTACATCTGATTAATATCCTGCAATTTCGATACTCACTAATATCTATTATAAAGCTATTATAAACTGCGCTCAATGAGATTCTTAAAAATATTTCAAGTGCGGAATATTTTCTTTTGTTTTTCTGATATGGTTGGTGAAAGAAATCCCCATATGAAAACGGGTGGGACATTATCCATAAGTTCAGGGGCATGAAAAAATGTGCGGTTGCGAGCCTGGGGGGGGGGGGTTTAAGGATGATGCTAGGTGTTAACAGAAAATGTAAAGATATGTGTTTATTAGGGCATGTAATTGACTAGGACAGGGGCTCCCAGACTGTGTCCAGCTGCAACCTGAAGTGTTAAAAAATTAATGGACTTAATGCAAGCTATTTATAATTAAGTTGGTATGTTTCACTAGTTCTCCAACCTACTTGGTACTTTGAAGGTACTTGGATGAAGCAAGGGATGCTACTAAAAAAATTTGTATGGGAATTGGGCGTTGGCGTGTGAAAATCCGAGTTTTAATTTTTTTGATAGTGGAACTATTTCATTCATAAAATAATTACTTTATCCCAGAATTGTGTTCCTCTTCCGGCCTTGGCTTTAGAGGACATCTTGGCCTACATTTTAATCAATTTCTTTTTCATTTAAAATCGGTCAGCTTTGAGAAATCCTTGGTAAATATAAGGCAACTTTCATCATTAAAATTAAGTCGAAGTAAAAAACTTGTCATTACCAAATTTTTTTTGCATCTGGGGAATGTATTGATCTACATGTATGCCAATTTTCACAGCGATATGTGTTTTACGAGAGACGCCATGTTTCTATGGGTTTGCAGCAGGTCATGCTCAACCTGATTTCGCAATGGGGTGGACCACACTCCCTTTTTAATGGCGGAAGTTGCCGATACTTAGGAAATATTAATTTATTACCACTATTTACATCAAAATATTTGATAACTTATGTTTCAGAATGCATTTTGAAGACATTTAAACTTGAATGTTTTAATTTGAGCTTTAACATATAAATTATCAGAATTTACTGTGTGCAACACGTTGTCATTGACAACCACTCACAGCCACTTGCATAATGGCTGTATTGTAGTACTACTGTATTGTAGTTTCATTCCTAAGAGTTTGCCGTGTGCAAAAACTATTAAACCATTTGTCAGGGAAAGCTTTAATTAATTATTCATGTACCAAAGTTGAAAGTAAGTTTAATCTAAATCGACCCTAAACAGTATTTTAGTGATAAGGGAATGCATTGCCTTATATAAAGTATATAGTATAAGGGAATGCATTGCCTTATATAAAGTATATAGTATAGTCATTGCACAAGACGCGAACAGCGGAATGAGGTCACAAGATGTGGAGGTTTCGTCCATAGTAAAAAATACCAAACGAACTCACACTTTAAAAATTCGTAGCTCAAAAAGAACTTAAGCTAAAAAGTTCATTCTGGTTTAATTTTTTTTATTTGCTCTTGCTGTATTATTTTAAAAAATTATTTCAATTTTTTAAAAATTTATATTAAAGTACCTATACTTAGTGTACTTATTAAAGTAGCAGTTGGTTTTGTGCAGCGTTTCTGCTGTATCAATTAAATATTGTTTTGATAGAGTCAAGTGAAGTTATTGAGGTATTTCTTCTTGTATAAGTATAAAGCTTCAAAAATGGATTAGATTGTTTAAAAAGTGCTATTTTACGGTGCTCACAGAATGTGGCATAGATGATGGACTAACTGATAGAGCAAAATTGAAAAGACGTGGGTGCAGCAACGGGGCTGTGACTCAAAAACACTTGGGAAAATCTGGACTAGGATATTTGAAATTCATGTACTAGCAGCATTGCTGGTAGGAGAGCTGGTCACCCGAGAGCTTTTTCGTTAACCCTCTTGGGACGTAACCCTCTTGATTTCTCGCTGTCTAATGTCTAGCAGTGAATCTGACACTGACGAAAACAATCAGGAAAGTAATGAAGACAATCAAAATGATTTGGTTTACAATAATGTTGTGAATCCTTGGATTAGGATTTCTGAATTGGATAGAGATGACCCCTATGATTTTTTAGAAAAAATAGAGCCTATAGACAGGGCAATCCTCCGAAGTCCGGTCCCAAATTATTTCGTATGAAAAAAATTGCAATGCACAGTGTGTATTGTTAGAAAAAAGCAGAGATGTCTGTCATAGCTTTTGCAAATAACTGTCACTTTACAAACCAGTCAGTAAACACTAAATGTTGTAATTGGCGCATAGCATTTGCAAATAGGAGCCGAAAACGTTCTGCTTGTGACTGTTGCGCCACTGAAAGGCTCCCAAGTAGCTGGCAAACAGACCACGACTAGTACCACTGATAACGGAGTTTACGTTTCGCTTGCATCCAAAGTCTTTCAATAGTTCAATGTCCTGGTCTACTGCCTACTGGATCAACAAATTCACGCGCATGCACAATGACAACGTGAACATAAATCCCACTGTTGAGCTGACCGACATTTTGATATCCTCGCCCATCGTCCGTGACGGTAGTTGTCCCTGGTGACACATGATTAGTGATAATGCGCTTGAGTGTTTGTGCATCTCGACAGCAGACAACCTCCATCCAACATCGTCCACTGCCGCAGACATGAATTTCAAAACAGAATGATGTCCAAGAATTTTAAGTAAGGAGTAATCATTGGAAATAATTTGGGACCGGACTTCGGAGGATTGCCCTTAGACTATATTATAAATATGATCATGCCTCATGGCATAAGTGGAGTATTTATGCTAATTTTTACACAAAATATCATCAAAATGTTTGTGAGAGAGAATAATAATAATAGCTAATAAGCATTCAGACAACTTTCTCAGTAACGCCCAGCTAAAAGAAACCATAATTGGATGCACAATGGTGAAAAGTACCCCGAGGGCAGGAAAAGGAGTAGAGCTCAAAAATTTATACAAGTGAAGACCTCAAGGGAAAAAACGGCAGAGTCCATTTTTAATTTTTTTGAGTTATCACCCCTGACTTATAGCCAGTTAAAAATAGAAGGTGCTGAATTAAGTTTAAAGGAGAAAAAAATAGCTAAGTCCATATGAAAAATGGAAACGAAAAATCCGTTTACAATGGAAAAAGAAGCATAGTCCAATGTTTACAATGGAAAAGGGGGCTAAGTCACTAATATCTAGGGGTGTGCCGGATCCGTTTTTTCCAACCGGATCCGGATTTTCTTATGCGAAATCCGCCGGATCCGGATTCCGGTTTCTCCCGGATTCCGGATTTTGGTACTATTGGTAGATACTTCGGTAAGTCAAGGTGGACTACTACTTTTTGTGTATGGGAATTCGCAATCGGCGCCAAAAAATCCGAGTTTTTAATTTTCCGATGTGTGTGTCTATTTATTATTAAATTAGTACTTTCGATATATATTTGAGTTCCGTTCCATTTGGATAAGTGTCTTACGAGAGACGCCATGTTTCTACGCGTTCGCAGCAGGTTATGCAGCTCGCTCAACCTAATTTCGCCATGGGGTTGGCCACGCCCCCCTTTTTAATGGCGGAAGTTGACGATACTTAGGAAATATTAATTTATTATCACTATTTACATCAAAATAATTGATAACTTGTGTTTCAGAATGCATTTAAAGACATTTAAACTGGAATGTTTTAATTTGAGCTTTAACAACCCGGTAGAATCCATATTATAAATGATCAGAATTTACCGTGTGCAACACGTTGTCATTGGCAACCATTCACAGCCACTTGCATAACTGTATCGTAGTACTACCTCAGAGTTTCATTCATAAGAGTTTGCCGTGTGCAAAAACTATTAAACCATTGGTCAGGGAAAGCTTTAATTAATTATTCATGTGCCAAAGTTGAAAGTTTAAACTAAGTCTAAACAGTATTTTAGTGATAAGGCAGGGAATGCGTTGCCTTATATAAACTATATAGTCATTGCGCATGACGGGATTGGTGGAATGAGATCACAGAATGTGGAGATGCAGTCCATGTTAAAAAATGACAAACCAAGTCGTACTTTAAAAATTCATAACTTTAAAACTACAACAGCTAAAAATATGATTTTGGTGTTATAATTCTTTAAAAAATTACATCTTTTCAACTATGCCATTGGTTTATTTTTACAAAAAGTTTAAATTTTCTTATCAAAGTCCCTACACTATTGGCCACTATTAGCGGTGCTGACTCTAGCCTCTGGTATGTACGGAATATTAAACATTAAACAAGCTCAACGCTCGAAACAATCGATTAATGTATCGTGATCGTGTGAAATTCGGGAAAGAGAATTACTTTTATTTCAGATTATGATCCGGTGAGTCACAAAATCTGGCAAATTCCGAAATCCGGTATATTCCGGATTCCGGAATCCGGTTGTTCCGGATACATGTAAATCCGGCGGAACCGGATTTCACCGGATAGTGCAAAATCCGGCGGAACCGGATTCCGGACCGGGGTCCGGCACACCCCTACTAATATCACGTGACATTTGAAGTCACATGATTTAAAGGTCCAATGAGAGATAGCTATAGTGTAAACAAAATTTAAAGATGGCGACCGATTCGCTCAGCTGACCGACAAACCGACGAAAAAGTTAACAGACAGACCTGAATTTTTTAAAATTTCCCACCACAAGAAAACAAAACAAATTAACATAAGCACGATAAATTGGACTTAAATCATTAAAAAAAATAAAATTTGTATTTTTAAATCGCATTTTACCCTTGTTTTGTTATGTTCAGTTAATTAATGTGTGTATCCGTCTCGTCTCTTTCGCTGCCGCTCTGGTCAAGTCTAGTCTATCACTGTTTGTTGCATGTCTGTGTCTCTCCTTGTCAGTCTATCTCAGTTAGTTTGTATATCTCTCTCCCTTTCGCTCTAACTCTGTGTCTGATTCCCCCTGAACTCTTTATCTTCGAGTGTGTATCTTGCTATCTCTGTCTGTTACTCTTTACTGACATTACTCTTAAACTTAAGTTCATACAGTTACAGCTACTGCTAGAGGAAAAAAAACTAATATTGGGCCAAAATTGTAAGAAGTGCATCAGAAACTATGATAGTTATAGGCATAAAACATATTCTCATATTTATAGTGTTAACAAAAATAATTTGCCTAAGGCAGGGGTCATTCGTAAATTACATCACGTTAAAAATAAACTTTTTAGACACCCCCTCCCCTTGTCACGAAAAGTCACAAATTCTCCCCCCCCCCCTTGTCACATCACCAAAAAAATCTCAAAACATACATAAAATTTTCATAACTAAACTAAGATATTATTTTATTCTTCAACATTTTCCCATATAATGCAACAGTTCAAAACCTGTGGGTGGCGACCCCTTTATGGGTCGAATGACTCCTTTAAAGGTGTCACATAAGACAATCGGCAAATGCATATCCTCTACAGTTATGAAGTACTAACGAAAATAGTTTTATGGTTGAGGGTCGCCACAACATGAGGATCTGCATTCAAGGGTCGCGGCATTAAGAAGGTTGAGAACCACTGCCATAATGGTAAGATGCAGTATTACTAGAAAACCGAGTTTCATGGTACCATACTATAATACCTGAGGCAAAGTTAACCTCAAATTAATGTTTTAAAAATCAATTAAATTATGATTTTTTTT
>CAXITT010000309.1:816846-873616 GCA_964033795.1 Lymnaea stagnalis | reverse complement strand
CAATGATCAAACCTTGATAAATTACTACAAGGGAAAAAACGGCAGAGTCCATTTTGACCCCACTCTCTACTATAATGAAATAAATCATGTTACATTCAAGTTTGAATTAATTTATCTATTTAATAACTCAGGGAAATGGACACTCTTGTGAAATGCATTTTAAAAATTACATTTTGTTTACACATTTTTAATGTGCATGGTTTGAACTTTAAAAATCGAATATCTCAAAACAACAAAAATGTGACTGCCGTTTTTTCCCTTGTGGTCTTCAAGTACCTACTTAACCTTTTTGAATTTTTGATATGTTGTAATTTATGCTATTGCTATTATTATTTATCTACCGACGTCTTTTTATTTAAGAAATACACCCTTTCCAGAAAAAAAAATATGAATGAGCAAAATGAGCATTATTTTACCTTCAATTTTCAAAGTTAAGACCTGAAATATTTTTTAGAACAGAAGTGTCTTAGTCTGCTCAAAGTTATGGGCGGAAATAAAATGTGCATGCTGGGCTATTATTAAAAAAAAAAAATCATAAAAATCGAGACCTGTAGCCACTCCGTATGCAAAAATCTTAAAAGTTTGGGCGCACTGTTGCTGTACTCTTTTTCTTTATACGTGCCGGTAGTATCAAGCTATGATAGTTACCAACGTATTTCTAGCAGTTTCAAAACAAAAAAGATGGCAGCGCCCTTTTCAAACGTTTCTGCGTCATTCAGAACATTGAATTTATATAAGAAAAATATAATATGTAAAAGAAGATTACCTTGTCTAATGGTAAGCATTTGATGGCATATTTTTATCTTTTTCCATTTTTATATTATTATCAGTGTTAACTACCTTATCAGCACAAATTCAAATCGGTAAATTACGAGGACTACGAATGCCGAATGCCACTATCAGCTATCACTATTTTATCGAATTTCACGAATGTATCATAGTATATCCCTAAATGAAAATCGATCCCTATTCCTAACCTGAACCCTGAATCGTTCCCTCAACCTAACCTAAACCTTAATTCAACTAATTCACTGCAACTATAATTATAATTATAATAAACACCCAAAAGACACAGTGACAGTGGCATTCATCCTTAGTCTTAGTCTTAGAGTTAGCCTTTCACTGTACACCTTAATGGTACTATAACTAAGTTACAGTTCTGCACATAAGTATAAGGCACTTGAATTTCAGTAGTAGAAATAGTGTTTACAATAATAATAAATATTATAGAAATGTATGTGTCATAGTCCTAGTTGCAAACTACCACTGGAAAGTAGGTTATTAAAAATTTAAAAATCTTGTTGTTCAGGTTCGAATTGCTATTTAGATTTAAACAGTTATTCTATTATTGATAATTAAAAATTTTTTTTTTTATTATTTCATCCAAATTAATGGAAATGTTAATGTTTTTATGACATTGTACATATTCATTTAAGCACATATGTAAAATACAGAATTTGTAAAATATAAAAATTGAAAAAAATTAATGTATGGCAAGAATTATTATGAAAGTGAAGCAGAGTTTGAGTTTATTTCATCATCTCCTCTGAAACAATTGCGGAACATGAACTCATGCAACTATGATTTGAAGGAAAAGATTGTAACATGTGCCAAACTCATTAACTGCCTTTTCACTTTGAGCTTCCCACATCCACATATTTTATACACTGTGTATGGACATTATTGTCATTTGTATTGAAAAAATTTTGTTGATGAACCACAACAGAGTGTTCATAGATTCTGCGTCTGATCTAGATTATGTTTGCATAATCTGCCCATCCGTCTGATACAGTAAGTGAGCCTGAAAGGATATCTCTCTCTCTATGCACGCCTATAACCTGATCGCACGTTGGTCTGACACTTCAGTGAAAAAACAACCCCTACTCTCTCTTTCTATGCCACCGAAAGCCCAGTCATCCTCTCTCAATTGTACCATTAACAGATATCAATAAAAGAATCACTGTCTAATAGTACTTCCAACCAGAACAACACAATTTTCAAAGAACTGATACTGGGGTGGTAAATTACCAAAGTAAGAATCATAGGCCCTAAATTTATTCCTCTCCTAACATAGTTGTAAATCTTCAAACCTAAAATCTATGGGCAAAAACTAAAGTGAATCGTAAAACCATGTGTTGGTTTGATACAGTTACTACACACTGTACTGTACTGAGAAAATGGTAATTTAGAATAAAAAATTAAAATTATTTTTAAAATAATGAAAACTCAACTTAAGTTTCATCTAATACACTTCCACATTCTTTTGCAAGTTCCACCTACAATAAAATCCAAAAGTTGTAAGGAATATCAAGACCCATCCCAAAATGTCAGCCTCATTTTAAATATTATAATAAATCACCCAATGAAATATTACTTTAAAACATTCCATCATTATATTAATATTAAAAGAAATAGAAAAGTTAACTCTAGTAACAATCCAAAAATGAGCAAATGGGAGAGAATCCTACACAGAAATTAAGTGGTTTGTATTGCATAAATTGACCCAACCATTTAAGTAATAAAAATTTCATGTAGATTATCAAAGAAAAGATTAATTTTTAACTTTTCTTTTACAAAATATATTGATATTTGCATCCATTTTCCACTGTATATTATTATCAATAGTATGCAACTTGTAAAAATTTGTATCCACCTCCCTCTTGATTCTAGGTAGATAGATGGTTGAACAGGAATCATCTTTCAAGTTCCTTCTCCAGTAATGTCATTTCAAAAAAAGGTTAGTGGCTTTAAAGTTATTAACATTAATTAATTTCCCTTGCCTTTGCATCTGCTGTATCTGTTGCACTAGAAAGTTTTGTGCCAGAATGGGTTTCATCAGGAATCTGCAGACCCACTGACAGAATCCACAGGACCATTGCTGTGAGTAAAGTTGTCCTCATTGAGTCCACAGACAAACAAACTGTAAAAGTAATACCAGGCTTGTGCAAACTATTTACCGGGTATACCAATCTGGCGAATCTCATCTTGACCTGTGAATAGATGATTACACTTAAATAATTCTTTCAAGTCTCCTAAACATTTTTTGCCCACCCTGGAGGACTATTTGGAGGAAGCAATGGCTAGTAATCCTCTGAAAGACAAAAATAATGATCCATTGGGCTACTAAAAAAAGGCTTGAGATTGGCAGGCTCGTCTTCTTACCAGCTAATCAGATTGCTACTCGTGTTTCTTGTTTAAATTGCCATTTTAATGGCGGCTTCCATTGATACTTTATGGTGTTTGTCATTTTATAAATATTTCTTTTACCCATTATTTGCTTAAAAACATAAGTGACCTTGAAATATTCCAAAAGGCTTAAGCAGCCCCAGGGGAATATTTTATGCAGTTTTCACATTGAATCTCATTCAAATGTTTGTTGGGACTTATTTAGGCTTCAACAATCATAAAATTGTAAAAAGCTCTGCAAGTAAGACATGTTTAGCCTAAGTGTCTCATTTGCATAAATGTTGAGATTTAAGTTTGATTTATAAAGATTGTATTAGTTCATTCAATGCCCTGCTAGAATATATTTATAGTTTTAAATCTGTAAAGCAGTTAGTTTATTTTGTATAAATTTTTGTACAAAGTAAGTGCAGGGTAGAATCTGGAACCGGTTAACCGCGATAAGCGAGGGACGACTGTACTAAACTTTCCGTTTAAATATAAGTTAAAAGTATAAAAAATTTTTTTTGTTTTTCCTAGTCTGGATTATCAAATTATGTGGATCTTGTGTTGATTCCTGACCATCCCTTTAATCCAGAACGAACAAATGGATTGAGATTCTTTGCATATTTCTAATCTGTACAATACTTTTAAAAATTTAAAAACAATTAATTTCTTTGCTAGTTATTTTCCAATTGCACAGCCACTTGTACATTGATGACACATTTTGAAAAATTCAAGTACTGTTTTAATGTATATAATATAATGTCTCAATGAATATCATCTCAATAACAGACTGTAGCAAACCTATGGGTAAAACTTATGACCCAGCTGAAACCCAAGAAGGCTGGTACGACTGGTGGGTTCAGAAAGGATACTTCAAGCCTCTAAGTGTAATGTCATTTTTTGTATTATTTGAATTTTAATATCTCATTTCATTCTGCAAATATAGATTATCCTATTATCTGTAACATTTGAATTATTTCCTGGTTGTATATTTCATTATAGTGATGGAAACATGGAATGGTGTATCTTTTATGGTGTAGTGACCCGAATATTTTTGGGAACCACTGATGACATGCTGCAAAAGTAGCAATAAAGGAATAAATGTTTACTGCAGCTAATTTTACCTTAAGTTGTTTGTTAAAATATCTATGGGACACATATGGTTGTATGATACGGTTGCTTTTTTGTGTGTGTGAAAATAGAAAAAATGAAAACAAAACTGATTTAAGTAATCTTAATTTAAAATATCAACAAGCAAATATTGACATCACATTTTGGTTTGGTTCACAAGGTATAACACGCTATTGACCCTCTTGAGACTAACAGATTGTCAAGCTTTTCATCTTTTAAATGCATATTTCTTCATGTTTAGCGAGATGCTGCTTGTCAAGAGGAGTTCACCATGCTGTTGCCTCCCCCAAATATCACAGGGGCCCTTCACCTTGGTCATGCCCTGACCGGTGCTATTCAAGATGCCATAGTCAGGTGGCACAGAATGAAAGGTAATACATGAGTTCTGCATGGATCTGCAGAAATAAGTTCTAAGTGTACTAAGTACATAATAAATTTGTAAAGAATTTAAAAATAAAACTCAAATTATTGATATTTTCTGATGAAAGAGTTGAGAGATTTACCTTTTTATTACCTGGTACATTTACTGTGTCACCTTGACATTTTTATTCTATTATTATTATAAATGTTATATATTAGGCTGCAAAAAGATTTTGAAAATAGTATAGAAAAGCTCATAGAAAGGCCAGAACAAAAATGTGCTTTTTTACTTTGTTCTTCTATTACTTAATGTTGTTGTAACTCTCTGAAGGCATACATCTGATTTTAAGAAAAATTATAATTTTTTTTCCATTATTATTCATGATCGGATGGTATAGTAAATATCAAAATAATTGAAATAAAGTTTTTGTTTGTTACTTGATCTATAAAATGTTTCAAAATTTCTTGTGCCATTGGATCTCTTAACATTGTCCCTAATAATTTAAAGGAATCTCACTTAAATGTTAATATAGTTTCAGCAACTTTATGTTTTATGACAATGTCAAGACAAACATTTAAATACATATTGGTGACAAGTTTCTATACTGTTATGACTATTCACAACCATTGACGAAGCCCATTTGCAAACAATTTGATAGTCAACTCAACAGAAAATGTACCTGTCTGTTCTATCAACATAGGTTACAAAGCAGCATGTTCAGTTGTTTAACATTCTTTGCTAACAATGTTAACTCAGCGATGGCCTTGAAGGGCAGATATTGTTGTGCAGTTTATTGACCTACTTACATGCAAATAAAATGTTCCACACAAAATCTTGTATTCATTCGCTGTAATTACATTGGCCTCACCACTCCAAGGACACAGAACTTTATGGCTGCCAGGAACAGATCATGCCGGCATAGCTACCCATGCGGTCGTCGAGAGGAAGTTGATGAAGGAACAAGGGAAGACGAGACATGACCTAGGGAGGGAGGCATTTGTTCAAGAAATTTGGAAGTGGAAAAAAGAGTGAGTGGAATATTTTTTTTTTAATCCCTTATCCCATTTTATATTATCCTTCGTTATTTCAGATTTAGGTTAGATCCTGGCATTCTTTACACACCTGTTTGGGTGAGTTGATCTGAGAGATGATCTGAGTACAATTCTAGTTTCTTTGACAAGCATATTTAAAATGTTGTATTACCATTATTGCTTTTCAAGGGTGGTGCTGTCTTTTTAAGCTAAGCCCAGGCTGATAAATTGTAGACAATGTTTTTATGGTACATCAACTTATAAACTTCTTGTATTCTAGACATGGAAACACCATTACAAAACAGATGAAGCTTTTGGGTTTATCATTAGATTGGTCAAGAGAGTATTTTACACTGGATGAGGTAAAAAGATGATTTATATAATACTGCTTATGTGTTTGTATATAATATTTCATTGATTCTCATAAAGAAAATTTTGTAAAAAAAAAAAAAAAATGAAAGTAGCCAAAAATAGCATACAAAATCTTTGTTACTTTTTACTTTCATAATATATGTGACTTTTTTCACCGAAATCCATTTTTAAATATTGGATTTTGATTGGTTAAAAGCACATTTGTTGTATGCCATTTTCTAAATTTTATAATATATTATATTTGGTTACAACTGAAACGAACGATAATGGTGTCTAAGTTTATTGGATTTAATCAGTTCATATTGTCATTATTAATTAGCAATTTATTTTACCCAACCTCTTTCCAAATCAGAAACTAAGTGAAGCAGTAACAACAGCATTCTGTGAATTGTTTGAGAAAGGCCTGATCTATAGAGACAATCGTATGATTAACTGGTCATGTGCCCTGCAGTCCTCTCTTTCAGATATTGAGGTAAATGAATTTAATAACAAAAACATGTTTTGTATTTTTCATTGCTGCTATTATCTTAATCTTGTTTTTTTAAATTTATGTTGGAGGGAAAATAGAATATTGTCAACAGAAAAATTTTGTTTGCGGCGAGTCTCAATTATTTCTTTTATATTTTAGAAATATTTTCTATGTTTTAAGTGGTCTTCGGGTTTCAGAAGTTGGACCAACCTTCTCTATGTAATTATGTGGCTGAGTTTTTTAATTCCCTGTTTCCATTCCAGGTAGACAATCTTTCAGTCGAGGGTCCCACAGTGTTACAAGTACCTGGCGTGGAGGGTGGTGTTGAGGTTGGCATCATTCACCATTTTGCCTACCAAGTAGCTGATTCAGGTTGTGAAATATTTTCTCATTTCTATTGAGCTTCAGGTTACGCTATCTATTATTTAGTTGCACTTAATTTGTTTATTGGGAGTCTGTCTACGGCTAAACTTTTATCAGCGTTAAAATTAAGAATGACATAACTTCCTAACCAATGTCCAGGTCCATGGCCTTTTGACATGAATAAATAGGTCCATGGCATGTCCTTCCTTTTTACATACATAAATAAGTCCATGTTGTGTCCTTCTTTTAACATAAATGGGTCCATGGTGTGTCCTTTTTTGACATAAATAGATAGGTCCATGGCATGTCCTTTTTTTGACATAAAAAATAGGTCCATGGTGTGTCCTTTTTTTTGACATAAATCAATAGGTCCATGGTATGTACATTTTTTTGACATAAATAGGTCCATGGTATGTCCTTTTTTTGACATAAATAAATAGCTCCATGGTGTGTCCTTCTTTTAACATAATTTGGACCATTGTATGTCCTTTTTACATAAATAAATAGGGTTATAGGTAAGTATTTTAAGACATATATAAATAGAAACATAGGGATTATTATAAGTCATACAAAATTTAGGGACTTAAGGAGGAAGTAAAATTAGACATATATAAATTGCAGTGAAGTTGTATTGGTTGTCTTAAAACTTTGGGACATCAGAACCAGCTGAAAAAATTGCTTATCCTTATAATTGATACTTTTGAGCTCAGGTTGTATTTATCAATATTTTGTGCGCGCCACATTTAGTTTTTTAATGAGCCTTGTCAATAAATTTTATAACCATAGATACCATTTGTTACAACAGATGAGCAGATCATCGTGGCAACAACCAGGCTGGAAACAATGCTGGCCGACACGGCTGTGGCTGTGAACCCAAAAGACTCTCGCTATGCACATCTTGTAGGGAGGAAAGTTATCCATCCCTTTGATAGAAGCAGGCCGGTACCGATCATTGCCGATTCTTTTGTCGACATGGGGTTTGGGACAGGTAAAAGGTTAGAGAAGATGTTAAGCCAGTTATCTTGAAAAAGTGTTGGTGACGGTCTTGGTCACTGTGTGATCCATTCAGTGCATCAGTTGTTATTAGGATCTTTGTTTGCAATGCGTAAGACCTAATTAATGGATTGAAACCTGGACATTATAATTAATTTTTTTGTTGTACAAAAAATTTCAAAAGGTCAAGGTAATGAGAGCTAAAATTATACAAACACAAAATGAATAGTACCCGGTAATTTGTTTTATCTAATGTTATTTCAGGGAAAGTTAACGAAATCAATGTTGTGTCAGTGGAAGTTAACAAAATGAAATCAATGTTGTGTCAGTGGAAGTTAACAAAATCAATGTTATTTCAGTGTCAGTATATGATATAAATCAATGTTGTGTCAGTGGCAGTTTTTAGTTAACAAAATAAATCAATGTTTTTTCAGTGAAAGTTAGCAAAATAAATCAGAGTAGTGTCTATTCCATCAGGTGCAGTGAAAATAACTCCGGGTCACGATGCCATCGATTATGAAGTAGGTCAGCGCCACTGCTTACCAATTATCGACATCCTAAATAACGATGGCACCCTACGCAAAAACGTGCCAACTTTTGGCGGGATGAACCGCTTCGTGGTTCGTAAAAAATTAAAGGACGCCCTCAGTGCCATGGGGTGTTACCACGGCGAACATAAGCATGCAGCCACGCTGCCCATTTGTAGGTAAGCTTTGAGTTATTGTCTTGGGTTTAATGAAATGAAAAATAGATGGTATATCCTACCAGTGTAGTATGAATCGTTGCAGTATTTGTTGTAAATGAAGAAAAATAATTTAAGCAGTCGTAGCCTGTCTGAGGTCATGTTAATTCCTATATGCCTTCTTTAATTTGTATGATGCTGTAGACAATGTTTATTGCTTGAACTCACTGATGTTATGGAAATGTAACCAACTTTAATAGTCTTACACCCTTTTGGTTAAAGTAAAGAATAGCAGTCAACAAAATAATTCCAAGTCAATGGTCCTCTGTGCGAGTTCAAGTTTAAAATTATTTTTTTTTGTGTGATCTTCAGCCGAACTGGAGACATTGTTGAGCCTCGTCTTAAAGAGCAGTGGTTCTTAGACTGCAGAGAAATGGCCCAACGAGCCATGCAGGTATGTGAATTATTTAAAAAAAATTCTCTGTTGCAGATGATAGGGAACGTTATTTAATCATTCCAGAATTGGGCTGGGTGACCATTTTCGTTTACTTTTGGTTTAAACTGTAGCACTAGCCCCTCAGTGAAACAAGGTTATGTTTGATACTGCAATATTCTACAAGCTTCTTAAAGTCTGGCTCCAACTTAGGGTTCAAGGAGTTTGTGAAATCTGGTTTACTTATGAATTAATTTGAATGGAAAGAAATAACTTTTTGTTTTTTTTAAAGCAAGATAGAAAATATCTTTGACTCACTGGTGTAGGCATCTCTGGTGAATGACCAACATTTTGTTTTGTGGTCAACAGTTTCACTGGCCACCACATCCCAATTAAACTCAACATTTGACCCAACTGTGTCTTTAATCACTACATTTTGATCACCTACCCCTCGGTGTTGTTCCAGGCAGTTGAATCGGGTCAACTCAAGATAACTCCAGACTACAACCAGATCATTTGGTGGGAGTGGTTGACCAAAACTCAGTGAGTACTTGATGATGATGATGACAGTTTAATTATAGCTACATGTTGAAGATAACAATATAGTTGTAGCTACATGTTAATGATGATCGTTTAGCTATAGCTGCATGATGATGATGACAGTATAGTTTTAGCTACATGTTGCAGATGACAGTGTTGTTATGGCTACATGTTGATGATGATTATTGCAATGTATTGATGATATCATTTTTGTTATTGCTACTTAAGAGACTTGAGTTTAATACAGTAGTTTGTTACTAACTCACAGCTGGAAAACCTGATTATGGGACACATAAACTAGTCATTATAAATGGGAATAAAAAAATGCCATTTCGAATTTTTTTTTAATGCGCACTTCCCAAAGGAGTCTTAGTAGTGTGTACATGTTCACATAGGAAGAGGATGAGGTCCACCCTGGGCGGCAAATCGCAATGATCACTAATTAAGTCATGAATGTCACTAAAGGAGTTCATTTATGGATTATTTCTAGGCCAGAGAAATACTTTAGATGTCTTGTGTTTAAATTGTTATCATTATAAAATGTTGTCTTTGTTTAAATATGTGTTTATTTAAGTGCTGAAAATAAATATGTCCAATGTAATTAAAAAAACTTTACCATTAATTTGGATCAATAAAGAATCATATCTTATCTTACATTCCATCCATTGGATATGTTATGTTATTTATTTGTTAGGAATGTTTTGTAGTTTTTGTGAATTATTGGCAGTGAAGTCAAGGACTGCCCCGGGCACCACAAACTCCATTTACTCCACTGGCTCTAAGATCATTGTCCTACTGAACTGGCTTCTCAGTAACATCATCATTCATATTGTTTGGGTACCCATGTAATTTACATTGTAAATCACCTAAGTAGATTTAATCTGCAGCATAATAGATAGGAATAAGAGAAAAGATGTTCTAATTTATATTGAAGAAAAGATTTTAAGAAAGCTGTTCAAAAGGATTTGGAAATGGTTAGAATTTTGGTTGTCTATATCACCTCTCTCACTTTCAGCTTGGCAAATGTTTTTTTTGTTGTTGTTTTTTTTGTTGCAAGGAAAAGTACTTGAGTACCAAACACTGAATCTGATGCCTTGGTGATTTCATTTAATTTTTTTTCATTTTTAAGTTCCTTGGCGAGCCATAACTTTCGATCCCACTAGCACAGCGGTTCTCAACCTGTGGGTCGCGACCCCTTTGGGGGTCACGCGGCCCTTTCACTGGGGTCCCCTAAGACCATCTGAAACACATATACTCTACAGTTATATAGTATCAAAGAAAATATTTTTGTGGTTGGGGGTCGTCACATTAGAAACTGTTTTAAAGGGTCACGGCATTAGAAAGGTTGGGAACCACTGCACTTGCAGAATGATTTTTTTTAGACACGTGTCATTCCTTTTGACATACAGAGAGCCATGTGCCAATGCTGTTTGGCAAATGACATTTTATTATACTAATAGATATCTGGTAATGTTTACTTTCTTGTTCTAGGGATTGGTGCCTGTCAAGACAGCTGTGGTGGGGACACAGGATACCAGTCTATACGTGTATGGTAAGTCGGTACGTCATACACTTTACATAACTGGAACTGTCATGAAAAAAAAAGGAATCTGCCTTTAATGCCCTCCATTTTGATATAAATGTTGTGCGCATGCATATTTGATTTAGCCACTGCTTGGTGCCATAGTTAGAACCATCAAGCCCATCTTTATCAATTATTTTGTTCAAGGAAACTAATAACTATTATCTAGTCTGCTAAATTGAAAAAAATAATAACATGATAAGAACATTTTAATTGACACAAATTTTGATCTATCTAGGAGAGTAAGAAAACCACCTGTGCCCTTTCAGAAGAGGAAGCAAAGAAACAACTTGGATCTTTGTCTGTTAGACAGGGTGAGCTTCCATTTGATAGATATCTCTTTTGACTTAAGAGCTTTATATGAATATTTGTGTATTCGAGCTGCCGTAGTGGAAAACCGTGAACTGAATTAACTTGTTCGCTTGTATAAATTGACAGATGAGGATGTGCTGGACACGTGGTTCTCTTCTGCCCTTCTCCCGTTCTCTGCCTTCGGCTGGCCACAGAAGGTGGGTTGGTGTTTAAATCAAAGAGCTTTGTGGCACAAATCTCAAACATGATTAAAATTAGAGCTTTGTAGCACAAATCTCAAACATGAATAAAAACATGCCTTAATATTAACAAATTATGTTGTTTAAAGAATAAATCATGTCATAAGAACATTGTAGGCAGTGGTTCAGTATTTTCAGTGGATTGCTATCTTCTATTTTGTAAGACAGATGTAGTGTTGTCTTAAAACCAGCTGACCAATTCATAAAAACATGATAATGTTGCTTAAATTATCACCTCAATTCTATTTGTTCTGTTTGAACCAGACTTTGGACCTTGAAGAGTTTTACCCCCAGCACCTAATGGAGACTGGACATGACATCTTATTTTTCTGGGTGGCCAGGATGGTCATGCTGAGTCTCGGGCTTAATGACCGCTTGCCTTTCAGTAAGGTGAGATAACTTTTTATTTTTTAATGATCACTTACCTTTCAGTAAGGTGAGAAAACTTTATGTTTCTTAATAATCACTTGCCTTTCAGTAAGGTGAGATAACTTTATGTTTCTTAATGATCAATTACCTTTCAGTAAGGTGAGAAAACTTTATGTTTCTTAATGATCACCTACCTTTCAGTAAGGTGAGATAACTTTATGTTTCTTAATGATCACTTACCTCTCAGTAAGGTGAGATAACTTTATGTTTCTTAATGATCACTTACCTTTCAGTAAGGTGAGATAACTTTATGTTTCTTAATGATCACTTACCTTTCAGTAAGGTGAGATAACTTTATGTTTCTTAATGATCAATTACCTTTCAGTAAGGTGAGATAACTTTATGTTTCTTAATGATCACTTACCTTTCAGTAAGGTGAGATAATTTTATGTTTCTTAATGATCACTTACCTTTCAGTAAGGTGAGATAACTTTATGTTTCTTAATGATCACTTACCTTTCAGTAAGGTGAGATAACTTTATGTTTCTTAATGATCACTTACCTTTCAGTAAGGTGAGATAACTTTATGTTTCTTAATGATCACTTACCTTTCAGTAAGGTGAGATAACTTTATGTTTCTTAATGATCACTTACCTTTCAGTAAGGTGAGATAACTTTATGTTTCTTAATGATCACTTACCTTTCAGTAAGGTGAGATAACTTTATGTTTCTTAATGATCACTTACCTTTCAGTAAGGTGAGATAACTTTATGTTTCTTAATGATCACTTACCGCTCAGTAAGGTGAGATAACTTTATGTTTCTTAATGATCAATTACCTTTCAGTAAGGTGAGATAACTTTATGTTTCTTAATGATCACTTACCTTTCAGTAAGGTGAGATAACTTTATGTTTCTTAATGATCACTTACCTTTCAGTAAGGTGAGATAACTTTATGTTTCTTAATGATCACTTACCTTTCAGTAAGGTGAGATAACTTTATGTTTCTTAATGATCACTTACCTTTCAGTAAGGTGAGATAACTTTACGTTTCTTAATGATCACTTACCTTTCAGTAAGGTGAGATAACTTTATGTTTCTTAATGATCACTTACCGCTCAGTAAGGTGAGATAACTTTATGTTTCCTAATGATCACTTACCTCTCAGTAAGGTGAGATAACTTTATGTTTCTTAATGATCACTTACCTTTCAGTAAGGTGAGATAACTTTTTTTCTTAATGATCACTTACCTCTCAGTAAGGTGAGATAACTTTATGTTTCTTAATGATCGCTTACCTCTCAGTAAGGTGAGATAACTTTATGTTTCTTAATGATCACTTACCTTTCAGTAAGGTGAGATAACTTTATGTTTCTTAATGATCACTTACCTTTCAGTAAGGTGAGATAACTTTATGTTTCTTAATGATCAATTACCTTTCAGTAAGGTGAGATAACTTTATGTTTCTTAATGATCACTTACCTTTCAGTAAGGTGAGATAACTTTATGTTTCTTAATGATCAATTACCTTTCAGTAAGGTGAGATAACTTTATATTTCTTAATGATCACCTACCTTTCAGTAAGGTGAGATAACTTTATGTTTCTTAATGATCAATTACCTTTCAGTAAGGTGAGATAACTTTATGTTTCTTAATGATCACTTACCTTTCAGTAAGGTGAGATAACTTTATGTTTCTTAATGATCAATTACCTTTCAGTAAGGTGAGATAACTTTATATTTCTTAATGATCACCTACCTTTCAGTAAGGTGAGATAACTTTATGTTTCTTAATGATCAATTACCTTTCAGTAAGGTGAGATAACTTTATGTTTCTTAATGATCACTTACCTTTCAGTAAGGTGAGATAACTTTATGTTTCTTAATGATCACTTACCTTTCAGTAAGGTGAGATAACTTTATGTTTCTTAATGATCAATTACCTTTCAGTAAGGTGAGATAACTTTATGTTTCTTAATGATCAATTACCTTTCAGTAAGGTGAGATAACTTTATGTTTCTTAATGATCACTTACCTTTCAGTAAGGTGAGATAACTTTGTTTCTTAATGATCACTTACCGCTCAGTAAGGTGAGATAACTTTGTTTCTTAATGATCACTTACCTTTCAGTAAGGTGAGATAACTTATTGATATGTTTTTTTATCATCACTTACCTTTCAGTAAGCTGAATATCTATAATAGATTTCCCGCTTGCTTGTATAATTCATTATAAGGTTTACATGGACAGCTCAACTGTGTAAGCTACTCTTATGATTTTTCCAAATCACCACACTGTGCCCATGTCTGTGCCTCCATCAATCAAATGTACCCATGTCTCCATCAATCAAATGTACCCATGCCTCCATCCGTCAGATGTGTCTGTGCCTCCATCAATCAGATGTGTATGTGCCTTAGAGAGCAATGCCCTAGATCTGGTCTGTGAAATTAGTAAAAATTAGGCATGTTGATATTTTTTGGCAGCCGGAAAATCCTTACCATTATTTCCTATTTTATGAATCAGATATTCCTGCACGGCATGGTACGTGACGCCCATGGTCGCAAGATGAGCAAGTCTTTGGGCAATGTCATTGATCCCTTGGATATTGTCAATGGCATTACCCTGGAGGTAGCTATTGACAGAAAGATGCTGTTGATCTGTGGAAACACAGTGACAAAATGAACCTGTTATATTTAGATAGAATATTATCTAAAAACAATATTTCAAGTAGATTTTTTGTAATTTTTAGAGAGATAGCTCTGCTACTTGGTGTTTCACAATAATTTTTTTTGTATATACTTCTGTTCTGTTCTTTACTTAACTAAATGAAACTCCAGTGTTCTGTTCTTTACTTAGCCTTATTATGGTTCATAAAAATATTAACACTAGTGATGTCTAATTATCAAATAACTGATATAAGACCATCACTTTTCTCATTAACTGAGAAATTACACAAGCGCCTTGAAGAGGGGAACTTAAATCCAAGGGAGATCAATGTTGCCCACGCTGGCCTGACCAAGGATTATCCCAAGGGTATTGCCCAGTGTGGTGTTGATGCACTAAGATTTTCACTGTGTTCCTATAATGTTAAAAGTAAGTTTGACTGTGCCCCTATAATGTTACAAAAAAGTTTGACTGTCCCTAAAATGTTAAAAGTAAGTTTGACTGTGTCCTTATAATGTTAAAAATAAGTTTGACTGTGTTCCAATAATATTAAGATTAAGTTTGACTGTGCCCTTATAATTTTAACTCTTTCGATGCGGAACAACTCAAACTGCGTTTGTCCGCCGTTCCCAAAAGCACGGACTAACGCGCTGTGCGTTGTTTCAATATCATGTTTGTTTCTTTGCTATTTCTCTGTTAAAATTTTTAAGAGCTATTTTTAAATAAGACTTTTACATAGAAGAGTGGTATGTTATTGTTTATAAGTGAAACCAAGGATTATTTTTGTCATTTGTAGCATTATTTTAATGATTTTCATCGCTTTTTTTTGCTACTGTTGCTATGGCTACTCTAGGCCCTAGTAGGTGAGTTAGTTTCGTAGACGACTAACAGCTTAAAAACCTTTGGAATTGTTTTATACTATACTATTTCTTTTGATAGTGAAAATGATTTATATTTACGATAGTAGTAGTTTTAGAGGATTTTAGTTATAGAAATGAAGATGCGGTATGCGTACATCATAGGGTCTTGGGAAAAAATGGTTTAGCATAAAATATTTTCACATTTTAAGGTTATTTTCTGTTACTTATTTTATTTAAACTGAAGAAATAAGCTTACAAACATATAGTCCTTTCATTTATATCTCATTTGATACCAATTTTAGTCTTATAAACCAAAGAATAATATTTTAAATATTTTTTAATAAACCCAACCTCTCACTCTTTTTCGCACTTTGAAATTTTTTTTACATTTTTTCGATAAAAATATTCCGCTACGAAAGAGTTAAAAGTAATTTTTGACTGTGTCCCTATAATGTTAAAAGTAAACTTGTTAATATAAAATGTTGATTGTTATAAAATTCCCTTAATATATATATGGATAAAGAGACCCCCCATCTTCAAAGGGATTCAAATTTATTCAGTACAAGTATGTTGAATAACATTGAATAACAGCTAAAACCATCCTTTGTTTTTCCACAAAAAAGAATACTCTTTTTTCAAGAAGTAATAAAAGAAAAAACAACAGGAAAAGCAATATAATAATTAAAATGAACACTTAGCTGCCATGTAGTATACAAGAAAACAAGTGGTATGTGATTGCAGTCTCTTCCCCTTATCACCATGAAATATTTTAAGCCTGTAAATTTCATCTTTCAGTTTTATAACTGTAGTATAACTGTAGTTTATTATTATTTCATTACAAAATAAATAAATCTTCCAGGTGCTCTCAAAAAGTTTATTCTCTGGGACTCTTAGGGCCTCCCCGCACCTCTGAAAGGCTCTTATGAAGAAAACAATTGACACTACAGTATTTTTCTTGGTCTCTTCCAACAGATGTAGATATCAACTTTGATGTAACACACGCTGAAAGCAACATGCGTTTCTGTAACAAGATATGGCAGTCGTTCAAGTTTATTTTGTCCAAGTTTTCACCAGAATTTGTTCCCGTTCAAGATGTGGAGGTAACTATAAACTATGACATTTTGGTGGTCAGCTTAAAGGTAACCAGGAGCTAAAATATTTGTTGGTCGTTTGGAGGTAACTAGAAATTTAAAAAATTTGGGGGCAGTTTGATACAGATAGAAGTAAAATATATGCATGGTCAGGCTGATTTACTGGAATTTAATTCTTCTGGCACTGGATGATAAATATTTTTGACATACTCAAATCTCTGGATGATGAACATATTAGCTAAGTGAACGTTTATTTTTGTCTAAAACATAATTTAAAAGAAACCTGCATGAAGGGGAAAAAAAAGAAAGGTTGGGAAGAGTGCATTGGAAAGCTTATGTTCAATAAGTGTCTTTAACTTTAATAACAAATTAATATGTGAACATTTTTTCAAAAGCTTTATATATTGGTGATTGCATTGTTTGTATTCTTACATATGTTATTTTGTAAACAAATTCAGCCGACAGGATTTGAGGATGGTACAGATCTATGGATCCTGAGCAGGTTGAGTTACATGGTCCAGTCATGTGACAGCCATTTTCAAACAAATGACCTTCACCTTGTGACTGGTGCTCTGCAACAGTTCTGGTATCAGGAGCTGTGTGATATTTATATTGTGAGTTTTGACCAAATAAAAAAATTCAAAGCTAACAGTACCAGCAACAGATTTAATATTCAACTTAATTTTTTTCCCCTTAATAATTCATATTCTGTGCAGTGAAACAATTGAATCTTCAAGTCCATATTAATTTTCATTTTGTTCTCACTTAAAGTTGCTGGTTATTGAAATGATTTATTTTTTACCCACCCCCAATTTGAAAGTGCTTTAACATTATCAATATTGTGGATCAGGCTATGCTTGTTGATCCAGCGAAAAACATATTTTGACACTCTTACACTTGGAGATTAGCATTTCATTTTGGATCAGACATGACCTAAATTATACAACAGGTTCATTATTAGATTACATATATAACATTTTGGAATGCTGCATTGCAAGTCCTATTATGAATGTAAATAAACTTTTTTTTTTTTTTTTAAACTATGACAGGAGGCTGTGAAACCAATATTTATCAGTGATGATTTGAAGAGACAAGAATTAGTTCAGCAAATCCTTTACAGGTGTGCCGAGACCTTTGTGCTGGCGGCTGCTCCAATTATGCCCTTCTTATGCGAGGAGCTTTATCAGAGACTCCCACAAAGAGGGATTGGGCGATCTGAGAGTGTGTGTGTGGCGGAGTATCCCAAACCAGAAACTGTGAGTCCTGGAGACTTGTGTTGTGTGCTTTAAAGGAAAACTGGCTTGGAAATTCACTGACAACATTATGGCATTTAAGAGTTGACATTTTTCAACTGTAATCAACGGAATAATCATTCTTTTTTAAGGGTATCAAATTTAAAGCTATAAAGAAGTTTTTAAACTCTTGTACTTTTATTTTCATAACTCATGTTTAAAAAATAAGGTCAGAAAAGAATTATTGCCTATGAAATTTTTTTTTAAAAATTGTTTTTTCCAAAAGTTTTAGTAATTTCCTTACAACTCTCTTATTAAAATAATGAAAAACTTGTACACTTTTCAAATTGCACATGGTGAAAATATTTTCTTCAAAATTCTTAGGAATATGAGTGGAAAACAAACATATTCAGCCAAGTAAAATAGAATGTAAAACAAATATTATTTTTTATGAAGTATTACAATTTTTTTCTTTAATTAAAAAAAAAAAATTAAAAAATTCTAAAATTCTTTTCACTTGGCACATTCCAAACTCACAATGTGCTGTAGTTCCCCTGGTATATGGATTACTTGGATTCCTCTATGAAACAAGTGCAAGATATCATCCATCATATACAGAAGCTTAGGAAAGAATATAACATTATGGGATCAAAGTCTCACGGTAACAGTGATTTATTTAAAGTATATCATGTGAGAATAGTTAGCTGATGAATTGTTGGGATAAACTTGGGCAAATTCAGCCTTCGTGCTAATAGTGAATGATTACTTAAGCAATTTTTCTCATGTGACTGACCAGACCTTATATTTCAAAAGACCTCATGACTGAAAAAGCTACAATTCGCCGTCTTTGAAAACTGTAAACGCACAATCAAAGACACCTAGCCTTCATTTAAGTATGCTGAATAGTGCCAATACTTTCTGTTACAGATGCAACCAGTTAAGCTACAATGTTAGACCCAATCATTATTTTAAATGAATTTTTAACCATGAATTTTGAGTGTTCGCAATAATTGTTTATATCTAACACAAGAAATTTAAACAAGTCCCTAACACAAATATTTTTTTATCCCCCCCCTTTAGTTTATCTACAGACAGACAAGTCTTTTTATGCAGAAATTTTGTTTCACCACAAGACTTGCTTGTGTGCCTTGTCTCGGAGCAACGAGGTCACGATTCTTAGAACAACTGCAGACATGGTGCAAGGCTGTGCCACAGTTTATGTCAACCCAGACCTGAAAATATTGGTGGACTTAAAGGTATCTGTAGTGTCTGCACAATAGATGGTATCACTAGACTGGTAGCTGTAGTGTATGTACATATGGTATCACATAGATTGGTAGTTGTAGTGTCTGCACAATTGATGATATCACTAGACTGGTATCTGTAGTGTTCACAATTGATGATAACACTAGCTGATAGCTAGTGTATGTACAATTGATGATATCACTAGTAGACCAGTAGCTGTAGTGTATGTACAATTGATGATATCACTAGTTGACCGGTAGCTGTAGTGTATGTACAACTGATGATATCACTAGTAGACCGGTAGCTGTAGTGTATGTACAATTGATGATATCACTAGTAGACTAGTAGCTGTAGTGTATGTGCAATTGATGATGTAACTAGTAGACCACAGGGCCATTATGATGTACATTATCTATGAATAGTTATGTATGACTTATCAGAGGTCCATTTTGGAAAAAGTTTTAGGATTAATATGAAACATAAAATTTTTGTTACACTTCTAGGGCAGCACAATAGATGTCGAAAAAGAGCTTAACAGACTTCATAGCAAAAAGAACAAATTGGAAAGTGAAAAAATTGAACTTGATGCAAAACTGCAAAAACTTGTCAAGTTTAAAAAAATTGATTCTCAGGAAGCTGGAAAGTTGAAATCAAAGGTAACATCATGACTGTACCACAGGAATAACATCATGACTGTACCACAGTAATATAACATCATGACTGTACCACAGTAATAACATCATGACTGTACCACAGGAATAACATCATGACTGTACCACAGTAATAACATGACTGTACCACAGTAATAACATCTTGACTGTACCACAGGAATAACATCTTGACTGTACCACAGGAATAACATCTTGACTTGACCGCAGTATTAATCTTTTAGTGACGATTATCAGAAATATGTAAGAAATCAATTTTTATTTTCAACACTAATAAATACACTTTAACAAGGGGGTTCAAAGTAAACATCATTTACCCCCAACATGCTGACATAACACTGTGACCCAATTTTCATTCCACTCTTGTGATATCTCTCCTGACAATAGTTTACTGAGCGAGTGTTGAAGCTGTTACTGTGTGATATAATGTATTAGCCTCAATAAATCCCCCAAAATGTGTCTATTGTTTGTTTTAAACAGATCACAAGAGTAGATAAGGAGTTGGAGAAAATTATTGAGATGACTAGCACTTTGTCTCAGAACAATGTCAGATGACAACAGTACTAAGATCACAAGAGATGCAATTCAAATTCATGTATGAAGGTTGACCAATAAATGCCATTTTGATAGAAATGATTGAAATTACTACCCATGTTGAGAAAGACAAGATAAGTCCAGAGAGATAGATAGCACTATACCACTTTAGTAATATAGAGCTGGCACTATACCACTTTAATAAGTAACTTGAGATGACACTACTCCACTAAAGTAATACAGATGATGAGATAATGGTTTTAATTTTATTGATGGAAAATAAAAATACTTATTAAAAATGATATAGCAATTGTATTTTAAATTTTGTAAGTTTTGAATTTTGTTTAGTCCTTTGTTCACCAGTGTGCAAAGTGTCCACTAATCAAGACTATTGCACGAATCAAGACTCATGGAATCACTAACATTCTTTTTCAATGCACCTAAAACATTTACTTTTTGGTGGTTTGTGCGTCTTCTAATATAGGGTAAGAAGAAGGGATTCTTAAATATGATCCATACAAAATAAATAGCCGACTAGGAAAAATAATAGAAAACCTGTGACAACAGTGAGTTTGCATGTTCCTTTAACAAATTTAGAAATTCTGCATCTTACCTTTTTTTTTTCCTCATTATAGGAAATGGAAAAATGATATTTCAATAATGCAATTATCTACTAATGCATGGAACTAAAAATAATAAAGGATTAGAAGTTTCAAAAATTTATTTTTCGTGACAAAATAGAAAATGGATGATTTAGTTTTTAATTCTAAAATGCAATCAAATCCCTTTAGTTAGAACAAAACATAACAGTCATTTCATTTTACATAACAAATGTGAGAACTGAAATTTTTTAAATGATAAATTAATAATTTATAATACACTATGTACACAAGGCACAATGGATTCTAATAAATGCAGACAAAATAATTGAATGATGGGGGAGAAAAGTGGCCATACACTCAACTAAATTAATAATGATCTGAGATTCATATGGATACATTTGATTCTCAATAAATTTGATTAATTTATCGATCTTCATAAAAAAAAAAATATATTTAACAAGATCAATATTAATACTGTATGGAATGTTGCATTATTTTACAAAATGTTCATAAAAAAAAACAACCTGAAACTGGAGCAAAATAATTAAATATGAACTTTTATGAGTGCATAATAAAATAATTGTTACAACATTTGTTCACTTTAGTAGATGTGACATGTATTACAACCATTAAATTGGTGCACTTCTTAGTCCTGGCAGTAGAGACCTCTCAGTTTTGGCAGTAGAAAATAATTTACCTACATTTGACCTTATCTAAGACACAAACATTTTAGTAAGTAGTCCATTGTTAATTCCCTATAAATGAATTCTTTTTCAGCTTTAAAACATTAAAAGAAATCTATCCTTTTCATGAATTCAATGCAATGAAATGTTTTAAATTAGTACCATTTAACTAGGTTTATAGAGAAGTTGAAACATCTCTGGAGTCTCAAAGGTTGGCTATTTGTTCTTTGCTCTAGAATGGTACAAAATCCAAAAGTGAATCACAATCCCCAACTTAACAAAATGACATTTAGTTGGTTGTTCTTGGCGTGACATTAAGAATAGATCCACCGGTTCCTCTACTGAAAGGCTGGGACCCGAGGCTCTGCTGCAGCTGAAACAGCTGACTCTGCTCTAAAGCATTTGCAGTTAAGCCTGGTGCAGCTCTCGGAGTCGGCCGTCCGTTCAGATTTACACTGGAAGCGGGACTTTGAGGAGACACCAAGGTGGGCTGCTGGAGCATTGACGTGGAGTTGCACCAACCTGACGATGCAACACTGGGTGCACTCTGCTGAAAGTTGGGGACACTGGGTGCAGTCTGCTGAAAGTTGGGGAGCCTTAGAAATGAATTTCCCATCAAAAGGTTCATGGGGTTCATCATGGCAGCTTGCCTACCCAATGTGAGTTCAGCTATCCTGGCATTCAATGCATTCATCTGTTGCTGTTGCAGCAGACTTTCTTGGAGCAGTTGCTGGTTTTGGAGAAGGCTGTTTCCTGAACCTGGCAGGGAATAAAAAAAAATATATTTCTGAATAATAATTGGTATCACCAATGATAGTTTGTTCTTCAGTGAAGTGTCAAGATGCTTGCTCCACATGAGTAGACTGGCATTTATAATTTTAATTTACCAACTTTACCAATTTTTTTGTCTCAGAAAATGAAATGCCACAACCTTATCCAAATTTATTTATTTCAAAATTATCCATACAAATAAATTATTATCAATTTTATCCTTAGTAACCGACACTGCAGCCAGAACAATTTGAGATTTGCCAATTAATTTTATTCAAATATTTTGTACTGATTAAACAGCTTTCCAGCCATTACACCTCTGTCACATTACGGCCTAATCCCGCCCTAAACAATAAGCCATTTTCATCGTTGCCTAATGAAGTAACACTTTTTATTAAGGAGTTTCAAAGAGCCTGTTTATGAATAATAAGTGTCAAGTTTTGTTTGGGGGTTGGTGGCTGTGCAATTGATTTTACGCCACTTTTTTAAAAGATTTAAATAACAGTTGACAGTAGATGGGCATTTTCCCTTTTAGATTACTTCAAACTGCAAGTAATAGTCTTTTAGTGTTGACAGTAGATGGGCATTTGGCCTTTTAGATTACTTCAAACTGCAAGTAATAGTCTTTTAGTGTTGACAGTAGATGGGCATTTGCCCTTCTAGATCACTTCAAACTGAAAGTACGTAGGCTTTTAGTGTTGACAGTAATGAACTTGATGCAGAAGTAGATCATGGAAATAAAAGTGATGTTGATATTGAATTAGTACAAAATTTTGATATCCCCGGTTGGTCAGAAGATGAAGTTGATAGATCTGACTAGTCTGACCAACTGTGTTCAATTAACACTGAATAATTTTAGTTGTAACTGGTCCTACTGTTGACATATATTAATTAAATGTAATAATTTCTATACAGTTATCAATAATTTTGTTTATGACTTCATGAAAGATTTATTTATTATACATTTTAAAAGTCAGCAACTTATGGTCAAAATGGAATTATTTCCCTTTTCTGGGTGCTGAAGGTAATTCCTTAATGGGGGCTACAGCTACAATACTGCACTACTGTACAGGTTAAGCAGACTCAAATATGATCACGCTGAAGAATTTAAATAAAATAAAAAGTCACCCACCTGTCCAAATTCTGTACTAAAAAAAATGAATTTTTAATGAGTGAAACTATTAAAGTTAAAGAATTGCCTTGTTGAGTTTAAAAAAAAGAAAAGTTTTTTTAAATATATAAAATTTGCCTACCCTGAGTTATTGATCTCAGATCAGATAAGTTTGGCTGCTGGGAGAATAGGTCCAGTGAGAGGCCACGACCCTGTCCCCTAGTACTTGATGAATTATCTACACAGATAGTTGTTAGCAGATTTAGTCAAATATGTTCAGATGTGACAAATGAACATATATGCAGGAATTTTAATTTTTCCTAGAAATAATCACAGTTCTGTCAAAATTTCACACACAAAAAATTTATATGGGAATTCATTTGGGGAAGAAAGTCATGAAAATTAGGCAATTTTTATTATGTATGTAATCCCCCTTAGTTCATTTTATTTGTATTGAGAATTATTAGCAAACCTGTTTTTCTTTTTTACTAGATGCATTAATTTAAACAGGAATAATTTTTATATTATATTTATTTATTTATTTAGGCATTTTTATATAGCTTTACAATTATTAAAACATGTAAACTAAGTAAATACAAATGAGACACTAGGATAGTAACTACTATTCTATAGAAACAATGAAAATGGCTATAAAATGGCTATATTATATCTCACCATTGCATACATTTAAGACAAATTTATTCACACATAGCATGCATAATAAATTATATGGCTTGAAATATTTGTTTGTTAAGTCACTCAAAACACAAGGGTAAGAATAACAGCAGTGCTTTTGATGAGAATACTGAAGAACAAAAGAATTGGACTTTGGCTAAGTATGATCAAAGTAACAGACTCGATTAATTAAGTTAGAGTAATTTCACAATAGTACAAAGTGTACAGTCCCTAGATAATTGACACAGAAACAGATCACACAATTACCCTGCACATTTGCTAATGCAGAAGAGCCTTGCTGCCGCTGAAGTTGGGATTGTAATGCCTGCTGTTGTAACTGCTGGTTAGTCAATACCTGACTAACTCCTAAAGATGAAGGACTCACAGAAGCTTGAACAATGGAGGGCTAGGAAAGTAGAATTAAAAAAAAAAATTTAGTCATTAAATTGTAAATAGGATAAAGTATTGAAATACCTAATTATGATCAATCACATTGAACCCATTCAACCCCCGTGTGATCATGATTTTTTTTAATGAAACCCAAGCCAAAGGGAACAAATCCACATCTACCATAGATAGGTTCAGAACCCCCCCCCCCCAAAAAAAATAACATTTAATGACATAAGGTTTTTATGTGAAATAAATTGTTTTGCATTTGTAATTGATTGCTTAATGTATTGTGTTACACTATTTAAAGATGTTTTGTTGTGTACATTTTTGAATGTCAAACTACAAAGAAGTACTCAGACCATTGTTACGAACCTGGTCTACCCTAGGGTTCTATGGCTTTGTTGTCTAGGGGTTTCATTACATACACTTCACAAACCATTATTCTCATTTTAAATATATTTATTAACGAACTAATTCTTTAACTTCCATTACTCTACTCAAAGACCCACTACAGAACAATACTATGTCATATCCCTTTTCACACAATACGTCACAAGATACTAAGAATAATAGATAAAACAACACACATAATCTCAACCAACACGCAATCACACTATATATTTAAGCCCTTAACACCACTCATAATGATAACAATAGATAAATCAATTTGCCATTTAAAAAAATGAATACTCTTGCTCAATCGTTAAAATAATCTACCTTGGTCTCACATCTTGCGAGACTCATCTTAATGACAAGATTTACGCTTTCTAATTACAATGTGTGAACAGTGAGTCACGAGGCTGCATCTGGCTACTAAGAGGTTGAATCAGTAATGGCTAGATTTGACTGCTACGGGGTTGAATGGGTTAATACAAATATGCATCCTACAAGCAATAGAGCAAAATGACAGTGTGCTCTAACGAAGAAATAAAATAGAAGCAGGATGAACTAAATTTTATCTCACATCCACAGTCAGGCCAAGGCTCTCCATCATAATGAGGCTGTTCATCATCAACTGTCGCTGCTGTAGCAGGAATGCCGTTAGGTCTGGGGCTGCAACTGTGGGTACTGGTGTGGGCAAGGATGTCAAGTTTTCTTGTACAATGGGGGCCACTTTTTGGGTGGACTTTGATTCCAATTTGGCATCTGATTCTTCAGCCAAGTTCTGGAAGGAAAGATACATAATAACATATCATTGATAGGGAGTTAATACTTCAGTACAAATACTTATATAAATATATTAGAAAACATATTATAAAAGATAAAACTAGTATGAAATGTTGTAAACAGCAGATTTCTCTTTACACTCCTTTCATAGACCCGATGAAGGCATTTGACATGCTGAGATTCATGCAGATAAATGATAATTTATTAGCTCTGCTCACGGCTAATACTCCTAATATTGTGTCAGGTCAGTGACAGTATTAGCTCTGGTGGTGATGGTGAGATAAGAGTCAGATATTGAGAATTTTAGCCCTCAGCTTAATCATATTGCTTCAGACAAATTTGTTTGGGAAAGGGTGGACATTGAACAGAAACAACAAAGACTGGATCCCAAAGAGATTCGAAGAAATTTTTGTATTTGTATGTTCATGAGTATCAATTAATAAAAAGTGGATTTAATAACTTCAAATGAAAAATAATTTTTTAAACTCATGTTGCGCCTTCTGCCCTTGCATTTTGTTACACAGAAAGTTTGAAGGTAGTGAATGAAAAAAACCCCACCATGTTTACAATTTTCAAAACAACTACCTATAACCAACGTTCCCTTTAAGCTGCGCGGCTATCTCACCGACGCCGCGCAGCCGTTTTGAGTATCCGCGCAGCAAATTTCCATGTAAGTGTGTGTTTGTGGGCTGTATGATTTTTGCGCACTTGTCATTTTCTGAAAGAATATTCCATCTAGTAACTCAAAACTTGATTTTATGATCCTTTGAACAATTTATGGATTATTAGGGTGGGTTGAATTCAGAAGTTGAGAAGTACAATTTCACTCACTCTGTAAAGGTCAAGGTCTAAATCAATATACTTATATAAAAATGAATTCTTTTCATACATGAGCACCTTGTCCAATTTAATTTTAGACAATGTATACTTGTAAGGGTCTCTGAATTCAAAAGTATATGCAATTTGGTTGACAAGCAAATGAAAATGCTGAAAATAGCTTGACACTACAGAAAAATATACTTGACAGTCAGAGCTTTTTACCCTCAAACTCCTAAAATCGTACAATATTGTCTTAAATCATACAGTCTTTTAATAGTAAATTAATAAATACACAGTATATACAATGTATAAATATATACTTATGTAATATACAGAGTATGGGGACTTGGAGAAAACTGGCCAATCAGAGGAGAGCAAGGCGTGAAACAAAATGGAGCTTGAATAATATGACAGTTGATCCACGATATTTATGTAAGAAGATTGAACAGAAAAGAGATGTAGACCTATTTTGTATTGACTATTATTGTGAATGTGTGTAATAAAGTATTAGTTACTATTATTTGAACTACTACGCCTCTGCTATGATTTACAAGATATTGTGATTGTGACAATAATAAAAATGTACAATAACTACTCGCATCGTGTGTTTAGTTGGATCGAGTTAAGCTGGCATAAAAAAAATTAACTTCTAAAGTAGATGACAGACAATTATATTGCAATCTGCTGTTACGTTGTTTTGCAGGCGTGTGTTGGTTGTAGAAATTAATTTATATTGAGTGTACATGCAGATCACACTATCACAGTCTGTCACTGGTAAAACTAAAGTTACTGGTGAAATTTAGTGTAGTTCAAACTTGAAGTCAGATCAGCATAAAAAAAGATTTACTGAAATAAGAATTAATTAACAAATGATAACATCATTTAAAAAACCTAGAATGTAGAAAGCAGGTTAAAACTAACAATCCAAAATGTCATTTTTAATTATTATTTTTTAATAAAAACAAAATACTGCAATGTATATATTTTCAACACGGTTTCTTAAAATCATAGTGACAGGTCTTGGCATACAATCATAAAAGGCATCTCAAAATCATACAATGTATGCCAAAATCGTAAAGGTAAACAGGTCTGGTGGATTAAAAGAGAATGATAGGCAGGATTGGGTAAAAAGTCAGATTAGCAAGGGAGAAAACCTACCAGAGTCTCCGGATCTCTAAATCCCTCAGCGGTGGTGGATACATCACTTGAAATTGAAGATGTGCGACTCTCTGGGAATGGAAATTAATCTTTGTCATCTTAAATCTTATAACATGTTTTAACCCATTCAACTTAGAGTGCTCAGAAATTGTATCCATTGAAATCCCGGGCAAAGGGGAATAACCCTACATTTACCATAGATTATGTTTACAACAAAAAAAATAATTAAAACAAACCTGTTTTGTAATATATTGTCATGAAATAAATTGCTCCCCATTCTTGTTGCTTTATGTGTTGTATGATATTTTTTCCAAATTTTTTTGTTTTGGGAATTCTTTAAAGGTCCAACAATAACACATTAATCAAGGACACATGATCATGACCATATAAAAAAAGGGAAATCTGCAATTAAAATAATGAATCCTCCTTGACCTAATCGGTAAAATATTTGGAAGTAATCTCCCTTGGACACATCTTGTGAGAGCTTCAATGTAATGGAGAGAATTCCATTTCCAATACAGCAAACTGAACGGTATGTCCAGTGGCCAGGTTGCGTAGTATTGAATCAATACTGACCACGTTGCGCAGTTATGTGTTGAATAGGTATTATTTCTGTCATGGTCAAGTTGTACACTGGTTTATGGCTTCCTCTAAATAAAGGGATGTATTGGTTTACAGGGCACAGCGGCCAAAAATGTCTTTACTACAAAAAGGGCAAAACGTCCAAAAGCGACGGGAACAACTAAGACTAATTCAGTTGTAAACATGCTATCTCCGATACTTTGCGAGACTTCCCATTGATTACATCCGGTTTTGCCGATAGCTTGATAATGTGGGTGCAAGTTACAAGTATTTGATCATATTTTTTTGTAGTTTTCAAGGTTTTAATGCTTTGTTTTTCAAAATGGATTTTGATGATTCTTCAAGTGATAGCAGAGATTTCACTGGGTTCAATTTAAGTGACATTGAAATGCACAAAATTGACTATAAATTGGAACTAGTTTTCGTGGCAGTGTTTGTAAATAGTAAATAGATGACTGACAATCACAAACAATATGTTGTATTTTGCAAATATTTGTGTTCATTTGTGGATTACAGGAAACATGTTAGTAAAATAATAAATCTGTATTGATTTTCCTTTTTTTTTTTTTTTATTTCACTAAAATTTGTTTACTAACACTTTAGTTTTGATGTTTTTACTAAAGTAACCTAAATCTTACAAAAACCAGAAAAATGTTGCCCTTTTTGAGCTAACAAAAGGAAGAACATATGCCCTGTAATTTTAGTAAAATAATAAATATTTATTTATTTTCCTTTTTTTTTTTTTTTATTTCACTAAAATTTGTTTACTAACACTTTAGATTTGATGTTTTTACTAAAGTAACCTAAATCTTACAAAAACCAGAAAAATGTTGCCCGTTTTGAGCTAACAAAAGGAAGAACGTCTGCCCTGTAAAGGGTTAAGGGATTTTTTTGGTATACCGTTTCTTCTAAATTAAGGAATGTGTTGGCTTATGGCTTCTTATAAATTAAGGGATGTGTTCTTTCAGTTGAGACATACCAAGTTTACTGATGAGCTTCTCAACTCTTTTCAAGTGAAGTTCCACTTCTGTTAATTCATTCACATCTTCTGGAGTGCAGTGGACCTCAGATGCCATTTTGCTCAAAATACGCTTTCTGCATTAAAAAAAAATAAATTTATAATAAAATTGACATTTGAACATCTTAAGCATTTTTTAAAAACTTTAGACCATTAATAACTGCCAAATTTTAAGCTCATGGGCCGGCTTTGAGAAAAATAATAAAATTATGCCTTAGGGCCCAGTGGCGTGTGGGCTTCATCACAACTTCACTATCAAATCAATATTTATTTTGGGACATGAGCAGTTAACATGATCAGATTGTAATGCTGTTACACAAATCTCATAATCAAATTAATGCTCATCTGTTTCTCGACATCTACTTCATTTTAAAAAATGTGCCTCTTTACTGATGATTATCATAATCAGCAAGTTAAAAATTCTTTATTATACTAAAGGATGGTACAAAGAACAAATCTACCTTTTTATGTTCAAAGTGTTCAATACCAGTTGCAGGTCCTCAAGTTTTGGTAGTTCTAAAGAGTCTCCTAGGGAGCTACTTGTGTCTGTTTCATCTTGAGTATCATTTTCACCCTGTTAACAAATACAATAATGGCCAAGTATTCGTTTTTAAATGCCCGGTGATGAAAGATTGTGTGATACAGAGAGCAGGGTTGGCAACTGTCACAAATAGCTGGGCATTCAGATGTTCAATTACGTAATTATTGCTTTTATTCATCAAAATGCTCATCATACATGGTGTCGAAGCCCATAACTTCTGCAAGGGAAATAAACCCCACGGATAACTCATATCAAAACTCCTACAACAGTTCTTATTTCTAGCAGCACCTTCCATCTCATTTATACAACCACCTACCTTCCAGTAAGGATCATCTGGGTTGAACCAGTCCAAGATTTCCAGGATGGTTTCCTTAACCTCTGTAAAGTCAATATTTCTCCCATAAAATTCAATGATGAGTGGCATTCTGCAACATTCATTTAAACTTAATTCAGCAACAGGTGACACTTGCACCTTAAATGAATCCCACCGCCCGGTTCCCAAACTTTTCTGCTCTACGCACCCCTAACAATTGTTTTACCGAATTTTGCATCCCTTACAAAAGTAGGGATACATTTACAGATTTGAAAATAATGGACTCCTACATTACTTAATGCATTGCAACAAGAAGCAGAGATCTTAGACAATACAATTGTGGCTCATTTCATAATATTAAAAAGAAGAAATGTTTGAAAAAACAACACAATTTACCTTATAACTAAAAAGCAAATGTCTTTTTAATGTTTTTAAAATCTCCCTTTTCAACCACACCCCCTAAAGTGCTGGGTGGCCAAGGGGTCTAAACTGACTCAATGCACACAGCTGGTGGTCTGGTGTTCAAGCCCCACCAAAGCCAAAACAAGCTAAAACATTACCAGCACCCCTGGTGGATGGGAATTGTTAGCCTTGGACGGCGACTCATCTAAGAGAAGGCAAAATCTGAATTCAAACCCGGAGCCAGAATGAACAATAAATTGATCAAAGGCCCTCAAAATATAGAAATGAAGAAAAAAAGTTCAATCTTGCACCCCCTGGTTTAAGTTTATATATATTTCTTAATTTCCCCAACTCGACTTCCTTAAAAACGACAAGCCCCAACAACACAACATCAACAATTATAACCCAATCTCCCCATACATATAAAAGGTCCAACCCTTCACTACTAACAACTATAACCAAATCTACCCAACAATACACCACTAACGTCTGTAACTAAATCTTCCCAACAATACACCACTAATAATTATAACTCATTCTCCCAAAACCTACAGCTCCCACTGGACCAACTTACACACTGAGTGAAAATAAGCTGAGAAGGTTGGTGTCTTCTGTAACTTTCTGGACTCCATACCTGAAAAAGTAGACAAATAAACATGACTTCAATCACACCACTTCTGACCATTTTGATTTTGCAAGTTCATGTAACTTTGTTCTAATTAATATGATACTCTACGGGAGTTGATCACAAAATATGAGTTGTGGCTTCCTCACAAGGGGCACAGCAAAATAGTAGTAATTGTATCCTAATTTTATTTTCCATTTTCAATTCAATGTGATATGACGCAACATCTAGTGGACCTGGTTCAAATCAGTAACGCGCTTGTAAAAATTGTTGGTGGAGGCTTCTACAACAATGCGGATTTTAGGTGACACTCTATAATAATAACATTTATCGATTGCGATGGACATTTTTGGAACTTATTTTTTGATCTTACCTTAAAATCAAATAAATAATATTTTTATCCATTCAAAAATTAATGACAAAAAAAATTATTAAAAAAAATCTTGTTGCAAGGGTGAATTTAAAAAGAATACTTGTCTTTAGTTGAAATATTGTTTATTTCCATGCTAGTGATAATCTCAAATGGTTTGCTTTCACTGAGTCCACCTTATGTGTGTTCAAATAATGGATCATGTTATGTTGTTTAAGAAATTCAATAATACTCACATGAGAAGCTCATTAAATAGATCAGGATGTTTGACCTTACTGATGACAACTTTGGGCACATCAAAATTGTCATGTTTCAGCTGCAGAATAGAGGAGACAAGCATTGCCAAATTAAATTCATCCATAGTTATGCTAACAAGTATACAACACAAAGCCTCTATAGATAGGACAATATTATGTGTGTTGGATGTCAATGATTCATTTCACCCATCTTATATCTTAAATATATATATATTATGGATAAAAGTGAAATTTTGTTTGTGGATTTGTTTGTTCCACATTAGTTTGTACATGGATTTATTGATATTGATCAAATTTCGCACACATGTCCATCATTATCCAGAATGAAATACTGGGGAAGTGGGTGGGGAAGTGGGGGGTATTTAAACTTTAAAAAAGATTCTGTTTGGGTCCAGGGGCCAAAAATATTCTTTCGTTTTTTTATGTGTTACAGGTATATAAATAAAATTACTAATACTCCTAAATGAATAAATGGATCTAGACCAAAAAACTTACTGCACAAACATTTTATTAATCAGCTTGAAATATTGGTGGGTGCTGAGCTCATAATATCTACTCCTTCAGGGTTGAGGGCCCCATTTAATTTTCCTTATATAAGCTATGTAAATAACAGTCAGTTTAGTTAAAAATTTAGGCCTCTACGGGAATCGATCTATTTTACTAGGCCAAGTTTAGTAACAATACCCTTCATACTGCTCATTGAAATATCTGTAGATTTGCAAGTACCAATATTCCACTCGATTCAGGGCCAGTATAAAATTTTCCAGAAAGTTCAATAATCTTACATCTCAGTTATTTTATAACCAATTTAAATAGGACAATATCTCAAGGATTATATAGGTAATGTCCCCCTACTCAAGGCATAACAAAAATGGCTTGTGATGGAATGGGCCTCCTGTGGTCGGGAGGCCTCCCGTGGTCGGGGGGCCCCACTTTTTTAAATGAAAAACAGTTGGAGGTATAGCATTTTGTTGATTTTTTGTTTAGAAAAGAGATTACGTAGATGAGTGATGTTGTTCCACAAGGTTGGGGGGGGGGGGGGAGAGAGAGAGAAGATGTGTGTGTTAAACTATAGATTTATTCCTCGGAATTCTCTCTGTACGGAAATCACTGAATTTATCATTAAAATGTTTCTTGAAATTTCTATGTCACTTTAGAAGGTTGGATTTTTTTTGTTAGAGGGTTTTAAGATTCAATAAATATCCTATGCAAATTTTAGTTCAGTTCCATAGATTTGTACACCCTCCTGAGAAATTTCTCTGCTTTGGAGAATTAACTTTTTATAAATTTCATTAAGTTTCTAGATTGTTCTAGAAGGTTTGATTTTCTTCTATAAGTGTCATCATTTTGGCTTTTGTGTCTAAAACATTAGATTAATTCCTTGGAATGCTAAATAATAATATATAATAATAATTTTCAAAGGGCCCATAAGTTAGATTTAAGCTAAAAACCTGTAGAAGTTTTTTCTGAATGCAAGCCCAGGAAACGACGGGTATATTGGCTAGTCTTAAATATAATTAAAAGACAAAAACAAAACAGAAAATAATCATGCCTCCCACATTCTGACATAGTTTAGTGATCCCATTTTATAGCAAATTCTTTGTAAATCTGCATTCTGTTAACAATAAGCTTAGATTCTTGCTTCCAGTCATGTTATACAAAAAATTTTGTGCTGTCTGAACCCGGTTTTAAGAATCCCTGTCACTGAACACATCTATATTTACTTCTTGCCAAGAGAAAAGTGTTCCATACCATAGAGCTGATGATATCATCATCAAAGAAGAGACTAGATATCTCAAAAGACAGGAGATATAGACTTCCATCAAGGTTGATCAGGTGCATGACGCAATCATCTGTAATCTGTGCCCTGTAGATATAATAGGGTACTTGGTACAACTTGGGTTAAATATACCAATGACAAAATTCATGCCCTGTGGTATAGCCTGTATCATACTGTACTTGGTACAAGGTTGGGTTAAATATACCTATGACAAATCTATGCCCTGTGGCGTAATATACCAATGAAAAATGTATCTCTACAATTTCATGGTTCACTTGTAATTTATAAAAGGCATTAAGCTGAGCTGCTGTGTCATATGATGATTAAATAGTAAAGAGAGACTTAATCTGTCAAACATCTTTTAATCATGTATTGAAGCACTGGACCAGCTATGCCAATGTCCCACACCAATATCTGTCAAACATCTTTTAATCATGTACTGGAGCACCGGACCAGCTATGCCACATTCACCTTGTACACAGTTTTAAGTGTGTACATTTATAAAAGTGTTACCATTTAGATTAAAAATTTTTTTTTTTCATCTTCTTTAATCTTCAGAAGTGCCAACATCTGATCTCTCCTTCTGAAAAGTATCAAATCAATAACACATTTCCTGTGCTCAAAGCTTGGCAGAGTAGACTAAACAATTTGAGTACTTTATGTTTATCCATTAATTAAATATTTTTTTTAAAGAGTTCTTTTAAGTTCAACAGGAAGCACATAAAAAGATACAAAAAGCTCCTGTGAAGATGTAAACTTTCAGAATCAGCTGTTTGGTGTGGGGACATGGGGGTGGATTGATGCAGTTATAGATTATAGCACTAATCATGACTTAAAGTCAGACAGTTAAGTGAAACAGCTGATAATCACATTGCTACCTGAGTTTCCCCATCTCTTCTAATTGTTTATTGATCATTATGTCAATCAACACATTTTTTAAAGGATAATAAACGAAGCACTGCCTTCATGTTCAAGCCGTGTGAAAGAAATTGTGGAGTAAGGTGTGAAAGCTTGAAATAGAAAGACAGGACAATAAAAAGAGAACTTTTAAGCTAAGAGCCTTCCTCAGCAGACAGAGCGAATGAAGGAACAACAAGAAATAGAAAAGAGTTCGCCATAAACCGTATTGCCGGAAGTTGGGTTTTCCAAAACCAAAGGAAGTGAACAAATTTATGTATTATTATTACTGTGGAAAATAAGATTTATAAGCACCTGTGCTAATGATACATGATTACATCTTTTATTATTTACATACTTATGAATATTTTATACTTTGACTGAGCTCATTGACATATCAAAGAGTGATCTCTTGATTTCATCTGTAAGATCAAGTCTGAGACAAATAAACTATGATAACTTCATATGGTTTGTTCTCAATGAAAGTGAAACCCCTAAATAGATAAGAGGACACTTACTGTCTGATATATCTGTAATTAGTTGGTTTAGGTTGCTCCTCCTGGGACACTGGCGGCTCATCATCACCATAGAGGAGATCCATGCTCGGGGCCTGGGGGCACAAGAAGACACACAGCATGATACACACAAATAATAATAATAAAGTTTATTTGAAAATCACGCTTCAAAGGCCCAAAGCGCGGTACAATGTCAACCATATTAAAATAGAAATGAAACAATCTACATTTTACCACACTGAAATACAAAACACAACATTACAAAAACTACATACGAGCATACCCATTCTAAGTCTTTCATCCCTTGCAACCATAAACAACACAAGCCAATATACATCTAGGAGATAATGGCTAGCTGGAAAAGATGGTAGAGAACATCACCCTAGCAGGTGTTTGCGAAATAGATGTGTTTTAAAATTGGTTTTGAAGGTCTCCAGTGTCTGGCTGTTTCTGAGAGCGACAGGAAGGGTGTTCCAAATTGTTGGGCCAGCAAATGCGAAAGTGTGCCTTCCAAGGCGAACACGTGGTATCGAGAGTTTGCCACATAATGCCTTATGAGCGCTTTGAGATAGGATGACGCCAGGTCATGCAAGCAGCGGTAGCACAGGGTTGCAACTTTGTACTCTATGAGAGGCGTTTTAGCATGGTCGAATTTGCGTTTTCGAAGAAAAATACGAGCCGCATTATTCTGTGCCTTTTGAATTTTATCCAGGAGCGTAGCTGGAAGACCCACCATGAGAGCATTGCAGTAGTCCATGCGTGATAGCACAAATGCAGACATCAACCTCTTTGATGCTTCAAGCGTTAAGAGAGGTCTGATATGACTAATTCTGCGCAGCTCTAGAAAAATCGCCTTGCAAAACATGTTAATGTGATTTTCCATAGTTAGTGTTCTGTCTAAGTAGACACCCAGGTTTCGCACTGTTTGAGCAAACTCAACCTGTACACCTGAGAGAACAATAACAATGGTGATAACAAGTGATCTCTTCATCTAGCGGCAGATGAAACATGTCCCTGGTTCCATTTCCTTTTCATTTCCGTCCAGTATTTTTTTCTCCTTTTAGACATACAAGGGTGACCAATCCATAATAATTCCATTTTCCTCTACTCCATTGTTTTTAAAGTCCGCCAGGTTTTGCCTGTCAAAGGTTTTGCCTGTCAAATTGATCATTTGTCCTTGTTTAGTTTGGATCTTAAGTGTTTTCCTTGCTCAAATGGTCCAGGCGCAGAGTGCACATAAATATTGATATAAATTAGCAGCAATATTTTCATCCCGGCATCATTTTAGATAGAAAGTGAGAGATAGATGTAAGAGGCAGGGAGAGTGACATTTGGTTTGTTCACCATGTTTGTTGGACATTTCTAGTTCCACCTTGCCACATTTATGCTTGTTTCTTATAATAGATACCATGCTATTCTGTGCCATGACTAGAGACCGACCGAAAGTGATTTTCTGATTTCGGCCGAAGCCGAAAATAGGCCGAAAGTTTAAAATGACTTACGGCCGAAACCGAAAAAAGGCCGAAATTTTAAAAATGACTTTCGGCCGAAACCGAAAAAAGGCCGAAGATTAAAAATGAATTTCGGCCGAAACCGAAGCCGAAACCGAAAATGAAATATTAAGATATTTTGAAATTCGTTCCCGCATACATTCTGCATACATCGAAAATGATGTGGGAAAGTATAAATATTTACATTCTTTTATAACAAAAATTAGATAATCGTAAATATTAATAAATAAACATCTAATATAGGGGTCTCAAACTCGCGGCCCGCGAGCCATATGTGACCCGCAAGTCTATATTTTGCGGCCCGCAGAAAAGTTAAGTGTAAATGCGCCGGCCCGTTTCCCCCATTCTCATATCTATAACGTGACTCTCCGCGACGGTTTCAGTCGAATATCACCGACTAGTCTAATTCTGACTTTAAAAAAAAAATATTTCTACATATTTTTGTATGCCAGGTCTCTGGCAACAGTGAGTAGTTCTTGAGAACCCTTAATGATTTTATTGTTATTTATAAAGGTTGAGCAGATTGTAACAATTGTAATCGCTTTTTTGTGGATAACTTGATGCGGCCCACTCTCATTCAGACACTACCTCCTGCCCCCCCCCCCCTTTCCGACGATTTGAAATTGAGATCCTTGGTCTAATGAATACTTTGGATTTTACCATTTTATTATAAAAGTAATTTAAATTGCTTTACATTTTTAAAAAAAAAATTAGTACGGTAGAAGAAAATTAAGCAAAACTTGGGGGGGGGGGGGGGGGGGGAATTAATGCAAAATATTATTTTTTTAAACAGGGTCTCTAAAAAAATGTGGTTCTAAAAGATCGCTTAATTTGTTTTTAAAGATCGTTTAGTTGGTTGTTATTGATCGTTTAGTTTGTTGTTGAAGATCGGTGAGTTTGTTTATAAAGATCACTTAGTTTGTTTTTAAAGATCGTTTAGTTTGTTGTTAAAGATCGTTTAGTTTGTTGTTAAAGATCGTTTAGTTTGTTGTTAAAGATCGCTTAGTTTGTTATTAAAGATCGCTTAGTTTGTTGTTAAAGATCATTTAGTTTATTGTTAAAGATCGTTTAGTTTGTTGTTAAAGATCGCTTAATTTGTTGTCAAAGATCGGTTAGCTTGTTCTTAAAGATCGCTTAGTTTGTTCTTAAAGATTCTCCAGTTTTTGTTAATGATAGTTTTATTTGTTGTTAAAGATCGTTTAGTTTGTTCATAAAGATCGCCTGGTTTGTTGTTAAAGATTGATTAGTTTGTTCATAAAGATCGCCTGGTTTGTTGTTAAAGATCGCTTAGTTTGTTCTTAAAGATGTCCAGTTTTGTTAATGATCGTTTCATTTGTTCTTAAAGATCGCTTAGTTTGTTTTTGTAAAGATCGTTTAGTTTGTTGTTAAAGATCGTTTAGTTTGTTGTTAAAGATCGTTTAGTTTGTTTTTGTAAAGATCGTTTAGTTTGTTGTTGTAAAGATCGTTTAGTGTGTTGTTAAAGATCGTTTAGTTTGTTGTTAAAGATCGTTTAGTTTATTGTTAAAGATCGTTTAGTTTGTTGTTAAAGATCGCTAAGTTTGTAGTCAAGGATCGGTTAGTTTGTTCTTAAAGATCGCTTAGTTTGTTTTAAAGATCGTTTAGTTTGTTCTTAAATGTCCCTTAGTTTGTTGTTAAATATCGTTTAGTTTGTTTTCAAAGATCGCTTAATTTGTTCTTAAATGTCCCTAAGTTTGTTGTTAAATATCGCTTTCGCTGAGTATGACCGAAAACCTGAGTCACTTTCGGCCGGATGGCCGAAAGTCTAAGTCAATTTCGGCCGAAACCGAAGAAAAACCGAAAGTTAACTTTTCTCTTTCGGCCGAAACCGAAATTAAGCCGAAAGTTAACTTTTCAGTTTCGGCCGAAACCGAAACTTGGCCGAAAGTGATGAAATGGCCACTTTCGGCGCCGAAACCGAAGCCGAAGCCGAAATTCGGTCGGTCTCTAGCCATGACTATAATAGTTGCCATGCTATTCTGTGCTATGACTATAATAGATGCCATGCTATTCTGTGCTATGACTATAATAGATGCCATGCTATTCTGTGCTATGACTATGATAGATGCCATGCTATTCTGTGCTTTGACTGTGATAGTGTCGCCCCCCCCCCATATTAATTAAAACCAATCTGCACGAATAGAAATAATCTATGCACTCTAGCAGAGAAGAAAAAACAAACTTTGTTTTGACAGGAGATAAGAGTGCACCCCAATTTATAGCTGTAGTAGTCCATTGTCTTACAGCACAAAAGAGTGTTTTTGTTTAGGAATTGCCCATTGTATATTGAAAAAAAAACAACAACACTCTGACTTGATCTCAATAGATTGGTTGGGGTAGAGGGCGGGGTGTCAAGCATTGACAACAAACTACAAGTTATGGTGTACCTGGCATTACGACCTACACAAAACAAACTACAAGTTATGGTGTACCTGGCATTACGACCTACACAAAACAAACTACAAGTTATGGTGTGCCTGGCATTACGACCTACACAAAACAAACTACAAGTTATGGTGTACCTGGCATTACGACCTACACAAAACAAACTACAAGTTATGGTGTACCTGGCATTACGACCTACACACAACAAACTACAAGTTATGGTGTACCTGGCATTACGACCTACACACAACAAACTACAAGTTGTGGTGTACCTGGCATTACGACCTACACAAAAAAAAAAATACACCTTATGGTGTACATGGCAATACGACCTACACAAAACAAACCACATGATGGCTGAAATCCTTTTATCAACAGACAAAAGGGATACAACAACAAAAAAGATACAAATAATTAAAATGTAAAAGAGATGATAGAAAATATCAGATAAAATGAGAAATCTGACTCAAAAAGTGCTCCAGTAACAGTAGACCCCGACCAACATTCGAATGGTCACTATGTTGAGCATAGAAGGATTATTAAGGATGCCATCCAGACTGGATGGTGTTTGTTATCTACTGGTGAGGACGGCTATTTTTATTTGTAGCAATGTCGCAAGGACTAATGTAACGTTAAGACTTATTCTAACACCTATCAAGGGCACACTAGAGTAGTAGTAAGCGTAACAGTGCAGAGACTAGGTCAACCCCCCTCCCCCCCAAAGGTTTTCCTCCAAGTAACTGCAGAGTGCTACAAACCCCCAAGGGACTGTAGTCGGTAGATTAGTAGTAGCGTCCGTACTTTCATGTTCCCAATCGAGGCGGTTCATGGAGACAATGGTTACTACACGAGGGGAAACGGGTTAAAAACGCGAGAAGAAATAATTCACGTGTTGACGCCATGCTTCACAAATGAAGCCCGACAACAGGTCACGTTTCGTCTTGGCCTTGATCATGGGACCAAAAATAACAAGAAATAATTACTTGGTTCGAAACAAGAAACAAGGGTTGCTTTCAACTCAGAGCGGCGGCTGGTTCGGTTTTTATGAAGAAAAAACAAAAGGAAGTGGGGGTGGGGTGGCGGTAAAGGACTATCTTAAATAAGAGACAACAGACTTAGCCCCCCCCCCACCATTTTTTTTTCTCCCACTCACGTTCCTCGCCCTCCGCAAAAACGGATTTGAATAAAAAAAATAGAATTTCTAAACGACTTTCTGATTTAGATACACAGTTTCAATCAAGTTAATTTCGCAAATATTTTTGAGAAGCCCTAAAATGGCGCCCCTCAATATGTAGAGACAACATTGCAACCCGGGGCGGATCGTAAAAAGAAGATTTTGGCGCCTCTAGCCTTTGGAAGTAAAAGGGGTTTATAGCTTAATCCAATATGAATGTCCTATCTCAAGACCATTTTGGCACCCCTTTTACATCAGCACACGCGGTGAGGACCCCCTCCCCCCCCCCTCTATTCTGCTTATGATTTATACGAATTTAAGGAAATGATTCTTCCATTTTAAGGAAAATAAGCAAAATAACTCTGTAATCCAATTATAATTCAAAACTAATTTTGTAAAAAAAATTAATGTACCTGGATCAAGTTATCATATTTGATTACTCTCATAAACAGCAACATGCATAGAAATGTAATTTGTGCTATGGAAGACAAAATAGGATTTGTAAATAGCAGTGTAAAAGGACAGCTTGGACAGTATTCCAAAGACAGCTATCACGAGGGCAAATGTGAAAATAGCTCGCTAATTGTGCACAATTTGACATTATAACACTGTACGTTCTTGTCCATTGTGTCTTCAAATAGGTTATATTAACTTGTATGTTTGTGTCCGTGTGTCTTAAATGGCTTAGTTTAACTTTTATGTCTGTGTCCGAACGCCTTAAATGGCTTAGTTTAACTCTTATGTCTGTGTCCGTGTGTCTTAAATAGCTTAGTTTAACTTTTATGGTGCAACCTCTGGTATCACCGACCCACTGTGTCGGGAAATGATGAGTGTCTTAAAAAGTGTGTGGCCAACATTTTGAGTTCGAAAAGCACGGCTGTACGTCCTATCTAAGTGCAAAACAGAAATGTTTGGAAGCAATAATTTTACTGGTGCAGACAAGGCGCAAGGCAAACACAGGTTAATGCACTCAGGAGAGGTCCTGCATTACTTGGCGCGTCTACAGGTGGATATACAGTTAAAATATAAAATGGCCACAATTGACTTCATTTAACTGACATAGAGAGATGGTCTCAGATAAAACTGACATATTCCAAGACGCCAAAGTCTTTTACCTACCAGCTAGGAGCGGCAATATTTTCCATAGAGAGAGAGAGGGAGGGAGGGAGAGAAAGTGGGAGCAATGCCCTAAGTAACCTCAAGATCATACTCTAAAACAAGGGATCATGGCATGTATACATGGTCAGTGTTAGTCTAATTACAGCCAATGTTAGAATAAATACAGTCAATGTTAGTCCAATACGCTACAAATTGTCCATGGCATGGGATCTTTTCATACCGGCACGGTCAGCAGGAGTCTAAACTTAACATGTAAACTAGGGTCCGGGTGTCAAGATAAGAAACGTTCAACTCTTTCAATGAAAATAAGATATCTTTCAACACAATAACATGTATTTCATTTACTCTCCGGGAAAAAATCGTAAAGAAACAACTTAAATTTTTCTCTTTAATGTGACTTTGCCCCTCCTGATAATACTCTAAACGGATCTGTCCAAAGTGTGTCGCAACTAATTAATGTTTAGGCTGCACTGTTAGAATAAAATCTGTCGCTAAAATGACAAGTTGCCAGAGTCTTATGATCTAAAACACGCCAAAAATGCTGTAAAGACCCACATTTCTCTTCTTGTCTAAAAAAAATTTCGTGTCGACGTATGGTGTCTACGTCACGCAACTGTATTATTTGAAATCCAGACATCTCGCACACCCCATTAAATAAGAAGGAAACGCCCCCCCCCCCCCGATCAAAGCTTCAGAGGTCGGTAGTTTGAGATACCCACATTTTTCTTCTTGTCTAAAAAAAATTTTGTGTCGGCGTATGGTGTCTACGTCACGCAACTGTATTATTTTAAATCCAGACATCTCGCCCACCCCATTAAAAAAGAAGGAAACGCCCCCCCCCCCCCCGATCAAAGCTTCAGAGGTCGGTAGTTTGAGAAGCATTGGTCCATGACAAGCTAACAGTACACCGGCTATCTGACAGGAAATTAAAAAAAGGTGCTATTTTAGTGTGATCGTAGGTCGATACTTTAACCCAACTAGGTTAGTGGACCTATTGATAGCTTCATTGATTTCATAAGTGTATTTAACGAATAAAAGAAGGGGAGAAAAATCGCTGTCAAAATGGAACTCTACAGTGCGTCACACTTTCTTGGTTTTTGACGAAGAATTTTCTAGTCCTCTTGGATACTGGCCAATGTATTTAAACGGACATAATTTGTACAACAGTTTAAGACATAGACATCGTGTGGGCGTGCGGGCCGTTTGCTTTTAAACCTGTGGGACAACATTTAATTTTTACTGACCTGCAAACAGGCGAGGTAATAAAGTTGTGTACCAGGTAGGCCAAGGTGAATTATTTCGAATGTAAGACGTTTCTTCATTGTCATTAAGCACATTTGAAACACGACAATGTCATAGATGGGCATGTCTCAATTATGCGTATTGACATTTTCTCTCAAAACTAATTATTGGTGGTCAATACTCAACTGTGGTATAATTTAACACTCCCGGCCAATTACAATCATTTAGCGGAGTGACACGTTCAATTTTAATGAATGGTCACTGTCATTGGGGAGTCCTTGTGTTGTAACATCTTTCATTCAGTGAAACTTAAGAGAAACTCAACAGGTCGGCAGTCAACCCTCACAGTACACATCAACAGACTTCATTTGTTGCGTGCATTAGTTGCATTGTGTTTGACACCTCCTGTCATGTACGAGGAGTGGACGATCCTTAAATATAACGGTAAGTCTTACATTGATAATTATAATTATAATACTAAAGTAGTAATTTCATGATATTTTAAACACATGCAACAGGTTTTAAAATGCCCGCAGTGGTTAAAGATTGACAGAATCGTACAAAAAGAAATGAGATCTTATTAAAAAAAAATTATTAATAATTCATCAACGTATAAAATCGCACGTAGTTCTACGTCCCGGTCGTACAAAGGTATACATACAAACCACTTCATATTGTTGACAGTACCAACAAAATGAATCCTAGTTCAACTTTCACATGGAATGAGTAACGCGTTGATATGGCTGTAGCTACTTTAACTCATCTGGGCTATTACTACAGCGCTGGCTTTAGCTAGTGTATTGTAAAGAGGGATACACCTATAAGACACAAATGTATGACGGAGGGCGGCATCTAGCCTTATCTTTGGTGTAACCGATGAGACATCAGCGACCTCGAATATGGACTCTAGCTCCCCCCCCCCCCCTAAATCCATCACCGCGATTAGTGTAGATTTACTAGGAGGATACAGCGCTGAAAACCAAAATCTGACATCGTCACGGGCCGGTAAGTACATGTATCCCTATTTTAAGTCCCCTAAATCCATCACCGCGATTAGTGTAGATTTACTAGGCGGATACAGCGCTGAAAACCAAAATCTGACATCGTCACGGGCCGGTAAGTACATGTATCCCTATTTTAAGACCACAATTACACCGTGTTGCTGCTATAAGGGGGGGGGGGGAGATACGCCTCAACCAACCTGCCAATCAATCGAACAATCTAAGCAATCAAAAACATGTCAATAGCGTGGATAAATCCCCATGGCAACAAACGTAAGATCTGGCAACATAGTTTTATTGTTCATTGTAATATTTAAAACATGATAGATATTTTAATAAATTCCTATTCAAATGTATTTGATATGTCTTACTAGCGGCAAATCGTCAATAGTTTTAACAGTCCACGACTTATTCAAGCGCTGTCAAGGACAAAGATTGTGAACAGTTCAGGACTTATTCAAGCGTTGTCAAGGACAAAGATTGTGAACAGTACAGGACTTATTCAAGCGTTGTCAAGTTCATAGAACTGTGGACAGCCCATGACTTATTCAAGCGTTGTGAAGGACAAAGATTGTGAACAGTTCAGGACTTATTCAAGCGTTGACAAGGACAAAGATTGTGAACAGTACAGGACTTATTCAAGCGTTGTCAAGTTCATAGAACTGTGGACAGCCCATGACTTATTCAAGCGTTGTCAAGGACAAAGATTGTGAACAGTACAGGACTTATTCAAGCGTTGTCAAGTTCATAGAACTGTGGACAGCCCATGACTTATTCAAGCGTTGTCAAGGACAAAGATTGTGAACAGTTCAGGACTTATTCAAGCGTTGTCAAGGACAAAGATTGTGAACAGTACAGGACTTATTCAAGCGTTGTCAAGGACAAAGATTGTGAACAGTTCAGGACTTATTCAAGCGTTGTCAAGTTCATAGAACTGTGGACAGTCCAGGATTATCAAGCGTTGTCAAGGACAAAGATTGTGAACAGTACAGGACTATTCAAGCGTTGTCAAGGACAAAGATTGTGAACAGTTCAGGACTTATTCAAGCGTTGTCAAGTTCATAGAACTGTGGACAGCCCATGACTTATTCAAACGTTGTCAAGCACAAAGAATTGTGGACAGTCCAGGACTTATTCACGCGTTGTCAAGCACACATAATTGTGGACAGTCCAGGACTTATTCAAACGTTGTCAAGCACAAAGAATTCTGGACAGTCCAGGACTTATTCACGCGTTGTCAAGCACACATAATTGTGGACAGTCCAGGAATTATTCAAACGTTGACATGCACACATAATTGTGGACAGTCCAGGACTTATTCAAGCGTTCTCAAGCACACATAATTGTGGACAGTCCAGGACTTATTCAAGCGTTGACAAGCACACATAATTGTGGACAGTCCAGGACTTATTCAAGCGTTGTCAAGCACACATAATTGTGGACAGTCCAGGACTTATTCAAGCTTTGTCAAGCACACACAATTGTGGACAGTCCAGGACTTATTCAAGCGTTGTCAAGCACACATAATTGTGGACAGTCCAGGACTTAGTCAAGCGTTGACAAGCACACATAATTGTGGACAGTCCAGGACTTATTCAAGCGTTGACATGACGTGACATCATTAAACCGTCTCTCGTTAGAGGCGTGTAGACACCCGAAGAGTGTCACCGTCAATTCGACAGCCGAATAAACCGCTGACATTTTGAGCTGACTTCATCGAGCACGTGCTCATTCAGCCACAAAACAAGACCTCCTGCCATTAAATCCAATGCTCCGCTCTTGAGCCCTTCAACGGTCAAATGGAGAGCTCGTGCTTGTCGCGGGGAGTCGAGAGCGAGGTGCTCATAAATCGAAAGAGAGTGCGTGCCCTATAAATCAAATGAAAGCGCATGGCTCTACCATCCACTGCGGGGAAAGTTCGGCCACGGCAGACTGTTTCGAAAGCATCGATTAGCGAACATTAATTAAGTACAGGCCGTTTCCCTAACTCGCCAGATGCTGGGAGTACATAGTAGAGATATTAACAAGCTGCCGGGAAAGTGGCTAGTTAGAAAGAAAGTTTCTGGTGCAAGTTGTTCATGTGCAAGGTGCTGGTGAAAACTGGAGTTTAAAATATTTTGTTAAAAACTTCATTTACAAGTTATTTATGATTTATAGTTTATACTAAAGTAATAATTAAAAAAAAGGGCAGATCAAATATCCATAACGTGGCTATAGTTCTTTGCTAAACTACGTTTTGGACTTTAAAAACGCAAGTGAAATGGTGAGAAAGTTTGCCGTTGTAAGAAAGATGTTTTACATTGAGCACCAAATATCACTCTTTTCTTCTTCAAAACTGAATATTATTACGCATGGTAAAGTATCTGTTCGTGAATGTATAGAACGCTAATATCGCGATATTTAACATTAGCAAGTTCAATACCTGTAGATCACGTGGACACCTGATTGTGTTATCCGTGCATTGATATTAGAGGGAACAAAACACTTGTATTGAAGATGTCTCCCAATGGACGGTACAACCCTTACAAAAAGTTACAGCCGCGTCACAATGCCACTCTCCCTTGGTATCCCCGTGGTGTCCACACCCCTATACTTTCATAAAAACAATATACAGAGTTTCTCAACCTATTGGCGCGGTGCACTTTTTAGCTCTCTAGCAACAGGAATTCACACTTCTAACGCGTTTTTCAGTTTCAAGCAACCAGATCCATTATGTAGTTTATGATCATTAAAATGAACTTGAGTAAGTAGACTAATAAGGATCACTATAGAGCCGTATTGATTAACGCTTGCCATGTGCTCATATTCTCAGATTGACAAGAATGGAAACTACAAGTGTGATCCTCGGTGGATGACTTTCTGTGTGTTAACACACTCTTTGGAAACACATGGACACAGCCTAACGTAACGTGATGTTGGATGAATGACTCTTTTAGTATACACGAAAACTAACATTAATCTATACAGCTGTTGATGCCGTCCACAACAACACTATGGAAACCCTGATGTATGACCAGCAGGACGTCGAGAAATGGTGCGCAATCACCACGGATATTTCAGCTATGAGAAAAGGTAAAGACACATACAGCTTAGTTTTGTTATTAGAAAAACTGATTTTAAAAAAAAGCATAACAAATAAGGAGACAAAAGCGGACTATCACTGACAGCATTGATTGAGACACAAGCGAACTATCACTGACAGCATTGATTGAGACAAAAGCGGACTATCACTGACAGCATTGATTGAGACAAAAGCGGACTATCACTGACAGCATTGATTGAGACACAAGCGAACTATCACTGACAGCATTGATTGAGACAAAAGCGGACTATCACTGACAGCATTGATTGAGACACAAGCGAACTATCACTGACAGCATTGATTGAGACACAAGCGAACTATCACTGACAGCATTGATTGAGACACAAGCGAACTATCACTGACAGCATTGATTGAGAAACAAGCGAACTATCACTGACAGCATTGATTGAGATACAAGCGAACTATCACTGACAGCATTGATTGAGACACAAGCGAACTATCACTGACAGCATTGATTGAGACACAAGCGGACTATCACTGACAGCAAAGCGAACTATCACTGACAGCATTGATTGAGATACAAGCGAACTATCACTGACAGCATTGATTGAGACACAAGCGAACTATCACTGACAGCATTGATTGAGACACAAGCGGACTATCACTGACAGCATTGATTGAGACACAAGCGGACTATCACTGACAGCCGTGAGACACAAGCGAACAATCACTGATAGCCTTGAGACACAAGCGAACTATCACTGACAGCATTGATTGAGACACAAGCGGACTATCACTGACAGCATTGAGACATCAGCGGACTATCACTGACAGCCTTGAGACACAAGCGGACTATCACTGACAGCTTTGAGACACAAGCGGACTATCACTGACAGCATTGAGACACAAGCGGACTATCACTGACAGCCTTGAGACACAAGCGGACTATCACTGACAGCCTTGAGACACAAGCGAACTATCACTGACAGCCTTGAGACACAAGCGAAATAGTACTGACAGCATTGAGACACAAGCGAACTATTACTGACAGCATTGAGACACAAGCGAACTATTACTGACAGCATTGAGACACAAGCGGACTATCACTGGCAGCATTGAGACACAAGCGAACTATCACTGACAGCATTGAGACACAAGCGAACTATTACTGACAGCATTGAGACACAAGCGGACTATTACTGACAGCATTGAGACACAAGCGGACCATCACTGACAGCATTGGGACACACGCGAACTATGACAGCATTGAGACACAAGCGAACTACCAATGACAGCATTGAGACACAAGCGAACTATCACTGACAGCATTGAGACACAAGCGAACTATCACTGGCAGCATTGTTAAAATCCGATTAGATCACAGCCTTAATTGAGAACGCATTTTTTCCCCCGTGGCCTTTTTTATTCAAACTTGCAAAAACCTGTAAATGACCTTTTACACCATAAACAAAAGTACTAATTTTCATCTGAGAATGACCCGTTGTATATTTGTGACTGAGGTTATGACATTGGGGCATCGTTGCTGTAGTGCTACATTTATTAGACCGCAAATAAAACAAAATTTAAAAAAAAACTCAGCATAAATATTAAATTGTTTTTGCTGTGCATGTGCATCAAAGAGGAATAAAATAGTTGCGCTGTTCCATAAAAACAATGCCCAATGTCATGGAACTGAGAAGCAGTTGAACTGAACTTATTATAGACCAATGGAGTGCTCTGGATTATTTTCGGGACCCGCGAATTTCTATTGGCACAAATTCAAGTCGCTGGCAGCACGGACTCGGCAAGTGGCAAGAACTGTCTTGTTTTTTTTTTTTAATTTACATTTTACTGAATATTTCTCACATTAAATTATAGAGTCTTTGACTAAACATGACTTGTGTAGGAAGCCGACGTTAACAGGCGCTCTGCATCGGCTCATGGACATAGTTGCAATGCCATAGGCCGAGTAGAATAGGTTCGTACTCTACTCACGTAAACAGTGTTGACTTGGAACCTTTAAACCCCTCCAATCCCAATCTTAAAGTGCGCATGCCATGCACAAGACATTTTCAGACAAAGCGTTAACGCCTTACTCAGTTCAGATAGAGCACACCTTATCTCCCCGACCTCCTTACATTAGACAGAGAACCTTTAGATGGAGTCCTATTGGAAGCCCATAATGGCTAATCAGAGTTCCATTAAAGAACCTCTTTATTGATGTTATCCTGTCTTGACGTTAAGTGATCCATTTATTAACGAGGAACTTTCCCCGTCCACCAACAACATGGTAGCTTCCAACAATAAGCAGTGTCGTACTTTCACTCTAACCAAAACAGAAGGTGAATAGAATTGACGAAAAAATATACATCTTTGAAGCTACGTTAAATTTTCTCCGCTTTGCTACCGGTACACTGTATTAAGCTTGGACAAGGGCATATTGTTTCCATCGTTTCTACAGGGCGAGCGTATGTTGGTTTTTAAGCACAGTTCGATCAATGAAGGGGCACCGTCTAAAAGAATTGGATGCGTCGAAACTCTTCGACATGAATTGCAATAAAAACATATTTATGACCGGAAGGCGTGCTAAATTAAAATCTTGACCGACCGGTAGTTTTAAGGGCGTGATAGACGTGCTACAAGTAACTGTTATCAGTGGTTGTATCTGAAACACCATGTCTACATTCTGTCAGACAAGACAACGGCTGTTTCTGGAACACTATATCTTCATTCTGTCAGACAAGACAGAGGTTGTTTCTGTAACACCATACATTCATTCTGTCATTAAAGACATGCAGAAGTTGTTTCTGAAACGCCACATCTTCATTCTGTCACACAAGACAGTGGTTGTTCAAAACACCATATCTTTATTCTATCACATAAGACAGAGGTTGTTTCTAAAACACCATATCTTCATTCTGTCACACAAGACTGGGACATATGGGGGGATTTCTTTGACGGCTGTGTAGCGTCTCCTTTCTGCCCCAGACAGATACAGGACGTCTGATAGTAATTGTAATCGATGTGTTTGGTGTGCCTGTATAAACCGGGACGGAACCATTCAAACAAATGCATTAATGGCTGTTTGCGTTGTCTGGAAAAACGTGTCAGTAGAAGGCGACGTTACGGAATCGATGCTGTGTAATCGAAGAAGCGGGAATATTTTAGGAAAGAGCCGATTAAACAAATAGAAACGGTGGAGTCCTATTATATGTGTATAAATAACTATCTGGTGTACTTTATGTGATTAGTCCTTTCATATGATATCAGCAATATAGTATGATAGCGTGATCCATACAGCATAACAAGGTAGCAAACGCAGAGCTTGATAAACTATGAATTGCAATCAGTGTAAGAAAAAGATCAAGTCACATTACGCGACACATAACCTACAATGTACCATAATAGGTTTGTGTGGTCGTTAGGAAAATATATTTTAAACACTATCATAAGCCTTGAGGCTAGACGCATAGAAAATGATGTTACATAAGCGATTTCAAAATATATAATTCAAGTCGCTTGACTGGGAAAAGCGAGAGAGAGAGAGAGTGGGAGAAGGAATGGGTCAGAGAGGAGGGAAGAGAGAGGAGGAAAGAGGGGGGATGGGGAGAGGGAGATAAAGAGGGAGGGAGGAGAGGAGATAAAGAGAGAAAGGGAGGAGGTGAGAGGGGGAGAAGGGGGAGATGGAGGGAAGAGAGAGAAAATGACCGATATATAAAGAGATTGATATATATATATATATATATATATATATATATATATATACACATACATACATATATATACATATATTTACAGAGAGAGAGAGAGAGGAGAGAGAGAGGAGAGAGCGAGGAGAGAGCGAGAGAGAACGTGATAGACGAGAGAGCGAGATAGAGGAGAGAGACAGAGAGAGACTGCAATATTAAGAGTAATACAGCAAAGAATACACATATCAACACAGTGAAACTCACAGCCTAAGAAGCACAAGCGCCACATGATGTAAATAATAAAAAATCAGTTCACGAAACCGAGGAGCAGTGGCGAGCATGTTTACATTAGCAAATAACTTTGCAATAAGATTCTATTTTCTAAGTATACATATCCAGTGTTAAGGAGTTATGAAGGCCTCATTTCTGCTTCGCGGTAGCGGGGTCGATTTAGTTCAATCAAATGTATTTTGAAATACTGAATATTAGCATAAAAATGGCTTGTTCATTTATTTCACACGTTTGTTTCAATAGTGCATTTAAAAAAATTGGTTGCAGACTCCAGACTGAGATTAAAAGAGATTATCTGAAATAAGGAAATGGGTGTGTGCAATGTTCCCTTTAAGCTGCGCTGCGCAGCAGCCGCGCAGTGATCTCACTGACGCCGCGCAGCAGTTTTGAGTACCGCGCAGCTAATTTCCACTTATGGGTGTGTTTGTGTCTGCAGGCTGTAAAATTTGCGCACAAAAAAATTGATGCTGTAAAAATTTGCACACAAATGTATGATTTTGCACATGAACCAACAAACCTTAGAGGGAACATTGGCTGTGTGTATTGTCCTCAAAATCTTTCAAAATCACACTTTCACTAAAAACATTAAGAAGTTTAAATTCAGAGTAATACTATTTTGAAGCCATTAGTGTTATTCTTTCGTTGTAAGTTAGTCTCAAGTCATTAGTGGTTATTTTTTTTTCCTACTGTAAACCAACAAAAATGTAAGAAAACTTCAGTCATTGTTAGCGAGTAATAAAAAGAGCTGCCCATTATTAAAAAAAATAATCCCCTTAGCAACCCATGGCAGGACGTAGATATTTCATGGTGGAAAAAAAAACAACAACAAAGAAATCCATGTTAATTTTGATGAGATGAACCTTTTCCTTCTTTTTTTACCTATTTCTAACCTGCGCTATTTTTTTTTTTTTTATTTTTAATTTTTTACCGTCATTTTTGACGGGTTATTGCTAGTAGCAATATATTATAATTTACTGACCCGCCTAGCAGTTTGATGCCCATTATAGTTATAGCAAATGTTGCTGAACCGATATATGAATATCTATAAAGTAAAACCAGCCTTGCGACGTGACGCATATCAAATGATGTTACATAATCGATTTGATGTAAAAAAAAAAACGGTGCTGTGAGAGCTCTATGAGACAGAAGACAAAACAAAAACCTCGTTTGTCGTGTTTTGTTAGACAATGTATAGTAGCGGTCACGTGATTGCAGGATATGAACGGTAAGCAGCGACGCTACAAATGTCTCAATACATTCTAATCAATAGAATATGAGGCGGCGTCAGTGTTAAGGACTCGGTACTAAATTCAGAAATGAGAAGTTACAATAAAAATGAAAAAAAAAATAAAATAAAAAAATTGAGCTGTGGAAATAAAGTCCGTTCCAAAAAGTAAGGCGTTTGTAAGAATGTGCAGGCACGTTCAAACGGGACATCAAGTCAGTCATGAAACATGCGAGAACGAAAAGGTGGTGCAACAAAGTGTTAGAGCAGCGGTTCTCAACCTGTGGGTCTCGCGACCCCTTTGGGGTCGCGGGACCCTTTTCCAGGGGTCGCTTAAGGCCATCTGAAAACACATATCCTTACAGCTATGAAGCAGCAACGAAACTAATTGTGTGGCTGGGGGTCGCAAAGACACGAGAAACTGTATTGAAGGGTCGCGGCACTAGGAAGATTGAGAACCACCGTGTTAGAGGATACATTGTTATGGTATAGCATTCAACAATATAACACAGAGATGAGGGGCATACAGTGTATATATAGACGGCTATAGGCATGTCAACCAATCAATTGAATCATCATGTCCCACACGTCACGTCCCACGCACCATCGCAGCTTCTGCCAGAACTGTGTGGCACGCTACTGTCGCTGAAATATTTATGAACTGGTTGGAACCAGCAGTAAACGTTATAAGAGCGGGTGGTTGTAGAAATGGTGGAAAAAGGGGGGGGGGGGCGGACGGTAGAGAAAAACTACTTTGAATACATTTAAAGAGTTCCTTTTTGGATTTCAACGACAACAACAACCTCTATTGCTTGTACTTTTATCTTCATTAGACCATACTATAAGGTTTTTTTTTAAAAAGTACCCCCAAATATTAATAATTAAAATAATCTTTTCAACTCGCTCCACAATAAAACTTTAGACAGAGATGTTATAGACACATGCACAGCGGCCTGTGTCCATATTTGCTTTCTCTGGTATTCATTGCATGAGGGTTAAAGAGTTTACTCCATACTTGTATAATATGTGTTGCATTACAGACTGTGTCATCAATTGCATTCTCCAAAAAGTCTCTGGCCATCACCAAATCCCCAATAATGCACGTATTATATACTTGTAAAAAAAAAAAAATGCGATCTGAACGTCGTCGTTGTTCGTGAACTAAATTAAAATGTGTATTTAGATAGCCTTTGATTGAAACAAATTCAGGCTTCGCCTCGGGTACAGCTTTAGCTTGCCACGACTCTGTTTATCCGTGTGTGTGTATGTGTAGGGGGTGTGTGTGTGTGGGAGGGAAAGTGGGGGTGGGTTGAAACTTACCATAATAATGCAACCCAAAACAACAGGGACCCTATGAAGTCAAAAGTAAACACGATAAAGCCCCCCCCCCTCCTTTTTAAACACAATCATGAACAACCACCCCACTTTTTTCCCCAAATACCAAGGGAAACACACACACCCCTCCCCCAGTGTAAATATACACCAGGCCTGCACAACTCAAAATGTAATACTTAATGGAAAAACTTGTGCGGGGCGAAAGAAAACAGGACAGTGGTGAAAGCCATTATGAAAATAATAAAAAAGAATCGTTCGATCCTCGGCGGGCCGCAAAGAGGGTGCTGGCGGGCCGCATTCGCGGGCTGTATGTTGTGCAGGCCTGATATGCACAATCATTTATGTACAAGAACCCCTGAAATAAAGCTATAATAATTATCAAGAGCCTCAAAAAATGCCACAGACTTTGAACGAAGCACGTTAACCCCACAAGCCTGTCTCAAATTCCCTCCTCCAATAACTGGACCTGGTGGTCATCTCGGGGGAATTGTCATACCCCCCGCCCCTCCATTAATTTCCGCAAACTCTTTCCACGGTTCACTGATTACCTCCCTTGTTTAATGTCGGAACCATGTCTTTGGCGGCACTCCTAAATACTAATAATATAAAAAAAAGAAAAAAGCCTGCAATCGTTTCCTGATTGGATCTGTCGCAAATCGAAGAGAGAAGCCAGGAATAACCCAGGCCTGCCGCGTGTAGCTACAACCGGAGGGCACAGTTGTGGAAATGAAAGAATATCCGCTTCTACTTCTACCATGGACAATGTTATTGGCAGGACTGCGCTATGAATCCCCGGGGAAATGCAATTCATAAAAAAAAAAAAAATGAAAACTTCTTTGAAGTGACCTGGCTGTAATGGCGACATATTTCGCGACATTACATGGAGATTGTTGGGGGAATAATGTTAATATGATGATTTATAGCCGCATCCTTGATATTTCTCAGTATAGCATATGTCCAGGAGAATATCTCCCTAAAAATGACAGGAGTTTCATCATATAAATAGACGTATCTGGCACATCTTTCACTCCCTTCCTCTCACTCGTGTTCACTGTCTATGTCATAAAATAATGGAAGTGACAACGAGGTATTCACGCCTTGATCCATGAATGGTATTTCATGTTAAACAGAACAACAACGTACGGACCTGCAACTCTATAGTCTTGAAGAATCATTACAATAGATTTCATCATAAAGACATTTGAAATACTTTAACAATTCCGTTGACACAACCTCCCACCCCACCCACAAAAACCTTGCATGCAGGAGATTATTTTTCAGTTATTTAATTATATATATCATTGGAAGCGCGCGGGGAGGGGCGAAACGGGGGGGGGGGGGGGTGCGGACCGCACCAAGTGACACCATTTTATGGGGTGACACCAAATTGAAAAATTGAATATTTACAGAGCACATACTGCTCGGTCTAACCGAATTTCATAAAAGTATAACCGATTACGTAAATTTTCCAAACATGTAACCAATCCTAATGAGTGCTTTCTAATTAGTTCAAGGTTCATGGGTCACCGTTTTGATCAAGTTTGCAGTGTGCGTTACATTTCTTAAGTGACAGGAAGCGAAATGTATGCACATTCTGAGAAATAAAGCTTTCCATTGATACCAAATACGATGTGGTCGGGCTATTCTAAGTACATGCTACAGTTCTTACATACATTCCTGACCTTCAATTAATTTGTTTTTGTCCTTGTTATACTTTGGACTTATTTTAACAAGAAGAAATCAATCCTGTAAGTCGGGGGTGGGGGTGGGGTGACACCATGAGTTTCCCGCACCGAGCGACACCAACCCTAGCTACGCCACTGCGCCCGTGTACTCTCTAATCCTTCGGTAATCATTGCAAGATACAATGACTTAAGTATGGACTAAAGTCATGGTACATGGCCAATATGTCACATTTTAAAAAAAAAGATCCTTTCCCAAAAGATCAGTGCTAATATGTTAAGTTACATATGACCATCGCACCTAAGAAAAGATAGAGAGACTAAGCTATGTACGAAGTTTCAACTATGATGTCGGGAACCTAGCGAAATATGGGCTCAAAGACATCACACAGACCATAAAACCAACAAACCTCAGTCAAGTTAAATAAAAGGGGGCAAAAAGGAAGAATGATAAGCTTTCCTATAAACGTTTGACTTCAGCTAAATCAATGATACAATGATAGCATGCAGCTTGATACGTAGACACATGCCCGATATTATGGTAGTTATAATGTGCAATCTACACAAGCTTCCCATTTAGCTATACTAGCTTTGAATGTAGAGTCCATTCCAAGGACCTGAGATTTAAACAATAGGAACCACTCGTGGAGAACAAACAGTACGTGCCTTCTCTTTTCTAATCCATGATCTCTCAAGGCCAAGTCACCAGCACCTACACAGCTCTGTTTAGATTAAAAAGGCGGGGGTGGGGGGAGGTGGTGTCGATTTCAGGGGTCTTGAGGTCAAAGGTCTCTTAACGTCCATAAAATCTTTCTTAAGTAATTGTTATAATTACTTTACACATGTTCATATGTTTTAACAAACTATCCATGACGTCACATAGATTCAACAATGGAACAAAGGACTTTCCTGGCTGCAAACCAATAATAACAAAAAGTGTGGGGTGATTACAACACTTCAAACAAAGCCGCGGATTTCGTCTTCATATCTTCGACTCCAGTATGACTATCGGAAATAGGAATTAAACGTTTTAAATATCCGTGGGTTGAAAGGAATTTAAATTTACAAATTCTATCATTTACAAGCCTTGCGGAAATTTAAGGCAGTGGCGCCGCAAAAGTTTGTCGGCGGGACAACAATACCCCCCCCCCCCACACACACACAAACTTTCCACGAAAATAACTATAGTTGACCCAAATTACCCCCATCCACCCTTTTTTCCATGTTAAGAAAAAAAGTGCCGTTTCGGGACCGGCCCCTTCGTACACCCTAAGCAAATGACTTACAGGCTAAAAGATTATGCTGGCAATATTTCGACAACACCTTTCCATATGTTTGTGCCGACAACGCAATCATATGGACTTGCTATATGAGTACTGACTCTATTTAGAACACACAGTTCGGAATATGCCGCGGGCAAACTCCGCGGGGCGCAACCGAACATGGCATTAGCAATGCTGTCGGAGAGTTCCCAGCCAAAGTGGGGCATTCAAACAGCAGATCGATGGATCAATACAGCTATACCACAGGTATTCGTAGGTCAGGATCGGCTGGTAAATACTTATGGTAGAGCAGTGTTAAAACTGGTTGCTTGCTCCAAGACGGATTTTGACAGATCTGTCAACACACTAAGGCTAGGACATTCATTGAGGAGAGTAGAGCTATTTGCACATTCAGGTTATTATCTATAGCCTTTTTTTTAAAAAAAAAGAGAGACTATTTTCCACATCAGCAAACAGGAGCTAGAGATTTCTCACATGCTTTATTTAACACTGTAATGTTATGACCATCAGCATTCAATGAAATTGTGTTACGGTGAGTATTAGCAATATAACTTTATTTTAAACAGTCTTAGCTGGCATTCGGTAATATAAGTATGCTATATAATAAACCGTAAAGTTTTATTATTATAAATTGCTTATCATGAAATAAATGAGTGTATTTTTAAGTTGGACTTGTATATACTAATGTATTTATGAGTAAACATAATTTTAAACTTTAAAAATCCCCCCCCCCCCCCCGGCCCATATGCCCAACTAAACTGG
>CAXITT010000309.1:768668-816827 GCA_964033795.1 Lymnaea stagnalis | reverse complement strand
TTCAATTCAGGGGGCGGGGTGGGGCGGGGGGGGGGGGGGTGGCGATCGGAGACCCCTTGCATAGTCACGATATTAGGTTTAAATTAATATGTAGTCCGGCCACGTATACTGATTGTTCGTAATTTCCAGTCAACACAATTGTAGGACGTGCAATTTAAACAAATGGGCTTCCCTTACCTCCCCATAGAGGTCAAGCGCGTTAAGAACCCGCAATCTAACTTGACGACCACAGCTGAAAAAATAATCATCAGAACTCATCCGAACTGTTTTCAAAAGAACGCATCTCAGACGGAAGAGTTCTCCGTGTGACCAAAAATGTTTAAACATTTTTGGACACCCATGGCGCAAAACGATTTAAATTTGAGAAAAAAAATGTCTACTTAGTGATGATATGTACCATCATTATGACCAGTAAGACCAAATAGGTCTATAACGTGTCTTAATATCCTATCGACCAAGGTATGTAACGTCAAATTCCCCACAAAGATTCATCTAGCCCAAGGCTCGCTCGATGTGTCTCATGCTTTGTGCCATCGATTATTTTGGCCCTATCTCTAGTTTAACAATCACATGCAACAGAGCATGGAATACAACAACTGAACTTATGAGCTCCAGCCAGCGCCCTGTCAAATATGAATATCTTGTAAACACATAAATCTACTTTATATCAGGCAAACTACAAGGCATGCTTGAATCCTTAAATATTTTATTTATTAAGACCTCACTTTCTGTCGGTCAGAGATAAGCGTCAGAGTGCTTTTATATAATAATATTATTATCTACTTACTTATTCATGTAAAGAGAGCTCCCTATTATAGTTAAACATCTGCATGGTATTGAAACATTTATATTTATTTATACTTTACCCACCACTCCCCATTGGCTCTCAGAAATATCATCCCTTATACAAACATATCTGATTTATTTGTAGTTTGGTCAAATTTAACGTATGACTTCATTCAATCTGTTCTTTCAGGAACGGCCAAAATGGAGGACCAACAAAACGAGGTGGTCCCAAGAGACTTCCTGTGCTGCCCCCTGTGTCATGAGGAGTTCCACGAGCCCAAGTACATCCCCTGTCTCCACTCATTCTGCAAGGCGTGCATCGATGACCACATCGTCGCCACCAGCAACGAGGATCGCAGCTTCGCCTGCCCTGTTTGTGCCACGGAGATTTTGCCCGTGGAAGAAGAGTCGATAGAGCTTCCAGACAACGTCTTTGCCCGGCGGCTCAGCTGCCCGACCACAGTTCACGGCAAGAGAGACAAATCGTGCGGCCAGTGCCAAGCCTCGGGGGATGTTTCGCCGGTGTCTACGCACTGTATCAACTGTGACGAGTTTCTGTGCGGGAGATGTGCGCTAAACCATTTGGATCAGGAGGAAACGGCCAGTCACAAGACACAGAAGATAGAGAATTACGATGACGGGGAGATAAGCACGGACACAAGTTCACAGTTACCGGCACTGCCGAGATGTTGTCAGTTCTATGACGCGTTAGACATCGGTACAATTTACTGTGTGGACTGCGAACTGTTGCTCTGCCCAGAATGTCACACTAATGCGCACCGTGAGCACCGGTGCGCAGAACTCGGCGCGATATCGCAGAATTTCGAGGATAAGATCAAGAAGCCTCTGAAAGAGCTGCAAAAAGACAAGAACACCTTGCGCAAAACAATGACGGTGCTCGAAGGTGCAAGGAAATATTCTGCAAAGAATCGACAGGAGTTGAAAACTGCTGTTAAAAAAAGGACTGAAATGCTGTGCAACTTGATTCACGAGTACGAGACCATCCTTGTCTTGGAGATTGACAAGAGATATTCCCAAAACCTGGCAATGATTCAGGAAAAAGATGACATCATACACAAGCACATCGAGTCGATCAAAGCTGTTACAGATTTAACAGAAAAACTGCTGGCTTTTGGTTCAGATGAAGAGAAGGTGTCCATGAGAAGGAAAATCGGCAGGCGAGTTCGGGAGCTTTGCGAGGAAGACCTCCCGTCCAAACAAGTTCAACTGACCAAGTGTGTGCTCAGTGAGCCGACGGTTACCGCGGACACCATCTGTGAAATGTTCGGGGAGCTCACAAAACAAACCTCACAGGCCAACAAGAGAAAAATTCAAACCCAGTCTCACAGCATCGACATTGGGGTTATGAACCGGCGAACAGCGAGGACCTCCATCTCGTCCGTTGAAGAGGTCCCGGAAGAACTGGCGGATCTGGAAGAGTACGACGAAGCCGAGGACACGGACATGCTGAGCGCAAGCAACACGAGCGACGCTCTCAGACCCGCGTCGTCACTATTCTCTGCCAGCGGCAACAGCAACGAGGACATGAAGCTCAAGGACGATCTGTCGCGGAGCAACAGCACCGAGGAAATGAGATTCAGCAAGGACAACTATTCGCCAAGGCCGTCAGAAGTGCTTGACGCATTATCAAACAACGACTCTTACCAATCGGCGGAGATTCATGACCAGGTTCAATGCCACAACCTGGAGGAGGCTAAAAAGGAGATGCGATTCCCGGAAACAGTCATCAGTGATTGCATCAAGGGCGTGGGCGTGAACCACCAAGGGGATATCATCGTTGGGACGGTATCACCTCGAGGCAGCAGTAAAGTTTTCATACTGGAAAAACACGGCATCGTCCGGGGTCAGATACCCATTGAGAAGAACTGGGGGATCCACTCCATTGCGGCAGACGGCAAAATCAGCCTCGTGGTGCCGCGGGGTGAGAATAAATACAAGGTCAAGGTCATGTCCGGTGAGAACAACATCCAGGTGCTGGCCGACACCCACATCGAAAGCTACGGCTTGAACTACGTGACCGCCACCAAAGACGGCAAGCTGCTGGTGACGGCCAGCCGTTACGCCATCACCAACGCGATACACGGCAGGTCGTCGAAACACGGCGGCAACATCACCGTCTACACCCCGGCGGGGGAGATAGACCGTGTCATCACAAACGATACATTTTCCAGCGTGCAGGCCTATCTGTTTGACCGGCCCCACTGCATTTCCGTCGATCCCAAGGGAAACTTCTTCGTGGCCGACCCCGGCCGCCACAGCGTCATCGGGTTCAAGGCCAACGGTGAGTTCATGTTTGAGTACGGCAACACGGACGCAGAGGAGGAGCTTTACCAAGGGCCTGACGCCATCTGCACGGATCGACGCGGTAACGTCATAGTCTTCGACAAGAAGGACGGCCGCATAGACATCCTTAACTACGACGGACATCTTCAGAGATGCTACTTCCCCTCTGAGCACATCAGGTTTATCAGCACAACGCCCGACGACTACTTGCTGCTGGTCAATTCAGAGGGAGACATGAAGTTTTACGAATACAATTGATTCAGTTGATGCGCGGCCAAACGTTAAAGAACATGGTAGGACAAGGTATGTGGAAGCTTGAATCAAAATACAGGACATCAAGATAGGAACGTTTCGGCAGAGAGGCTTCCTCAGCTGACAGAAGAGATGAAAACAGGACAAGAAATGGAGAACAATTAAACACTTAAGTGATCGCCATTGTTATTGCTGGAACAGCAAAGCTTTAAAGCGACTTAAACAGGGGTTACCTAATGCAATTGCAGGATTTTGAACCTGTTCGTCTTACTTTTTGAGTTGTCAATACTGCAAGTTCAATCAAACTGAGGCGGTCCCCGATGCCAGGGGCAACACATTTTTTTCTGAAGGAAAGCCTAACAAACAATAGAGGACGAACTTGTTTTCCTTTAAAATATATTGACTAAAAAATACTGAAAAATACAGGAGGTGAACGCTTCCAGATCCACGGGACAAGTTTAAATTCAATTGCATCACCCAGGATTTATCTTTTAAACCACTGTAATACCTGACCAAGAACAAGTACTGGATACTCAGTTGTTGAAGATAAACTATCTTACAAAGAATCTCAATTTTAAAAATCAATTGTGAAGGAAATGTGTTTTTCAACAGAAACAGGTAACCTTGGGCAATTGAACATTATTGATTGCCCCTGGCAGTTTGCCTGACATTAAAGGGCGTTTTTACACAGCTCAACTCCCTAGACAGTTATTAAGCTTCACGTGGCTTCTGCAAACGAATATTCCACAATATATCCACGCTTTTATGTGAAATAAATACTTATGGATGTCCCACAGCACACTAGTTACTATTTGTCATAGTAAATGGCAGCCATAGTTGGATTCTTTTGCTATTGGCACAGCACTTTCACTATAATGCATTTTAATAGAGAAAAATCAACTCGTGTTTTGGGACCACCATAAGACTATACAAAATAAAATACTAGGATCGTTGTGGAGAGCTCAAGTGATAGACATCTGGCACAGTTTCTAAATGAATATTTAGAGCTTATAATGGGAAACCTGGATTTAAAAATTTCCCTTGCACAGTAATGATCATAATAAGAAATACTAATTCTCTAGGTATGTATTGCACGGTTGTAACACTGGGTTCAAAAGGGGGTGCAAAATAAAAATTCCCAGAAGTAAGCACCACTCGGGATTCTTATAAATAAAGCGTGAGACTAGAGTGTTTTGTCCACTTTCGTCTAAGATTTGAATGTGAGAAGTTCATGCATTACCGCTACCAATGTTTGGCGGGTTTCTTAGTAATAACAATAAGACCAGTAGTTAAAAAAATAGTAATAATAATATTAGTAGCATGAAATGTAAAGAATCCTCATTGTACAATATTTCAGCCCTTGAAAGCAGCTCCAAGTTTACATACAGTTATATAGAATGGTGGCAACCTTTATTATTTAACATTTTAAAATGCATTGTGGAAATTTTAAATGAAGAGTACATCCATATATATTTCAAGTTTATTTGTTTCTGTTTGGATCATGTTTTAACATTTTCCTATAATTTATGGGACTTTTGTATTGACTTAAGTTAAATTAGCTTCTGTCAATCAGTTGCATGCTTAACCAATTTTTGCCCTATTTATGTTATTTCATTGCCTAAAATAACATTGATTTTTGGTTAACATATCAGTTCATTTGACCTGAAAAATTTTGAGCAAGACACTCAGTGTTTCACAAACTTTCAAGTTTCAGGGACTGGTGAATGAGTTTCCCATAACACCACAGACAGGCACCAGATTAATTTTTTTTTCGTCTTCTTTTAATTTGATCTTAAATACGCCATAAAATATTTTTCCTTGCCACGATCAGCCAGTGAGAAGACTCTCAACCAGTGAGAGGACTCATTTAACTGTTTCCATTTAATGCTTCCTCATTCAATTTTTCTTGTTATGGCTGTTAAAACTTTTATCCACTTCAACTTAATGCTTGCAAACAGGTGCCAGTCCGTTAACACCATTTTGGGAAACACTGCTCTTGCTGACATCAGTTTTATTTGGTGTCCAAGCAATAACATGTCTACGATACATTGCGTTATTCTTCCAATAGGGTTTTCAATGTGATTATTGAGAACACTATTATTTATTCCCTCCTTGCAACTACATGACCCATTCCAAGAATAGTCAATAACCAACATTTTTAGAGAAACTTGTAATTATTTCGGTTACTTTAGTCTGATCTGTGGGTCTTAGTCTATTATACATGTTCTTTTTGTACATATCTCATAACAGAATGTTGGACTGGATATCACATGTTGAGATATCTACATATTAGTAAACATTGGTATTATTACAAATAAAATAACTGACATTATCTTGCCCACTTTTCAGCTCAAGTGCTTGCAAGACTTTGTTGTGTAGAATTCATAAGAGTATTGTAAGAGGCCAATTAGTTTGTAGACAGTGCAGAAACTACCACAGAAATTTTGTATATGGGGAGGATTGCTTTCAAGTATAGCACATATGGTGGACAGAAAAAAAAACAAAGCAACAGACATAACAAAAAAAAAAAAAAAAAAAAAAAAAAAAAAAAAAAAAAAAAAAAAAAAAAAAAAAAAAAAAAAAAAACAAAAAAAAATAACTGAGACCGTAAGAAAACATTTTTGATTATAGAAACAGAAGCATATCATGAAATCTGAAAATATTGGGATATGAGATAAAAGAAAATGTAACAAAGAAAAAAAAAAAAAACAAGTTGGAAGCAAATCAGAGATTTCTATACTGAGAACTGCATAGATATTAAAAGGTTATTAAGGATGAGTGATCTGAGGCCGATACCATACAAGATGATAGATAGGTCATACCATGAGAAAACCAATGAAAAACTAATGAGACGATCACTAGTACACAACCCTTAACGATCAAGATCTACAGAAAAGTTACACAAAAAGACAGTGCAGAAACTAACAAAGAAATGTTACACAAAAGGACAGGCCTGAGAATACCAAAGAAAAGTTATACAAAAAGACAGTGCAAAAACTGCCGAAGATCGACTAGGACCATCGAGTCGTCCGGTGACTGATGACTTGCGTTGATGACTGTTTAAAGTGAGGAAAAGTTGCGCGGCGTCAACCTCAGTCTCTCGTCCGGTCCCACCATATCCAGTGGCAAGACTCTACTTCAAGACGACCAGGGATGGGTACGGTTGCAGGAATTGTCATTGTATGCGCCTTACGGGACTCCAACTCCGGGTTTGAATTAAGAGTTTCCTTCTCTTAGATGAGTTGCTGACCAAGGTTAACGAGTCTCATCCACTCGGGGTGATGTTTTTGCTTGACTGGCCTTTGGCTGGACTTGAACACCAGACCACCAACTTGAGGTTTGCTCAGTTTAGACCATTTGACCACCCAGTGCAAAAACTACCATAGAAACGGTACATAAAAAGACATAGAAACTACCAAAGAAATTTTTCACAAAAAGACAGTACAAAACTGCCCCAGAGTTACACACCAAAACAGTTCAGAAACTACCACAAAGTTACACAAAAAGACAGCCCAGAAGCTACCATAACAAATAAGTTCTAATAAATGTAGATAACTTTTTTTTAATAACTCAACCACATTTTTTAATGAAATAAAAGAAGAAAGAGCTCAACTAATATCATTTACATTTCAATCCAAAATATTTAATAAATTGTGTAATTTCAAACAACAAATTGGCTCACTGCCCTGTGAGTGGTCTAGGAAAGTCAAAGGAGAAATGCTTGACATTAATTTTTAAGAATCTTGGCAGCTAACCAAAGGAAGAAGGTTTGGGTTGGTCAAGTCAGAGCTATTGAACCACAGTACTAGAAAACATTATACAATGCAATAATGAATTTCTTATTGCATTTTTAAAAAACAGTTTCAGTTTACAAAAAAAAAAAACAGACACACACAATAAACAACCCCAAAAAAGGCACACATTTTTTTAAAGTTCTAACAAAACTTTAAAGCATAAGAAACTAAACATTGACATTTGTGCACTTCAAATTAGTCCATTTTGGGGTAAATAAATGTATTGGACATAGTTACACAACATTTCTGAGAGATCCATTAACCCATACAATTCTGGGCCATGAGAAATTGTATCAATTGAATCCCTTACCAAAGAGGAACACTCCACCCTTTACCCAACATAGGTTTAGAAAAATTTTAAACAAATCTTAAAGTATATTTATATTAAATAAATTCAGTTGCATTTATAATTGGTTGAATCATGTGTTGCCTAAAATTATTTTCTAATGCTTTTGTTGGGTAAATTCTTAAAATTCATCTTTTGTCAATGTACTTGACTGCCAAAACCATGACTATAAAATGTAAAAAAATATGCAGTCAAAATAAAGACTACTCATCCAATCAAAAATATTTTTTTTTATCAAACTGGAGTAATATACATTGATCTTGTTTTTTCTAAAAATGTTCATTTAACTGGCAAGATTTGGCCATTAAGGGTTGAATCAGATCCTTACCCGGCCAGATATGGCCCATAAGTGAGTTGAATAGGTTAAACTCAGTACTATAACAGAAAGGCAAAAAATAAAACACCCAAGTATATAATCGTTAGCTAGACCATAGGGTTTTGTTAAATCACTTACCTGAGTGTGCATGTCAAGCTGAGGCACTTCTTTATCGGGCTGAAAGTAGGCGTAGCCCTCCTGCACCAGAACATCATTGATGTGTACATCCCTGTCCTTATCATTGGTGTCTGTCAGGCACAAAGATAGAACTCCATCCTGGGAACACAAGACAAGCAGGTGAGGAGTTGTGAAACTGTATTGAAAGCAAACTTTTCATGGAAGTCTGCATGACAAATATGATTGATGGGAAATTATGGCATATTTTCCATACATTGGGCAGAGCTGACAGGAATCTGTGTTAAACTGTCATGCATGTTAAGGATATTTGACAGGATGTTTCACTTTGATAGCAATGATAGTTTTAGGACAAACTTTTTAAAAACACATTTCACTAGTCTGACACAGAAGTAGCCAGTGCCATTCTCATCCCTGTTGTTCGCAAAGTAATTTTTTTAAAAATGATATCAATGGCAGAAAGAATAATCATTGCTACTAGAGCTTAACCAGGTGCAATTTGTTTTACACCAAGTCCAGGTATTTTGAGAAAATACCCGATGGGTCCAAGTGTTTCTTATTCTCTATAATATGCAGCGAAATCTATTGCCCTATGTCGTAGTGAGAGTGCATTGCCTTAGTCAACCCTTTGTGTCAAGAAATAATCCACTGATAAGGACTGGCAGTTGGGGAAATGTCGGAATAGAGATGAAGTTATACAAAAACCCATAGAGAGATTAGATACTGTCGTTCATTTTATAACAAAGACTTACTTACATGACAACTTTTGCAGTATAATAAAAACAGCAATACCTTCCTGAAGCAGGCTACGGAAAAGACTCACAGGCGCACACATGCCCATGACCCCATTATGTGTGGTGTGCAGCCCCAGAACAAAGATGTGAGAAAAAACTGACATTTCAGAAAATCAATTCCTTTCTATAGAACAAAAATCAACCTATTGCCAGGAGTTGAGAGTCGCACCTGAATCTTGCTGTGTAACAGCCTTTTACTATAAACATAAAACATGGAGTTGGGGGTGGGAGCCGTTTTGTTGAGACGTCACACCTGAATCTTGCTGTGTAACAGCCTTTTACTAGGAACATAAAACATGGAGTTGGGGGTGGGAGCCCTTTTGTAGAGGAAGCAGGACACCTGAAGCAAAATATATATAAGAGATACAAACCCGATAAATCTAAACAAATGTAGTTGTCTCCTTAAGCAAGACAAGAGAAATATTTTTCCTTCTTAAAAAATTATGGAATATTAAAATATTTCCAATACTAATATACGCCCAAAGGTTGTGAAAATTTTATCTACTAATTAATACCAAAGCCATACCAAAGCCAGACATAGTTGTGCTGGCAAAATGTCTCTTCTTAACAGTATTAATAGCCTAAATTTTAAGAAACATATTTTTTTAAAATCTGACATGCCCCATGTTATTCTACAAAACAAAAAAACCAACCCCAGCAACTGGTATCTCACATTGAAATAATTTTGCATCAAATTTTTTAATCTAGAATTTTACAGCAGCCACATACCTTTACATTTGTTACTAGTGCAACCAAAGCAACTTCCCTTGACATGTCCAGCAACTTGTCTTTTGAATTGCTCTTCCAAACCTACAAATGAATGAATTTTTTTAAAAAGGATTTCTTCATGGGATGGTATATACATTTCACTAACTTGTCGAAACAACAGGACCCAGCATCCCTCTCTTAGAATCAATATTTGGTACATTAAACTTCCACATCCATAAGAAGGACATTCAAGAACTGTGCCATATTTTCTGTTCAAATTGTGGGCAAAAAACAATATTCAACCAAAAGCACTGCCATGATTTAAGAGGGCTGCACCAGAAAAGGTGCTAAAACTCCATGACGAATGCCAGCCACTTCAGTTACACCTCGAATCTCATTTAAAGGAAATCTATGATAGGAGGCAATGGCTCATATTCAACAACTTACAAAATTAACATATAACATATCAAAATCCTTTATTGAATTAGAAGATGCATCTCTACAAGCAGGCCTGGAAGTTAACAACCAAAAAACAAAATACATGACCATGATAAGAGAGGAACAAACAGATGAAACAATTAAAATTAGAAACCAAACTTTTGAAAAAGTAAATCAATTCAAATACCTAGGATCCTTGTTAAATGAAAGAAATGAATTACTAACAAAAATAAAAGAAAGAATATCAGCCGGAATCAGGGCATACTTCAGTAGTCAGAAAATACTCAAAAGTAAAAACATTACAAGAGAAACAAAGAAAACTATTTATAAAACTGTATCGGACCAGTTGTAACATATGCAAGTAAAACCTGGACCCTAACAAAAAACAGCAGAAAACCTATTAAACACATGGGAGAGGAAAGTTCTCAGGAAAATATATGGACCAACAAAGGATGAATATGGATGGAGAATACGAACCAATCAGGAGTTATACAGTCTATATCAGGATCCCACGATAGTGGCAGAAATAAAAAAAGGCAGGCTACGCTGGGCAGGACACCTAGAGAGAATGCCAAATGACAGAGGAACGAAGAGGATGCATCACCAATACCCCAGAGGAAAAAGGCTCAAAAGCAGACCTAGGCTTAGGTGGATAGATGATGTAGAAAAAGATCTACAGCAGCTGAAAGTCCAAGCATGGAAAAGAAAGGCATTAGTTAGGTCTGAGTGGAAGGAAGTGGTGAGGAAGGCCAAAGCCCTACATGGGCTGTAGCGCCACAGGGATGGATGGATTACAAAATTAACCTTGATTTTGAAGAGAAAAGAAAAAATCTGAGATTTTTTCTTTTGATTTTTTCTTTTAAAGAAAAAAAAACAAAATAATATCATGCAAAATATCAAATACCAGAAGCCAAAATGACTAATTCAGACATAATGAAATGAAAAAAAATCTTAGCTCACCCCTCCAACAGGTTGAATGTTGCTAAGTCTTGCTCTAACAGCTTGGGCAGGAAGCTTTAGAAATTTGGTTCTGCACCAAAAAAAAATGTGGGAACAAAAATTACACTGGATTATGAAAAGAGAATCAATAAATAAAACTGATTTTTGAGTGGAAAGAAAGTCTTTGAAAAGCAAAGCTTAAGTATCACTAAGCTTTTTTCTAAAAAACATATATTTTAAATTAGCTTAGGTGCAATGCTTTAAAAAAAAGCTTGTTAAAAATATATAAAAAAAAGGGATAGCACATTTCAGATACCAGTATCATGATGTAATATTAATGGACGCTGTTTCAACTATGACTTACCTGAGTAGCCTCAACTGGTCAATGCTGACAATACAAGTGTTTCCATAGTCCACGTAGTAAACCTAAAAACAGAAAATGAATAAATTAATAATGATAAAACTATTCAAGAATCATAAGCCACATTGGAAGCTAAGTCTCACTATTTTCTAGCCTAAAAAAAAAATGTAGAGCCAACTAGTAAAAATTAAAAAAATGCTAAGTTTCAAGACATACTGTAAACAGTACAATGGGAAAGAAGGGGTTAAACAATGGTTTTGAGAAAACCTACTTCAAACAATGTTTTTTTTAACTTCAACATTTGACCTGCTCACCTCTGCATCTATACCACAACCCAAGGTTCAATTGGTGGATTAATCTTCAACATTTGACCTGCTCACCTCTGCATCTATACCACAACCCAAGGTTCAATTGGTGGATTAATCTTCAACATTTGACCTGCTCACCTCTGCAACTATGCCACAACCCAAGGAAAAAGATACTTCTACCAGTAAATGACACAGCACAGTGATGCAGTGAAGAGGCTGGTGGCTATGAATGTTCTTAAAATTCTTTTTATAGTTAACAAAATTTTAAACTAACACAACACTTAACAATAAAAACTTGACTACAAAACAAGCCACAATGTTAAAATCAAAGTGGGCAGCTACACGGTAAAATTACCTCGAAAAGTTTATTTTGCTGTCCCGTGATTATACCCCGATGCCAAAAGCCATCCTCTGGAAAAATGACGGCACAAGGTGTACCTTTTTTTGCCAGTGAGAGGGGCATCAGGTAATCTTTTGACAAAGTCTTGGAGGTGCTGAAATAGAATGTTACAGGTATTAATTAATTATATTAGAACCTACATTTTTAAACAATGCATTAATGAACTGGCTTTTTTTTTTTTTTTTTTGGTGATAAGTTACATAATAATTTTTCAAACTATTCACAATAATTTTCAGTCACTAAAATTATCTTGAAAAAATGTGCTTTACCATGGTGACACTTTAAAAGGGTTTACAACTATGATAAACTTTCAACTCCCACAAAATAGTAATGAAAGACGATAAAAAAATTCATATTACTTCATATTCATAAAGAAGAGTGAAGTTTTCTTGAGAGTAGCAGTAGCCCTTAACATTAGCGTGTATGGTAGTTAGGTTGGCTTGGGGAACTGAACAAGCATGATACAGCAAAAGGGCTTGTGCAGAGGACTACAAGGCAAGCACAAATGTGAAATGGAGAAGATATCGAACAGCAAGTGGGCCAGGAGATGATGAATGCAAACATCAGAGAAAACCCTTACTATACTCTCTCTAAATCATCCATCACGTCTTCTAAAGCCAGTGTAGTGTCGGTCCCTCTCAGCTGAATCCAGAAGACACTCGGTGAGAGGACATTGGACACATACAGCCCTATGTATTTCCCATTCCCTGCAGGTGGCAAAGGCTGGGCCTTGTAGAAGCAACCTGGACTGACAGCATCATTTGGTAGTCGGAGAACCTCTTCTTTTTTCTGCGACATTTATTAAGTTATTAAGTTTATTTTATGGAAAACTTAACAAATTGGAATCTTAAAAATAGCATGGTCTGCACCAGGCTGTGACCCGCAAAAATAAATAGCATAAAAAATTCATTGACACATCAAAATTAGGAGCACGTCACTTTGACACAACTACAAAGTACCTACAAATAATGAAACCAAAAAAAAATAATAAAAAAATTTGGAAGCAACTCTGTTACTAATTGGGACAATGTCTTTCATTGTGTCAAGTGAAGAGTGGGCTATAAAATGGGGGTAACAGTAAGTTACAAAATACACATATCAGTAGTCAAAGGAGTAAGTGAAATGTTAATATCTGATGGTTACTGGATCACAGGAAATTAACAGACCCTTAGTCTTGGGATAGCAAAAGCAAAAACAATTAAGATGGTTGAAAAATTTCAGGGGAACCACCAAACATATCTATAAGTAAAAAATGAACATCAGAAGTCTGTCCAGTCACTGATTTAGCATAAAATTGTGATCTATGGGCAAGTCTATCATTTTAAGTTGCATAGCTAAAATAATTCACTTTTTTGCTACTGCAAAATTAAGTGTATTACAGGTACATATTTGATTATTTTAAGACTGCATTTAGTTATTGCATCTTTTATAAATTTTCTTACATTAAATTTTATCAAAATCCTATTTTTTTCTCACTGTACTCTCAAATACTATTGTAATTACCAAAATGTAGTAAGTTTGACATGTTTTGAAGTCTTTAGAAATAGTGTGCATGCTCTATTCTAATAAATGGTAGAGAACAATCTTAGTCAGCAAAGCATTTACATACCTGATTTTCAATGGGTGGAAAAATTGGCTGGTACTGAGTCAGCAACTTGTCAAATCTCCGAGGATGACCTGCTAGCTTAGGACACACCACAGTCTGCTCTGTTAACCGAGATTTTAAAGGCACTGATGTTAAAGGCATCAAATATAAATAAGATAGACAATAAAACTTATTCTGAGCTGTTTGAATGAATTACATAAATAGTGAAAGCCAGCCAATCGTCTGCATTTCATACAGTTGGCATTTGTCCCAACTTTTAAAATGTGTCAGACCTCTGCATTTCCCACACATGTGATTCTTGCAGCATCAGTCTCGAATTGGTGAAGGCATTATATTTATAAGCTCTTTCAAACATAATTTTTTAAAGATTTTGTCATCTATTTTTATTGACATAACTATAATTATGGGTCCAAAAAGACTATTGGATAAATAAAATGATCTATAATTTAAAAAAATCTATACTACAAAGAATGAAAGTGGTACTCATGTACCACTATGTACAATGTGGTAAAAGCCACCATATTTTTTTTTTCTTTCTGGCAGCCTGGTGTAGACTTCGCAGGACTAAATCCACAAGGATTGGGGTTATTCTTTAGGATTATAAGCTGGTTCCCTACACAGCAAATCGGAACGTTTTATTGTGCCAATGTTATCCGCCTACAGGACTACATGTCTGGGTTTTGAATTCAGCGCTCCCTTCTCTAAGATGAGCTGCAATCCAAGGTTACCGAGCCCAATCCACCCAGAGTGCTGGTGATGTTTATGCTTGACTGGGCTGTGGTGGGGATTGAACTCCAGAACTTGAGATTTGTTCATTTTAGACCACTACCCAGCCCCCAAACCATATTAGAAAGTAACATAGAATAAAGAAAAGAGCTAAACTAAAAAGAAGAGTTAATCCAAATGTCATCACATTTTGTCTCACTGTTTCCCAGATTCTACATTGCAGGTAAGTGTTATTTTAATTTTATATTAATAATTATTTTTAATGTTGTTTGTTTATTGAAGAGGGCTTCTTGCCCGTACGTTCATTGTTTTGTTGCATCCATGTTTGGCTGATTACATTTTACATAACCTGATTGTACTCTCTCCACTTAAAAATCCTTAAACATGATAAAAGGGGCTTATGGGGGCAAATGTGATGACTATTCATACTGTGATTAAGTCACTCATGATTGAAGAAATGGAAAAAACAGTCATTAGTGAGGATGGATAACAGTGTCTCAAACAATGAATTTAAAATAAGGCAACAAGTGCGACATCCCTGGAACCAATTTGTCTTGGTAAAATTTATTCTTTGGGGCAAAAATTGATTTGGGCCAGTGTACAAATATACTGACAGTTTCCTGGACATGAATACAAAATTTTCACTTCATTTTCCTCATGGGAGCAGTTATTATAGCACATTAGATTCTCTTTCCCTGGAGTCTTTGGACACAGCTAGCAATCGCTTGTCTAAAATTGTGGTCATAATATGGAATTTCTCGATCGTTGTACACAAGGCCAATTAAACTTGCTTAACAACTACAGACCTGTTTACCCTCAAACTTTTAAAATCCTACGATATCATCACAAAATCGTTCAATACATTAACTTAATAGTAAAAAAACAGTATAAAGTATATACCTCAAAATTGTACATTGTACGCCAAAATCGTACGAGTAAACAGATGTGTAACTAGGTGACAGCATCAATATCACTCAACAGTTTAACTTTGGTGGAGTTTAATCATTGGCTTGTTTTTTTAATGATTACAGTTAAAATAATAATGTACTATATGAACCAATTACAAAAGGAACACATTGAGTCCACATATACTTGCCCAATGGATTCACAGTCAAAAGCAGAATATCCGTCATACTGTAAAGGAATGCTTTGATTCCATCAGATGTATACCTAGTGATATCTAACTCTATTCCTGTCATTTCCTGAAAGATAAATTCCATCTTTTTTTTATCAAGGATAACACTTGTGGAATAAATGCTTTAACTTTTCAATAAATAACATAGTTCTTTGTGATCATCTTGGTAACTAAAAAGGAATGATTACAATATCAGGTAAGATTCTTTTATTGATATCAAAAATAGAAATGTATTTTTAATGAATGGTAAATATTCCTTTTCAGTGCATTGATAATCGTTCTCATAACTAAACAAATTAAAAGGTTAAACATTTCTATTATTGCTCAAGAGCTTAAATCGGCCATAATGTATCATAAAACCTCAATTGCTGCAAGACAAGATTAAATATAAGAGTGACTTTTTCATTTTACAACAGCTGAGGAACCATGCTGGTAAATTCTTACAGAATTAGCTTGAAAGTACTAATAAAAACCATAACCCTTATTATTGTAAAATAAAAAAGACATGTAAACATATAGTTTGGATATCATTTGGGTGCTGCCAGCTACATCTAAATGAATCTGTTACCAGCAAAGTATGCAAGCAATACATGAACATTATTTTCCAAGCGTTTCTTTAGAATGCTAAGTTTATTCGAGGCAGTCTGTGCAACAAGCCACATGGAACACAAACAGTGATGTAGTCGCACCCTGGATTATAATATGGCCTTTTGATATTTGTTTTAAAATGTGCTTCAATTTGTTGTCTCTCTATTTTAAACAACAACTTCTGTACTGCAGCGATTCATTTGTTGTGTGTCTATTTAAACAATTATTGTAGTACAGTGATTCACTTGTTTAACAACTTCTGTAGTGTAGCGATTCATTTGTTGTGTGTCTATTTAAACAATTATTGTAGTACAGTGATTCATTAGTTGTTTAACAACAAATGAGGTTCATAAATTTTCCACTAGGAGATGCTGAAGACATATACTAAAAACAATTACCAACGCCAACACAGTTCTGTGCTAGTGTCTGGTTACTGAGACTTACGGAAAGCGCACTTTCGCATTTACTGGTTCCACAATTTGGAAGGCCCTTCCTGTCGATCTCAGAAACAACCAGACACTGGAGTCCTTTAAAACCGATTTAAAGACACATCTATTTCGCAAACACCTTCTGGATGATTGTCTACCATATTTTCCAGTTAATGCATATTGGCTGTGTTGATTAGGGTTGAAATGGGTAAAAAGACTTTGACTTGGTATGCTTGTAATTAGTTTTTGTAGTGTTGCGTTTGTTTTAAATGTGGTAAATTATAGATTTTAAAATTTTTTTTTTTGACTTTGTAACCGCGCTTCCAGCTTTTGGGGATGAAGCGTGTTTTTGAAATAAACTTTATTATTCTTATTACTACTGGTTAACTATCCTATATAACAGGGTATAACACAGTTCATACAATCCAACCCCGATACAGAATATCGATAGGCATTAGGATGAGAGGATAAGTTATACGATGCTTGAAATTCACACTTTTCTGGTAATATATGACTTCATAAATAAAAAATTTATAGAATGTGCTAAAGAAGACGGCTACATTTTATATTTTAAAAATAATTCGCTGGTCTGTATAATTTTTATTCTATTTATCACTCATCTTATTCTCAAGACCTTTGTTACTTTGAGAACACCTTGTAGGAAAATGGGAGTCTCTAAATAAGTGAAATATTTTCTCTCAACTGCACCTAAATTCTTGAAAAGTAAATGACCATTTAAAAAAAAAAAGACAGAAAGAAAGAATATTTCATCACCTCAAAGGTTTCCTGGAATTTATTTAAAGGAATGCCATCTGGATGCATACAAAGGACTTGAGCAATAGCTTCCTTCATATTCTTCTCAACATCAACATGATGGGGCTTGCTACACAAGCTTTCTTGAACATACGAGGTTTCTTGAACATACGAGTTTTCTTTAACATGAGAGGATTTGCCCATGGAGATTTCTTGATTACGCTGACATTTTGATGCTTTCTCTTCTGAAGGTAGAGTGTTTGTGAAATAAATTTTTAAATTTTCAATTGTACAAAACTTCTCTTCCTGGCAAAAGTCAAGTATACTTTTCCAAAGTTGAAGAGACACAACATTTTTTATTTTACACGCATAAGTCAATTTCTAAACAATTGAAACTCATTTCAGCATTTAAAAGCCTTTTCCAGACCTGTTTACCCTAAAAATACTAAAATCATCCAATCTCATCACAAAAGCATTCAATACATTAGCTTAACTGATTAAATACCAGATTAAATCTAGGTCACATTTTATAATTTTAAGTGTATGTACAATCTCAGCTGCAGTTTTCTTAATTATAAACATATTCTAATGATTAATAAACCATTTTGTAGGTAATTGAATTATCTATAACTAGCGAGAACCCAGCATGCATTGCAATGCCACTCAAAAAAGTTTTTGTGTTTTAATTACGTTTTTGAAGTAATTTTTAAATAGAAAATAATTTTTTTGTTTTTTTCCATCTTGTGCGTACACAAATAAATTAGAAGGTTTTTCTACGCCTGAAAAGGCCATATACAGCTATCCACGTGAGAAGCATGGATTTTCAAAATTAGCCATTGATCAACCCATGCAGCAGCTCTGTTGGAAATTATATAATTTATATAGCTCACAAATTTTTTTTTTTTAAAAATTAAGCCCCGGGCCCCAAACACCATATTGTAAAAGGGTTGTACTAATTTAGAATTATTTTAATTAATTATTATGTCACACAAACTGAAATGTTGCTTGTATTTTATTCAATTCCATCCGCCCATGCAATAGCGCTGTTTGAAATTATAGGTGTATAGCTCGGATAGCCCAATCTTATCGCAATCGGATGAATGGTATAGGAAAACATTCGGAAATTATATTTAGCTCATGACAGTATGACAGGAAAAAAAAAAGAATTTAGGGCCTTGGGCCCAAAAAAGAATATTGTAAAATGTGTGTAATAATTCAAAAAAATGTATTGGCATTTGCACAAGTCATAAAAGTTTTATCGCAATTGGATAAATGATATAGGAGCGCAAGCGGGATATATATACATACATTAATTTTATATATGTGTAAACATAGTTTACCGAATAAAAGATACCATTTGCGCAACTATTCAAGGAAGCATTCCGTCTACCATCCATCCATCCCTTCCTCCCTTAACGTCATTGATTTTCTTAATTAGTGAAATGAGAATATAGCATTACTATTTTACCCAAATGTAACATCATTGGATTTAAAGAAATTGTCATCCACGTAAAATTGTACACACCCTATTTCCTAACCCATAAATATGTACATAAGAAGGTTAATTATTTGTCAAATTCATTCTGAGGCGTATCTTGTGCTGCCTTGGGCAAATGAAACTATCGAATTGCCCCCCCCCCCAAGAGTTTTAAAGAAATTAATAAAATCATCAACGGGATTTTAACCCCTTTCCCTACGCTAAAACAATTTTTTTTTGCATTTCACATGCTTTGTTCATATTTGGATGAGTGATAAGTGCAATGTAGTTTCGCTGCACTGATTGCATTAAACAGCATTTGCGTATTAAAAGTATATTTAAAGGATAAGTTTTTCACTACTATATAAATTTCATAAAAGTATATTTTTTGAAAGAATAAAAGTAAAAACTTATAAAATTTTTAAAATACAAAGCTAAAGTTGTATTTAATTTTAGAAAATTTTAGAAATTTAAAAAGCAATTTATTATATGTATTAATTTTAAGAAATGGAAAATACATTTTCAGTTTAGTCACACAAGGTTATAAAATTAAAAAACAACAACTTAGAGCTGTGGTTAAAAAAGGCAATCACCCAGTGTCTAATTTGTGCAATTATTTAAATCAAATAAATTGTATTTTCATTTAGTAATATTAGCAAAGCACTAAAATACGCACTAAGAATAACAGATGTTTGGGTTTTCCCGATAAGTGTGATTAAGATGCAATTTTTAGATCAAAATATTTTGATGAATATTTTTTCTCATAACATTTACATTCCGATAAAATGCTTACAATAATTCATTAGTTGTTACTTTAAATATATTTGTAATTTATTATAATAACACTCAAATTTTTGCTAAAATAAAAATGGAAGTATATTTTTTTGCGCATGTATATTTATTCGATTTCCGTAATATAATAGAAAATAACTATGATTGTTTTTGAGAATCCGTATCAAAATATATATTTGGGTTTTTAGCGTTATGTCAGTATATCTCATTCTTATATATATATATAAACTTTAAACATTTTTAAAGTTAAGTTTTATTAGGAAATTACTAATTTTTAAATTATTATTTTCAATAGAAAAACAATAAAAAATATATTGATGTCCCAACTTATGTATACATTTTTAATTTCCTATTCATTTATTTCGTGGTTTCCAAATAGTATATCCAATAATAAGAAAAATGCACCAAAGAACACAGAAATTGAAAAATATTTACACTTCCAATCACTTATATGCCTTTAGTAACCCTGTCACTTGTTGCCTCGGTAAACATGTACAATTTTGTAACTAGCGAGGAAATTAAATAAAAACTGATTAACATTTTGTTTTTCAAAACATTCTGCCGATAGCATGAGTTTCAAATATAAAAATCCGGTTGGTAAATTAAAATCTCGAAGCGAAACAGGAACAATAATATTAATATTTGACTCGATTTATTACGATACTAACATTGGCGCTACCAGCGACTCGTGGCCATAACGAAAGAAACGCCGAGCCACTCATGGCAGTTAACCAGTTAATAGCAAAAAAATAAACTCCAAACCGTACATTGTATGCCAAAATCGTAAGCGTAAACAGGTTTGCTTTTCTACTTACCAATTTGAGGGTGACTTCCATTCCTAGCATAAAGTTGCCAATCTCCTTGTGGATGGGGCCTTTCACATTTAATGATATGAGGTAGATCTGACACAAACTCCATGACACTGCTGTAGCCGTAGGTCTTATATGGGAACTCACAGTGAAAAGTTTCCTGGCAATAAAATTTAATTTTTTTAATGGGGAAGTCATTTTCTGATGGTACAGCCAGCGGCACATGATATACGACACAGGATGGCTGGTTTTTGTGTGCGAAAAAATTGCTATAAATGTCTGAAGTTGACAGTGTGCACTTGTGGCTAGCTTAATATTTTCAATTCACTGTGATTGGACCTCACTTCCCCCACACAATATACAATTTATTTGGCTAGGGGTTAGGCGGTGTCCTGTGTAATTACAAGATTTTAGAAGATGTGGGTTGAACAGACTAGACCCCCCTACTAATTACAATAAAATGACTATTTCATTACCTTTTATTGTGTGATCTTGAATACATATTTTATAGACCTTTACCTAACCATGTAATAATAAACTATTATCTATATTTCTGTGACCTTGTTAGAAATTGATATAATGCTCCTAGAGAAAAACCAGGATTAAGCAAGGATGCCGAGAATTTAAAAAAGTTTGGGAACCTCTGGCTACAGCATTAGTGAAAAAAATAACTTAGGGCGGAGCCATGCAGTTATTTACACCCAGACTGGGTATTTCGTGACAATTCACTGTGGGTCCAAGTCAGGGAGTTATTAAAAAGAGTTATCTTCTCATTTTCTATATTTGCCACCCGATGGGGAGAATTCAAATGTACAGAACCAGCTGTGATCACGAAGGCATCATAGTTCGGCCAATTTATAGCAACACACAACCATAATTATACCTTGACAGTGGGAAAAAGGTGTTGAGAAGGAGAAGCACTCTTTTTGTAGATAACAAGGCGTTAATTTTGATCAGGTGTAGAAGCAGATATAATGGCTAAGAAGGGTGGATGATTCTGTAGAAGCAGCTCTGTAAGTCAACCCCTCGATTTTTCAATATTAAATGACACACATGGTTAGTCTTGCCTGGAAGCTGCCAGCTTTTAAGTTTAGCAGGAAAAAACAAAATAAATGACAAAAAAAAAAAACTCAACAAATAATAAAAATCATATCCATGAGCTGGGTGTGCTAATATTCAGTATCCGGGTCAGTGTCCAGCTCAGTCCCAAAATAAACCAATTACGAACATTTAGATGAGGATAGCAGCACACTATTTTACATAATTTTGCTTTCAAAAATATTAAGAGTCAAACCTTCTAACAAAATATAAATAAAATAATATACGCCTTTATGATATGACCAGTGGTTACATATTAAAGTCTGACATGGACCGTAGCTGAAAAACACCTTAATGACCGGGAAGGGAAAGTTCTGAGAACAATATGTTTAACAAGGATGATAGGCAAAGGACCACCAACCAATAACTACATCAATTTTATGATACTCTAACCATAGTATTTGAATATAAAAAAAAGGAAGATAGGGTGGGGTGAAACACAGACAACAGAGGAACTATGGTAGTGCATTACCAGAAGCCAAGGGGCACAGATCACATTGGTCGACAACGAATGAGATGGATTGACAATATTGAGGAGGAGAGCCCTGTATGGGCTGTAGTGCCACTGTTGATCCATTAATGTACAAAACCAAGGGAATAACAAACATATATTGAGATCAACATGTGACGTTTGGTGTATTATTTAATACAAGTGAAGCATTGTGTTCATTCAAAAAGGGTTAATCCAAAGTGTAAACGAAGCCATCTGTAAAGTCTCATATATTCCAGGTTATAAAAAATAGATGTGACTACCACTGAAGAAATATTAACTTTAAGAAAAAAAAAAATTAAAAATGGAATTTTAAGTATATTTTATCACACTTAATGCTAGTTTTTAATAATCCATAGAGGTCAATATGCTAAAATATGAGAACTGATGGTAAATAAACTAAAACCATAGAAAAGTATAAACATTAACACTTATTGATAATTTATCTTCTTAATTTTTTTGAAAAATGATTTATGTGTGAGTGACTAAAATTTGTTTACTTGATTCATCATTAATACTCGTTTTTAGATAAAAAAAATTCATTATTTAAAAAGTACCTTGTATTCAAAGGGTAGACGACTTGCACAAATTCCCTTTGGTCTTTTAGCCATGATCTGTTTTTAGAAATAAATTCATTAAATTCGTCATTATTTAAATAGTACCTTGTATTCAAAGGGTACACGACTTTCACAAATTACCCTTTGGTCTTTTATCCATGACCTGTTTTTAGAAATAATTTCATAAAATTCATGAGGCAAGTTAAAAACATCATATTACTTTCAAATTTACAGGTAAATATGTTACTATTGGTTACTTTTTTTGCATCTTAAAATATTATCCTAAACTAAATCTGTGACGGTATGAGTAACTGTTTGACTGACCAGTATTGTTGTGGTGTGTATTGCCTTAACTTGGTGACATGATTGTCCTTTGTTGTTATCATGCTGCTGGACTGGATGTGGTCAGTTGTTTTCATGAATGTTTAAACTTAAATGTGTTAATATTGGTTGAATAACTGGAGTGGATAGTCATGTGATGCAAGGGTATAAAAAGAATTTAGAATAAAGTTAGTTGTTCCACAGACCACAGCCTTGAGTTCATAGCTTCATCTTATACTATTGGGGAGGGGAAAAAAAAGGAAACTATATTTTAATTTTCTTTCTCTGACAAGACCTACCTGTTTAATATTTTCTTGAACAAATTCTGGAATGTTGCAATTTAGGTCCATTCCTATGAGTTTAGATTGTTGATTGTCTTCATATGTTACAGACTTCTTGCTTTTGGCTTTCTTTATTTCTTCAATGCATTGGCTTTTCGTTTCTTTCGCTAAATGAAACAGTAGAACTAATTTAATATGTTAGTCAATTTAGAAGATAAAGAATAAAACAATACTTAGTAGTAAATGACTTATTACATTGGAGACAGTTAAAAAATAGTAATAATTAGGACAAGTAACTTTTAAAAGAAAAAATAAATTGATACCAACAACAGCATTATTTTAAAAAAATATTTCAAACTCTATTTATGAAATACGGCCTACGAAGTATAAACAAAACAAACCAGATTTTTCCAGTAGATTTTTCGAGGGTGGCTTTTCTTGGGCCTTACTTTGATCAACTGGACCATTGTACCTTGCATATCGAGTATCATCATGTGTATGCATTTGTTGTCGATGGTGGCTAAATAGCCCCAGTCCAGCTTCTATCACCCTTATTTCTTCTCCAAACTTTTTTAAGGTTACAATATCGCCTAAACTAGCGAGTAGGTCATAGTCTGTTGAAAATCCCATTGCGACTGGATCAAAGGGAACACCAAAATGCTTTCGAAATATAATCCCAAAGTGTGTCAGCGGTAGACCACCTGGTTCATCCTTCACAAGTTCAAATATTTTTTTGCGTATATAGGACGGAACCGATGGAAGAACCCTGTGTTTGGCTTGTCTTACGTCAAACATTAGTGGCCTGCTTAGATCAACAAAGTCAGCTCTCCCGTTGCCACCAAAGGTGTCCCACTTTCTTCTTTGGCCAACGCCCCTCGGTGCCTGAAATTTTGACCTTTGCCTTCCCAGCACCCCCCATTTTTTTTTTGTGTCAACCTTCTGTCTGGAAACCAGTCGATGTATTTTTTCCGTGGCAGCATTTGTAACAGCAGTCAGAACCATAATATCCCCATTGTGTGATATCTGAGAAGAAAATTATAAGATTTAAAAAAAAACAAAGCTCATATAGATATGGCTCAGGCCTGTAATAAGACTGAGATGAAATAACTTTTTACATTAGAAGTCTGTCACAATAAATATTTTTTTGTTTTAAACAACTGAAAAAAAAAAAAGAACAAAAAACTGTTTTGCTTATGATCATTAAGACTTCTTGTCACATATTTTTATTACTTGGAAAAAACACCAAGTTAATCTTTTACATGATATCATCATTACAAAAAAAAAAAAAAAAGATATTTAACATTACTTGCACTGTGTCTGGAATATCATATAGGAATTCTTCATCATTATTGTATCCTAAGTCTCTGCTTGGTAGACGTGTGCCTATGTAATCAACATAGTCTCTCCTGAGCTCTGCCAAAGTTAATCCTAAAGGTGCTGACTGAAGAAGAGACCTGATATGTATTTTCGCATCTGACTTGCGCTTGGCCCGATCCGTCATACTGTTTGGTTGAGAGACCAGAAAGCTCCTGGGGTGATAGCCTAAAACACATTTTTAAAAAAAACAGTTAAGCATTTATTCTACCTGATTAATAATAAATTAATAAAATTAAGAATAGAAATACAAATAAATGAAATATATTAATAATATTTAACCACTTGGCTTTTATTTTGAGATTAGTATTTTTTCCAATAGGTTAGCTTATTGTTATTATGTTTCAAAAAATTGTTATCACTTTTACTTTAACAAGTTTTAGTACCAGGTTGTATATATCTGGTGCAAAGTGTAAGGAATTTTTTTAAAATGATATAAGTTAAATCAATAGATATACTACAGCTTAAAGAGGAACTAAGAGGCTTAGGATAAATAAGCAACAATGTCAATAAAAAACTTAGAATAGTGATATTTTGTGCTATCCCTTTAAGCTGCGTGGCCGCGCAGCTATCTCACAGATGCTGAGCTGGAATTTTGAGTATCCGCACAGCTGATTTTTATAAAAATAAATTTGAACTGATTCGCTGCACCCCACAGCCGGAATTATATCATTTTATAACATATACATCCATGTTTTTAATTTGATTCAGTTCTACATTTTTGTCTATTTGTCTTCTACATTTTACATAGAAATAATGATTTACAAACTGATACATATCGGATCAAGCTAGCCTCGATCTGAGTCACCCCCGCAATTTGTGTAAATTTTGTGGAGCATACTGCACATGTATGTGTATAAATTAAATAAATCGCATAATTCTAGTTTATCATAAATTATGTTTAATAATGTTTAACCGTTATGTCTAAATGTCAGTTTAGGGAACTGTCAGCATTATCGATTGCTAAGAAAAAGTGTAGATCAAATTTAAAAACGGAATGGCTCAATAAATATGTGCATGCAGCACTATCAGATTCATTGTCAGAGCAGACTGTCAAGCTGGGTGATATTTTTAAATATTGTGAAATTGATGATGATTTTGACTGTGAAATGGGCTTCAAAGATAATGCAGACAGTGATTTCTCCACAGTGAAAAGGTGGGAGGCTTGGAAGTTGGGTTATCTTAAACGAACTTTAAAAAAAAAACAGATGCGGTACAGAGACTTCATTCTAGACAGTCAGGAGGTGTACTGAGAATACTTGCAGAAAGTGTCGCTGATCGAGGAATGAGACAAGAAGCAGCACAACGAAAAAGTGCTAAAGAAGAACAGGTTAAAATTTTGATTGAAAACATCCTCTTGGCTATTAACATGAATACGTCTATGAATGCAGTTCAATACATACACAACCTTTTGGCTAAGTATGCCCCAGTCCCTGATATTTGGCGCAGTAAGAATTACGCTTTTGTCTTTGTTCAGTCTATCAATCTGGAGTAAAGGATGCTATAATTAGTGAATTTCGCAATGCAAAGTTCCACACATTAACAGTAGATGAGAGCACTGATATGTCGCTGACAAATATGTTGATCTTAAACGAAAAGTTACGGCCATATCCCGGTAATGTTTACAAGAAAGTCTTTGTTGGAATTTTGTCTCTGTCGGTATGTGACAAAAACTTGTGGAATCAGAAAAAACAGAGTTTTGTCAAGAGAATTCACTGGACTTGCATAAAATGGTTATGTTTACCTCTGATTGGTGCATCGGTTATGCTAGACAAGAACAATGGATTTGCAGCAATTATTCGCTGAAGTATTCCACATCTACTAGAACAACATTGGCTTTTTCATAATTTAATGGCAGACATTGAAACATTTCTTAGGACAGTGTACACATTGTTCAGTAGGTGGAAAGTACGGAAAGCCCTGTTTACCGAAATAGCTAAAGTGTTGTAATATGATTAATTGAAATCAGATGACTTTCACTGCACTTTGCTTTACGAGCATTGCTAAGAAACATACAAGTGTTGACTGAATACTGTGAGGATCAGGGGGGGGGGGACCTGTATAATTATCCAGTTCATAAGATGATTAGTACTGTTTGAAGAAACTAAAGGATCCGCAGTTTCGAACTGCACTGATCTTCTTTGATGAAAATGTTGGTGAACTTGCTGAATTATGCATGTTGCTACAAAGAAAAAGCCATTAAAGCCTATCAGTTTGTAATAGCAAGGTTCGCTAAGCTCCGTGCCCAGTACCTTGGTGAATATGTGCACTGGTCTGAAGAGGTTGCTGAATTGCTTGCGAATGACAAGAATACAAGCATGAGTTCCATCCTAATTTCATTGAATGTTTATGTTTGCTCATGGAATCTTGTTTCCCTGAAAGTGAGTTGAAGTAATGGCGAATCTTTGAGATATCATCGTTAATCGACACTTCATATTTTAAATTTAGTCAAGACAACTTGCTTCACTGGCTTCTAGATATGTGGAAAACTGGAAAACTACAATGACATTCTGCCGAAAGTTAATGATCAGTAACGTTACTTAAGTTTTGTGCTAGCAAAAAAAAAAAAATTAAATGTGGGTTGATGATGCAGACTTTCGACATGATGGTTCGATTTGTAATAAATTAGTAACAATACGGTGCCATTATTTTGGATATTTGTGCTGGCTACATTTCTTGCATCAAGTGCCGATTGTGAATGTGGATTCAGCCTAATCCCTAATGAATAAAATAAAAATAAAAGACAGGCATAGGCTGGAATACTTGCATTTAGACATTCACATGCTTATGAGGATTAAATCATTGCAGACATGAACATTGAACCAGCAAAACTTAGGGGGAACATTGGTGCTATCTCTCCAAATTAGCCCAAAATAATGCGTTCAAAAAGATATCTGTGCCAAAACTGAACTGAAAAAACGATTCGACCAAATTTCCGTTCGATGAAATTTCCGTCGATCAAATTTCCTTCGACGAAATTTCTTTCAAACAAATTTCCGATAACCATGATTTTTTTTGCAGGCTGTAAATCACCAAATGATGAGGCTATTGCAAAACAGTCTGAGCCACATTGTGCTTCTGCGGAATGCAAAATATGCATCCTTAAATTTAAAATAAGTACTCAGCTTTAATAATAGCATACTTACATACAAAACTGTCAAGAGTGTTACTTAATTGTAAGCTTACAAACAAGCTATTCAAAAGATTAAACGGTTATGGTAGTTTTAAAAAAGCACGGGAAACGATCTCATGAAATTTGGTCATCCTAATAACCAAGATCACGGGAGGAAGAAAATAATTTGAGAATAGTTCAGTTGGAAAAGTTTGATTGAATAGAAGTGAATTTTTTTTAAAAAATCAGCGATACATAGAAATCGTTTTAACTATTTTTTAAACAAACTTAGCAAATCACAAAACAAAATTAGGGTTTGTCGGGGGCACAGGTTTTCCTCAGCACGGTCCTGGACATAGGAATTGGAGGCAAAAGCCGACCAGTTCAATTTAGAGTTATAGTTACAGTATCCACGACAAGAACTAAACTTTGCACCCATCATGCTAGAGAAATTCATATAATAAACATTTACCTTATAGGCCCATACTATACTTTTTTTGTCGCAGGAAAACAAGCCCACTGATTTGACACTAAACACCTCCCTTCAAGTAGCGCACAAGTTCGCGTACTGTGTCTTGCCACATTCTCAACAATGTGCATCTGATTGGGAGTGTATTTTTGTTTAAATAATCTATACAGAGGTTCCAATTTTGTATAGTCCCCGAACCCTTACTACGTCCAGGTCTCAAATTCTAACAAAGACACTGCGAGATAGCTCACTTTTAATGATTGTATTTAAATGGCTGTTGTTGATACAAACATTAATTTGGTAAGGGCGTGGACCAATGTTCCCTTTCAGCTGCGCGGCCGCGAAGTAATCTCACAGACGCTGCGCAGCAGTTTTGAGTACCGCGCAGCTAATTTCCACTTAAGGGTGTGTTTCTGTCTGTTGGCTGTAAAATTTGCGCACAAAAAAATTGATGCTGTAAAAATGTGCACACAAATTTATTATTTTTCACACGAACCAACAAACCTTAGAGGGAACATTGGCGCCGACAGTAGAAAATTCAGTTTAATTAATGTAGCTTCCCAAAATAAATAATCACACACAATTAGCAATAAGTATTCCTACATAATTATTTTCAGAACTTTCAATTTTCCCTTAACTAAAATGTGGAAATCCCCCAAGCCCGGACCCAAATTATTTCCAATGATTACTCCTTACTTAAAAGTATTAGGCGTCATTTTATTTTGAAATTCATGTCTGCGTATATGTTTCAATACATTTGTTAAATTATGGCAAACTATGTTAAAATTGATCGCATTATCATTAACCATATGTTACCAGGGACAACTATCATCACGGACGCTTGGTGAGGATATCAAAATGTCGGTCAGCTCAATAACGGGATGTGTGCTCACTGTGTCATTGTGCATGAGCGTGAATTTGTTGACCAGTAGACAGTTGACCAAGACATTAACACAGAAACAATTGAAGTACTTTAGATGCAAGCAAAACGTAAACTCCGCTATCAGAGTGGTACTAGTCGCGCTCTGTTTGCCAGCTACTTGGGGGCCTTTCAGTGGCGCAACAGTCACCAGCAGATCGTTTGCTGCTATTTGCAAATGATATGCGCCAATGACAACATTTAGTATACATAGGAGAGGAAAATCCTCAGGATAATATAGTGTTCTGTGATATGTAATGATGGATGAGTAATATGTTCTAACCAAAAGATATTATTATTATTATAACTAAGGTGGCTTTACAAAGCGCAGTACGCCAGCCTAGGGCTAGGGTCCCTGCGCTTCAAATAAAAATTAGCAATTACAGAAAACTATACATTTATATAGAACAATTGGGAAAAGCTTGCCCTCTCCATCCAAGTACTATCTAACCCCTGTCTAGCTACGGACAGCACCCAGCAGCATTGAGCGTTGTTTATCAGTTGGGGGGGGGGGTGATAATGATTCTTTATAATAGAGTTATAGAGTTTGTAGAGATAGGTCTTGAGGGCAGTTCTGAAGGCTGGGATGGTCGGTATATTGCGGATGTGTAATGGGAGAGAATTGGCTTGTTTGGGGGTACAGAAAGAGAAAGATCGTTCACCATATATTTTAATGGGGTTCTGGGAACAGAAAGAATACGCGCGTCTGCGGAGGAACGAAGCTTTCGAAGGGGTGAATAGACAAACAGAAGTTCAGTAAGATAGGAAGGGCAGGAACCAGAGAAAAAGTTGTGGCGGATAGCAGAGATATATCAAATTGTACGAAGGCCCACGGGTAGTTGCAACAATTTAAAAAAGGCAGACTGTGCCGGACAGGACATCTTGAGAGGATGCCGGATTCAGGTGGCTCTCCCGTCGACCGAGGCTTAGATGGATTAACAGTGAGGTGGTCCGCCATTGGCGGCACATTTTTTCTTAATTTAAGGGTTGCGGCATTTAGGACGCGAAAGACGCAAAGCATAATATAAATTTTACTATCAATCGCTACTTAGTATTATGGGATAGTGGAACTGTAAAGTGGCTAAATTCTATACAATGAATTTAGTCTTTTATTCTGACCCAGTTTAATTGAAAATTAGGTTGAAAAAAGGAGTGAAGTAGGGGAAAAAACACGCTATCAACCAGGAGATTGTCATAAAATAGCGAAATGTGAGAGATACTTTCTTAGGATGACTTAAAATAACAAGCTCAATGCTGTCCTGTGTGACTTCAATGTTGTCTTATGTGACGTCAATGCTGGCTTATGTGACGTCAATGCTGGCCTATGTGACAGCTAGAATAATACAGACCTACACTAAATCAATAAAAAGTATGCTTTACACTTCCTCAGCACGTAGAAGTTAGGACCCATGAGAAATTAGGACCCATTGAGAAGTTAGGACCCATGATAAGTAGAGACCGACAAAATTTCGGTTTCGGCGCCGAAAGTGGCTATTTGATCACTTTCGGCCTTGTTTCGGTTTCGGTCGAAACTGAAAAGTTAACTTTCGGCTTAATTTCGGTATAGGCCGAAATTCACTGAGACTTTCGGCCATCCGGCCGAAAGTGACTGAGGTTTTTGGTAATCTACCAGAAGTCAGACTGTCTTTCTGTCTCTAGGCAGACAATCCGATATTCATTAATGATCGACGTCTTGCTGTTATTGTATGTTATATATGACTAATACTCAGCGAAAGCTGCCCACAGCTGCATGATGACCTACTGGTCCTATATAACCACAAAATTACATTTCAATTAGGCCTAGACAAAAATTATGTAAATAGTTTTGTGGAAGAAAAACTAAGGGAATGGTAAGATTTATATTTGTGACATTCATTTTAATTTATCATTATCATGCTCATCAATGTTGTCATAGCCAAAGGTGATTAGTATTGCAAAATCCATGGGAATGGTAAAATTTCTATTATTATTACTATTATTATTAATAACCCGTCAGTTATTACTTCTTCTGTTTCAATAGAAATGGTTTTGACAATTAATAGTTCATTTAATTTTTGTCTTGAATCATTTCATTCGTTCGTCATCTTTTTCTTTAATACGCCCTTCATTAAGAGTTCTTTCAAAGTTCGATCTTTCGTTGCTCATCTGTTGGTTTCGCTGGTCTCTTTTTACTTAATTCATTGTTTTGTTTTTTTATTTTCGAGGCGGGCTTTTTTCCTTACTAAATTCAATGATTTAAGACAGCTGAGAGGAAATGTCAACTTGGAAGAAGACCGGAATAGTGTGTGTGTGCTTTGGTGGGTAGAGGATGCATTTTTTCAGAGATAGCCTTTGGCAGTGTGAGGTGTAGGTCAGCCCCTGACCACTACGAACAATTTTGCATTTGTTTTAAAAAAAAATGCAGCACTCAACTGACCGCCCCCCTTCACCCCCACCCTTAGTTCTTGCTGGTTTTTCTAGAGCCTGTAGTTTGTTAGGTTTTCTTTTATGTGATTGGGCCAACCATCATAGTCTCTTCTGTTGTTGTGATTGAGCCCACAATCATAGTCTTTTTTGATGTTGTGATTGAGCCCACAATCATAGTCTCTTTTGATGTTGTGATTGAGCCCACAATCATAGTCTCTTTTGATGTTGTGATTGAGCCCACAATCATAGTCTCTTTTGATGTTGTGATTGAGCCCACAATCATAGTCTCTTTTGTTGATTTTAACATGTTTGTTCCCCAATATGGAAACAAACAGGTGCGAATCTAGGATTAGGGTAACCGGGTCGGCCCCAGAACTTTTCTCCTCCCCCTTCTTTCCACAAAAAACAACAACAAAAAAAAAACCAACGAAAAAACAAAAACAAAACAACAACAACAAAAAACACCCTCAGCAGTTGAACGAAAATGCCCCCCCCCCTCTAAACATAAAGAAAAAAGTTTAGCCCAGGCTGCAACACCCCCTAAAACCCCTCATTTCCTACGCCACAAACTTCGTATGATTTTTGTATCGGTTTATTTCAGTGTAATCCATTCAGCTTAGTGGACACTTGACATCAGTCGTTCAGAACTGAAATCCATTCAGCTTAGTGGACACTTGACATCAGTCGTTCAGAACTGAAATCCATTCAGCTTAGTTGACACTTGACATCAGTCGTTCAGAACTGAAATCCATTCGGCTAAGTGGACACTTGACATCAGTCGTTCCGAACTGAAATCCATTTGGCTAAGTGGACACTTGACATCAGTCGTTCAGAACTGAAATCCATTCGGCTAAGTGGACACTTGACATCAGTCGTTCCGAACTGAAATCCATTCGGCTAAGTGGACACTTGACATCAGTCAATCTGAACTGAAATCCATTCAGCTTAGTGGACACTTGACATCAGTCAATCTGAACTGAAATCCATTAAGCTTAGTGGACACTTGACATCAATCAATCTGAACTGAAATCCATTCAGCTAAGTGGACACTTGACGTCAGTCGTTCCGATGGTTTATAAAGGAAACGTTTTTGTTTTCATTTTGTTGGCGAAACTTTCAATTTGAATGTATGTCAAATGATTTGTATTTGAAAACAATGATTCAGGTCAAAGGGAATCTGCGGGCATCTAGGTCAAGTTCAATAAAATAAGGAGTACATTTTTAACACTAAGTTACCAAAAAAAAAAAATAAAAAAAATAACAATAATAAAAATATAAGCCAGAAAGATTCTCGGTTCTGCATGAAAATAGATTTCTGAGAAATGATGAAAAGAAAATAGTGTGAATATCCATTAGAATTTTTCATTAAATTTGGTTGAGTCGTAGGCCGTAGGGATTTAAATAAATATTTTCACTCCCAGATTTTATTACGTATAGTAATCGCTTTTTAAAATTATTACATCGTGTGTGTAATGCCTCGTTCATGAATCTTTTAAATTGGTCTGAAGTGTTTGTCAGAGTGACAGCCAGTAGCATAAACCTAGCGGTTTGCGGCGGTCGTCCGTCAAAACAGATGTCCCTTATTACGTTGTGTTGAGCCCCATTTCTTTGTTTAATATAATAAATGACTTCCCTGTATACAATGGCATGACCTAAGTGGGTAAGGGGGACAGGTGTAAATAAGCCACATCCCAGAGCAATTAGGTTATCATGCATAGTTTATCCATTTACCTATATTTTACATGAGAGCCAGCAGGATTTTTAGGGTGGGGGGGGGGGGGGGAGAGAGGTAAGATCAGTCTGTTAGTCACAACTGGAGGACTTATTTGAACATAGTACGCTATATCATATAAAACTAGAGGAATCCCATAGTCACATGGCCTACATCAGAGGCGTTGCTTGACTCTTGTAAGCCCAAATTCCAAATTTTTGGTATTCTGTCCGCTTGAGCTCATAGTGGTACTTTATTTATTAACCCACGTCATCATCGGTCTCCTGAAAAAACCGTGGCCCCCTGTAGCATGGATCTCGAGACGGCCCCTCGTAGCCACATGGGTAGCAGGGCCCTCGAGACGGCCCCATGTAGCCACAAGGGTAGCAGGGCCCTCGCAACGACCCCGTATAACAACAAGAGATTCCCTGGCAACCCACTTTTCCAAAGTTTATGTAGTTACTTCCCTTCATTTTCGTGTCCGTCTCCAGTCAACATCTCCAGTGTACTTTGCATTACCAGCCTCGTTCTTCATTTATCCTTGTGATTCAAGACCAGAGCCATCCTGGTAACGATTGGACCAGGTTTGTGCAGCTTCCACCTTCTGCGAGAATATGTTTCCTCAGGCGGTCTTCTCCTATGTCATAACGTCTCAGTCCCGATGCTATTGATACTGCTTTCCTATGTCGTACCGTCTCAGTAGCAGTGCTATTGATACTGCTTTCCTACGTCGTACCGACTCAGTCCCGATGCTATTAATACTGCTTCCTACGTCGTACCGTCTCAGTCCCGATACTATTGATACTGCTTTCCTATGTCGTACCGTCTCAGTAGCAGTGCTATTGATACTGTTTTCCTATGTCGTACCGTCTCAGTCCCGATGCTATTGATACTGCTTTCCTACGTCGTACCGACTCAGTCCCGATGCTATTAATACTGCTTCCTACGTCGTACCGTCTCAGTCCCGATGCTATTGATACTGCTTTCCTATGTCGTACCGTCTCAGTAGCAGTGCTATTGATACTGCTTTCCTACGTCGTACCGACTCAGTCCCGATGCTATTAATACTGCTTCCTACGTCGTACCGTCTCAGTCCCGATGCTATTGATACTGCTCTCCTACGTCGTACCGTCTCAGTCCCAGCGATATTGATACTGCTTTACTATGTCGTACCGTCTCAGTCCCAGTGCTATTGATACAGCTTTTCCGCCTCATAATTCGTCTATATTAGTTAAAAGGAATATTTTCCGGAACAAACATTTAACTATTCTGGATTTATTTACTACACTTTTGGCCACTCCATTTCCCCCACCACCCTCACCCCCCCAAAAAAAAACCCAACAAAAATAACAACAAAAAACAATAAATAAAAAAATCCAAACAATACACCAACAAAACAAACAAACAAAAACCAAACCAAAACACTATACGTATCTATAACTAAATTGTTAATGCTGCTCTATCTAGACATCCTCTACCGCATCTTCAGTCTTAAATTGACCGCGAAGTTTGAATGTTGTCATTCCCCAGGTTACGTGAATTCCTTTGACAACCCGCTGGACTTCAAATGTCCCGGGGACAAGTTTGTGACCGGCGTCAGCGGTTACCATGACAACCACTTCGAAGACCGTAGGTACGGGTTCCAGTGCTGCAATATTCTCGGGCGCTCACCACGTGACTGCTACCTGACAGGTGAGGTCAACACGTGGGACGGTAAGCTGACCTTGGTCGTGGGCGAGGGCAAGGCCATCAAGGGTGCTCACAGTGTTCATAACAACTACTACGAGGACAGAATCTGGAAATTCGAAATATGCAGTATTTAGAAGGAAGAAAATACATGCTTGAACGAACTGAGGACTTTAGCAGCGTCAGATTAACTATGGCTCAACTTTCACACGGGCGCCAGACCTATTACGTTCAAAAAAATTTAAGTTGTGTATGTCCACTTTTCCCAAGGAATAAGTTGTCCTGAATGTACATAAAAGACAAAGTGTTGCCCGAAAAAGGAAAGAACAGGGAAATGAAAAAAAGTTATTTCATAAAGAGGATTTGAAACAGTGAGGCGTGGCTCCATTGTTTTGGCATGAGTCGTTACTGAAGAAATTTTAAGTTTATCTTTGTATCGCGTCAGTTTGAGCGGCTGGATGCAGTCCAGCTCCAGTGCCAAAAAAAAAAAAAAAAAAAAAACAACAACAACAACAACCAGGCAGTCATTATGCGGGAGACAGTGCGCCTGAACCGAAAACTGATATAGATGAACGTTAGAGAAATGTTTTCATTCTGATGGTAGCGTGCTCCGCAGCCTTTCAGTGTCGCCTTGGTCATTGGCTGCAGGTAACCCGTACCAATGTCGTAATATAGGTGGCGTTTATTAGAACATAAAGAGCATATAACAAAGACTTTGCATCCACTTTTTTTTATTAAACAGGAGCTCGTACCAAGGCAACGGAAGCCTGTCACACACACACAACTAATATCATCCTTAAGTGCCATAATAGTTTATTTCAATTTTTTTTACTGATAATAAGGTCAATTACAAAAAAAAAAAAAGAAAGGAAAACAATTGTGCGTTTTTTGAGCGCCAGGTCACTAAGACCTCAATCCAGCACTGTACCTAGGCAATTTAGGAATGTTACTGTGTGGAATTCATTCGAAAGGTGTCCATACAACTCGAGACTGTTGAGATAAATAAGACTTTTCTTTTTTTTTTCAAGGAATTGGTTTCTACAGCAGTTCTTCTTTGTAGAAAATATAAATAAATAAATACATATATATATATATATATATATATAATGTACGTTTTTGAAGAAACAATTTGAATTATTTTCCTTTTTATCTTTTATACTTTGTCACCTTGGTTATTTGCATGTGTATTTGTTGTGGACATAGTAAAATACCGTAACATGAGTGCTTGGTTTGGGTGTCACGGAAGTAACCATTAGATCACACGGGACTGTCTTCTGCAGCCCATAACCAACGGCCCTGGATAAGCTCCACACAGTTGGACCCCCGACAGGCCCACAACGAGTACGGTGGTCCGGTTTACATTTGAATCTATATTGGACAGGTGACACCATTAACTTGTATTAATAAAGGTTTAATTGATAATATTATTTGGATGTATGTCTTTTTCAAGGGTTTGGGAATAAACTATCGAGGAAGAGAGCCCTTGAACAGAGTGCACCGCAGGTGTCAGCGCCGATGTTCACTCCCGTACTGGTTTACATAAATTAACTTCTTAGTCTGTTAGTATTGAATGCCGCCAAGTATGCCCGAAACTTTGTAGACTGTTGCTGAAGGCTGAGAGACGTATTTTACTGAAAGACATAGGCAGGCAACACCTTGAGGAATGAACGGAACTTTACAATGTAAATGAAAATGGTCAGATATTGGATTGGATTGTAGCATTATTTTTCTAAACAGAAACTCCAACCAGTGGAAAAATTCACATATTTGCATGGGCGGTACCCTCCCCCGTTCAGTATAAATAGATGATGAAATCAATTACCGAATTTCCAAAGTCAATGGCAAAATTTTGCAAGATAGGTTGGGCACGTGGGGACTCTTGTCCCTAAGCTGAAATTACATTATAGGGCAGTCGTATTAACAACTCTTCCATAGGGGAACGCGACGCGGACAGTGTAATACCAGACAACTAAAACTTATCCACCTGGTTTAAGCACATTTTTTTCCCCTTTTGGCATAAGTTGGCAGAAACAAAGCCCTGAAAAGAAGCCCTACATCAGGCTGAATTTACGCTCTTACAAAAAGGACAAGCCAGACGGACAGGGCGTGTTGCGAGAATACAAGACAGCAGACTTCCTAATTTACAACTAATATTCGGGGAACTTTCCAGAGAAAACGCTCAGCTGGCGGTGGCCAAAAAAAACAAACAAACTATTTAAAAACAGTCTTAAATCTTACATAAAATCCTTTGATATTTAACGTAAATTCGTGGGAAAACACTTGCTATGGATCGTACAAGCTGGCGAGGCAGACTCTTTTTTCTTTTTTTTTTTTGGGGGGGGGGAGGGGCACAATCCTCACAGAGTAAACACACCGCTCAAACCCAAAGAGAGCTCAAAGCTTGGCAAGGAAAAGAAGTGTCGACTTCAATCCAAAGGAGAACTAATATGACAAATACTCAAAATGTTGTAGGGTTATAATTTGCCTAACACTCTTTGACTAAATATTTTCATTGAAATGGGATCTGCAAAAAAAAAATGCAAACATACTTAGTCCTATGAGCCATTAAGTTATGCAAATGTGAGGCTTATTTTTAAATGTTGTCTTCATAAATTGATGAAAACAAAATACGCGATCCCGCAGCACAATGTTAAATTATAGCGTTACACAGGAACACAAGAAGATACAACTTTTTCAAAAACTTAATTTTAAAGAAAAAAAAGTACAGTTTGATTTAAATTTTCCAAGTAGCCCACAATATTGTTGCGTTTATTCCAGGCTAGGATATTTTAATTTTTAAAAAAATTAAGTAAATTTCCAGCTGGAACCACTTACAAAAATGTACCGACTCACTCAGAGATTTATTGTTAAAAAAAATAGCGCGTTATTGTATAATTAAATCAATACTAAAATAAAGCAAGCAATACCAAGGGGGCTATTGTTTAATCATGAAGAACAGAGGCTCCTTACTAAAAAAAAAATCACAATCAAATAAAAACAAGATAAATGTATTGACCTGACTAAGTAATAAACAAGAACAAATATTCCGTTCAATTAAATCTGTTTCCGCCCCATTTTCGCCGCATTCATTCAATTCAAAGTTTTCAAAAACCATTTTTTGGACAATCTTTCGCTAGCGTTGTGAAAAACGACCTTATTCCTATAACGCCGCAGTCTCCGATGAAGGACATGTACGGCAGGTTCTCAAACCACGGCACGAGAGCAGCCTCGTCGCACGTGCACACGAGACCAGCGTTGTCCTCCATCCTGAGGAACATCATGTGGGGCATGTGCAGGAATGCCAACGGGACGCGCGCTAAGTTCGTTGCCTGTAAGGTCAGGTACGAAATCACTGACGAATTGACGAACGCGTCTTGGGCGATGCTGACAAGCGGGTTGTAGTCCAAGTGAAGCGTCTCCAAGTCGCCAAGAGATTTAAAGGTGCCGTCCTCTACTTTTTCTATCAGGTTGTTCTCCAAATTCAAACCTTCCACCTGGGGCGGCAATCCTTTTATTTCCTTGATTTTTCCATCGGGTAAATTAAGAAATTTCACGGCCAACAGATCCGTGACCGCTTTGGGGATTTCCGTAAAGTTATGCTGTGAAATGGTTAGCGTGATAAGTTTGCTGGTGACCTGTAGCAGACCATCGTCCGGGATAGTCGGGGATGTTATGTTGTTTATTTCTAGAGCGTTTAGCTCGGTGAAATGCTTCAGCCAGTCCGGCCAGCCAGATAGGGACACGCTGGACAGGGTAAGGTCTTGAACGTGCGTTCCGAGTTTTTGCAGCACCGGAACGTTCCAGTCGTTGATGTCTTGATTTGAGATCTTGAGAATGGTCAGTGCCGTCAGCCTTTCAAGCGCGTTCGGGATCGTGCCGTTGAGGGAACCGTCGAACGTTAAGGCGGTCAATGTTCTCCCGCAGTTGTCGAATGCGCCGTCGGAAACGGAAGTCAGCGGGTTGTCGTTGAAGCTGAGATAGAGCAGTCGGTGTGGTACGCTGTTGTCGGTCAGGTTAGTGATGGAAGTCCTCTGAAAAATTTGTTTAAAAATTGATTAAGGAAAAAATCCTTTTGATTACTGTTGCCAAAACTTATTGTTTTTAACAAAATAACAATTCATTTTGTATTAACTAAACCAAGCGGCGAACATTGCTTAAAAACTAAACAGTACAATTGAGGCCTTTAACTTGTTCACTGGCTGGAAGATAGAAAGTGAAAACACACTATGAAAGATACATACATTAAATTTATTGTTGATTCATATGAAGCAATGTAAAATGTATTTTTATATAAATAAGATGCGATAAGATGAGATAAAATAATATAATTGAGATAAGATAAGATGATATAAGATAAGATAATTGCGTACGCTACAAAGCTTTTTGTTTTGATTACATTCCACTTAGTCTTTTGAGTATGGAAAGTCTTTAAGTCTTTTATATTTTAAAAATCAGTTTGTAATGAAGTGGTACGTGAAACCTTGTGCAGTCGGAGTCTTACGGTAAGCGTGATCCAATAAATTGGGCCGCTGCACTTAGAGAGGTCCGGAAATGTTGAAAAGCTTCCACCTGTACAATGTACTGACTGCCCGTTCATTACATCGAAGCTACACTCCTGTAATACACTTGAAGGTTTATCAAATGTATCTATACATAGATATACTACAACTATTAATTATTTTTATTATAGATTTAAAAAAAATTACAATTAACATACAGCAAAGCCAAATTTCAATTCAATTAATTTTTTTTTAAAATATGAAAACTGCAATTTATTTTACGTATGGAAACAAATCACTTTTATTGAAAGAAGAAGGCAGTGAAGAGTAACTGAGACAATTATGGTGAGCTGAGTATTTGGAGATCAAAATGAGAGTATATATATATATCTTTAATGAGAGGACAGTCAAGAATGAAGTGGGAGGAGGTATAGATGATGTTGTATGATGAAATGGGGAGTTAAGAGGGAAAGTGTAGAAGGGATTTTTGGACAAAACTTAACTGATTCTTAGGTCTCCATTTAAAATCGATATTTCAGAGCACATTTCTACCTTAGCTCTAAATCAATGGGAATGACAAAAATTTGGAGAGTGGATTGAGTCGCGAACGGCCTTAAATCCCCTTTGATAGCGAGAATTCGATAGAGATAACTTAAAGCTGAACAAGGAATCTCCTACAACTTTATCAAATGACAAAGCCGTTTCTTAATAATAATATTAATAGCTTAACAGTAACGGTCACTTGTTTTCTCACTCACTTTTGGTAGGCAACTCTGTGAGGCAATCATCGTCAGCAGACCATTTAGAATGTACAAACGTATAGAAAACAGTCCTCCCATCTTTGTGGTGCCGCCTTGGTTTCTTTTGGGTTTAGTGGGGGATCTGGAAAAAAAACACTAAACCACTTGGACTCTATATTGTATTGCTAGAAGTTGTTAATCTGTTTTAATGATCTGACGGTGTGTATTGCTAGAAGTTGTTAATCTCTTTTAATGATCTGACGGTGTGTATTGCTAGAAGTTGTTAATCTGTTTTAATGATCTGACGGTGTGTATTGCTAGAAGTTTTAATCTGTTTTAATGATCTGACGTTGTGCTACCTGTTTTCTTATCAAGCCTTGCGTTCTCATGTTTCATAAATTTAACTTGATTACTTCCCCTACGACCCACGTTATAAACTTTATCTCGAGTCTCGTGTCTGTAATTTCGATGCAATTTCTGAGACATTAGCACCTTCATGAAAATGAATCACACTAATTCAACGCCAATTATCTACCCTGACTACTCAATTTTGTGTGTCAACACATAAAATATTTATGAAATTTCCGTTATCCCTTTTCTAACACTATAGACTAAGGTTGATAGTCATAAAATTTTTTTTTTTTAAAATCACTTAATCATTAAAAAGATAAAGAAGCAACTAGAAACTCAAACAAAACACAGCAACTATACAATTTAAATAATTAAGTTTACCCAAAGAATATATTTTAAATCAATTAATTATATTCAACTAATTTATTCAACTACACGAGAGTGTACAGCTATTTACAATAGATCATGCAAGGAGCTTACCAACAAGAATGTGAAACTATAAAAAAGAGGCAATCCTAAAACTTGAAAGTGTGTAGTCTCAATTCACAACATTACGTCACAGTCAGCTGACTTTTCCCACAGACATGAAACAGCCTAAGTACGATGACTCTATTTAGATAAGCGTCACCGCAATGACAGAGTTAAAAGGGGAAAAAACAACAACCATTAATTTGAATTATGCTGAGTAGAAAAAAACAACCATTAATTTGAATTATGCTGAATAGAAATCAACAACAATTAATTTGAATTATGCTGAGTAGAAAAAAACAACCATTAATTTGAATTATGCTGAGTAGAAAAAAAAACAACCATTAATTTGAATTATGCTAAATAGAAATCAACAACAATTAATTTGAATTATGCTGAGTAGAAAAAAACAACCATTAGTTTGAATTATGCTGAATAGTGGTAGTCTACACAATATATCGAGAATAAACGACCTCGCTCGTCAACAGATGTGTATGTTATACAGACACAATTCTTTTTCTGCCCTCTTGGATACTACGCTAACTGCTATTTTTTAAATTTTATTCTGTTTTTGTTGTTGTTTTTTCGCTGACGAAGGCTTCCTGCCGACACGTTCTTTGTTTGGTTGCTTTCTTTTTACAGGTTTTACTTTAATTTTGTGTGCTAATTTCCTATATGCTACAGACATATGCCTGAATAAGATCAATTACTGCAGAGGCCTCTGCCTGACCAGTTCTACAAGTAACATTTGTCGTTACCGCTTGAGTTTAACTGATTTTCTGTTTTAAAATTTTTTTTTATAAGCAGCTTCTAATGTAACAGTGTAAGCTACAGGACAGGGCGGACAGGCTTCCTTTTTGAGGATTTTTAAAAGCAGTATTCTGAATTTTCATGTTAAAACTAACCAATGTACCCGGTTTGTATTCGGAAAAGAACCTCCTAAAGCGCAATCTTGTACAAGTATATTTAGCGCCCTTTCAAAAAATGTCCCTTAAGTCACTGTTAAATTTTTAAAACGTTCTTTTATTTTTTAAAAAATGACATATTTATGATCCCGTTTCAGTTGATATTTAATCTGAACACAGACAAGAATTAAAGACAAGTCTAACTTAGAGAAGATGACTTATTTTTAAAGAACAAAATGGTATTCATCAATGCCAAAGCTATGGCCGTTTAACAGCTAAATTAAAATAGGATCCCAAATCCAAATGGGATCTTCAAGCCTAAGATATAGATGGATATAAAAATCACATAAACATTCAAGTTTATTGTTTCAAATTCATCCCATTATATTATGATGGAGTTTTCAAAGATGTTGCCTCAAGCATGCATCATGTTCTCGGGAAACAAAGTACGCGTGCTACATACAGGCGTATTTTATGAATAGATATTGAAAATATGTTAATGGCGTAGATATTAACCGAGTGTGCTACGTGTGGCGCTGGTGTTGTTTGCAGTGTCTCCAGCAGCTTTTGGTGGCAAATCCCGAGGAAGTCTCGGCTGAACTTCTTGCAAGAGAACCGTAACTATCGGTTTGCTTTGGCTTTTGCTCATGACTCTCAGAAGAACTGACTATTGCATGATAATGATAGGCCTCTAAATGTAGGATATAGCAGACATTGTGACGGTGAGCTAGAAGTACATCACCAGTCGGCCCCTTGTTAAAAAAAAATATAAAAAAGATTATTTAATGGAAATTTTAATTTCCTTTCCGACACCAACAAGCCAATTCTGATAGTTTAAAATGTATATGATGTAAAACAAAACAAATGAACTTCATGCATGAGAAAAGACCGTAAAACATACACCCAGCCACCAATACACGTAAACTATCAGATGTAATGAAGAAAGACCAGTAGATGACACCCAGCCACCAATACACGTAAACTATCCGATGTAATGAAGAAAGACCAGTAGATGACACCCAGCCACCAATGCACGTAAACTATCAGATGTAATGAAGAAAGACCAGTAGATGTCACCCAGCCACCAATACACGTAAACTATCAGATGTAATGAAGAAAGACCAGTAGATGACACCCAGCCACCAATACACGTAAACTATCCGATGTAATGAAGAAAGACCAGTAGATGACACCCAGCCACCAATACACGTAAACTATCAGATGTAATGAAGAAAGACCAGTAGATGACACCCAGCCACCAATACACGTAAACTATCAGATGTAATGAAGAAAGACCAGTAGATGAATCCCAGCCACCAATGCACGTAAACTATCAGATGTAATGAAGAAAGACCAGTAGATGAACACATTTAAAGCTAAAAGATGTTAAGATATCGGAATGCTGTTTAATTAAGTCACTCTTCCCTCTCAGTTCACACGGGCTTGGGACCGTCACAGATATTTGTGGCCTGATTAAAAAGTAAGACCCTTCTTACTATTGGGTGTTAGTTGTTAATGAAATCTAATTAAGTGGTTATAATATTAGCACAATAAATACGCAAACAAATTAGAAAGAAAAATTGGTGAACTTAAAAATAATTCTAAACTATTTGTTGTTAATTTTTATAAATTGTATCTTAGTTATGAAACCGAATCAAAAGAATTTGAATTTTAGATCAACATGAATAAATAATCATTAAAAAAGATTACGAAAAAGGATGTCTTAGTGTTAGTTATAAAATTTTAGTTAAAATAGATAGGAAAAGATTTCTATCAATTAAATGTGTTTTGTTAGAGCATAATGCTTAAATAGAAATGTAAAGCTAAGCCCAGTGAAATATTGATTTTTCAAACTATTCATTTATTTTTTTTTTATTTTAACTACAGAAGTTTCTTAATTCCTAACGTTTAAGATAAACTTTTACACAAAAATTCCCATAAATTTGGTTCAAAATCCTTCTTACAACCACGCCACCGGCAGTCTACTGGTAGTTGTTGATTTGTTAAGCTATTGATGAAATCTTGTATTAAGCGGCAGAATCAATATTTAAATTTATTAAAACGAAAACATTAAAAAATAAAATGATAATTAATAAATAGGTTAAATTTTTTATGTACCCGGTACTAGAAATTAAAAAAAAAATTATATTTTTTCAATTAGACTAGTTTACATTTGTCGCAATCACCTCTTAAGAAAAAGATAATTTATCATAAATTTATTTTGTTAAGATTACATACAATATTATTAGTTTATTAGTAAAAATGCAACAAAAACAACAAATATTAAAAAATAAAAATAATAAATATAAACGGTTATTTGAAAAAGAATTTTAGAATAATTATAAAATATAATACTTGAAATTTTTAAAAGTTATTTGAAACGAAAATATGATTAAAATATAACTTTAGAACAAATTGAATCTATTTGAACTAATGTATGCTATTTTTATATTACTGTCAAAACTAAATTCTATATGTTAAAAGAAATTCATAATTACATATGATAAGCTTAACGGAAAAAAAAAAAAAAACAAGCTAAAATATTAACTATTGACTATCATCCCGAATAATCTAAATCTATAACTTGCTCACCCTCTCAGCCAACCAATGCGCCTCTTTCAAAGCACCTATCAACCTGTCAATATCCCACCTGTGCACGGGGTCCGGATTCAGCAAGCTTTCCAAAACACCTCGGTAAAAATGGAGCGGAAACACCCAGACACTTGTCCTGGTGATGGACAGGAAATCCTCGGTGTCCTGAATGTCCTTCCTGAAGAGCATGCACCAAAGTACCAGCCCAAGAGCATAAGTGTCCAACTGTGGGTTAGAGAAAGTAGCGTTACAGTGTTGTAAGTGTGCCTTTGGATCAGTTGTATTAACACATATATCTAGACATGTCGGTATATTGTGATTTCGTTTAAGTAAAACATAGTCAAGTCTCAGGCAGCTTATATATATTATAAGATAAACAATCAATCTATAGTCTATGTCATAGACTATAGATTGATTGTTTATCTTATAATATATATAAGCTGCCTGAGACTTGAGAACAAATGTAATATTTATAAAAGAAATAAAATAAATATGTTTATGGTAAGGATTTTAGATTATCATTCGGAGATTGCCTCAAATAAAACAATCTGTGACTATCAGAAGAAGTTCATTATATTTTTCTATTAAAGATTTTGAGATTGAACATTTTGTAGTAGAACAAAAAAAAGGAATACGAGTATAAAACGTACGTCATTTTAAAATAAAGCAAAGTGAGGTTAAGTATGAAGGAGTACTATAAATAGTACTATATATAACCAAAGAAATGTATTTGCCGTTGTAAATGTATTATTATAATAACTATACAATTTGAACACAATTTGCCAACTTTCGTTTTATATTAGTATAGTTTTGACAACAAATGTTAACAGCATTTGGCTAAAAAAAGAAATTATAGCTTATCAAATAAAAAAAGGAAGAAAAATTGAAATAAGTTTTAACAATGTTATCTGTAAATAATTAATTATTAAAAAAAAAATCTTACTTTGAAGCCGTCGTAAGCTCCCCTTGGATCTGCATCCATCTCAGGGGCCATGTACTGCAAGGTTCCTATCCTGCCTCTAACAATCGGTAAGTTCAGATCCACTGTGCAGGCCAAATCAAAGTCCGTGATGAAAAGATGTTTATTTTTATCCACGAGTATGTTGTCCAGTTTGATGTCTCTGTGCACGACACCCTGTGAATGTAGGTACTTCACAGCCGCACACATCTGCAGGAAGTAGTGCTCAATGTCCGCTTGGGTCATCTTCCCGATCAAATGATAGAGTGCGCCGACCTCGCAGTAAGGCATCACGAGGGCGTTGTGCATGGGAAAAGATGCGGCCATCTCGAACACCATGACGTTTGGGTGCTGTAGAGATGTCATCAGGTGCACCTCGTTGACAAACCGAGCTGTCGAATCTTCATCACGGGGAAACATCTTGACAACTTTATGAACACTTTCGTCCGATTTTAGCTGCGAGAGGTAGACCGAGCACCTGGTCTTAGCCAGGAGTTTGCCTCGATGCAGCTTGAAAAAACGGAATACATTATTCTCTAAATCTTTCATGAAATTGTCAGAGCATACAATGTTGATGTTGGAAGATCCCATGGTTATATAGAGATAACAGCGAACGAGATACGATTAACGATTGAACCACAGTAAATAGCTTAGAACACTTCCACTCGAGTAGACGTTCAGAAGTCGCAAACCAGATTGATAATGACATAAAATCTTGAGTTTATATACACCAACTCAAGACGGCCGAAATGTAAGATGTCTCCATTAGCGAATCAGAAACTAAGAGGGCGTGACTTAATCTTTCGTCGTCACAACATAAAGACTACTTGGGATTGAACACATTGCACGCGATGGATGCCTTCTGTTTACACGCGTTATGGTCACCTGACAATGTACACTGATTATTGACGGTGCGTCCACCAGGTTGACACGTGGATCAAAGGAAAGACGCCCCCAGTCGGCCATTGCCTCATGGTGCACTCAGGGGCTTGTGTTTTCTTTTCTCGTCACGGTCCAGCACAAGTTGGCCATCGTCGGATTAGGGGAGCCTTAGCCATAATGTCAACACAGATTGAAAAGATGACTATCACGGTAAGCGATTCGCCTATTGTCCACTCAGGGGCTTGTGTTTTCTTTTCTCGTCACGGTCCAGCACAAGTTGGCCATCGTCGGATTAGGGGAGCCTTAGCCATAATGTCAACACAGATTAAAAAAGATGACTATCGTGGTAAGCGATTCGCATATTGTCCACTCAGGGGCTTGTGTTTTCTTTTATCGTAAACAAGAGCAGCGTCCTCCTAACAATAGCCACTGATTATTGAAGGTAAGTCCACCAAGTATACGTATGGCATTTAAAAGACACACTTCCAGGCCGAAGGCAGTCTTTGCCCATTTTCCACTAAGGGGCTTGTGTTTTTCTTTTATCGTCAACAAGTGTTGTGGCCTCCTAACAATAACCACTGATTATTGAAGGTAAGACATCCAAGTACACTAGGCATTTAAAAGACACAATTCCAGGCCCGAGGCAGGCTTAAGTCATTGTCCACTAAGGGGCTTGTGTTTTCTTTTATCGTCAACAAGAGTTGTGGCCTCCTAACAATAGCCACTGATTATTGAAGGTAAGTCCAACAAGTACACATATGTCATTTAAAAGATACACTACCAGGCCGAGGCAGTTTTTGCCCATTGTCCACTAAGGGGCTTGTGTTTTCTTTTATCGTCAACAAGAGTTGTGGCCTCCTAACAATAGCCACTAAATATTGAAGGTAAGTCCACCAAATATACATGTGGAATTTAAAAAAAACACTTCCAGGAGCGAGGCAGTCTTGACCCATTGTCCCCTCGGGGCTTGTGTTTTTTTTTAATCGTCAACAAGAGTTGTGGCCTCCTTACAATAGCCACTAATTATTGAAGGTAAATCCACCAAGTACACATATGGCCCTAAAAACCCACTTCTATGCCCGAGGCATTCTTGAGTCATTGTCCACTCAGGGGCCTGTGTTTTCTTTTATCGCCAACAAAAGTTTTGGCCTCCTAACTATAGCCACTGATTATTGAAGGTAATTCCACTAAAAACCCACTTCTATGCCCGAGGCATTCTTGAGTCATTGTCCACTCAGGGGCCTGTGTTTTCTTTTATCGCCAACAAAAGTTTTGGCCTCCTAACTATAGCCACTGATTATTGAAGGTAATTCCACCAAGTATACATGTGGCATTTAAAAGACATACTTTCAGGCCCGAAGCTGTCTTGAGCCATTGTCAACACGAGGCTTGTGTTTTCTTTTATCGTCAACAAGGGTTGTGGCCTCCTAGCAATAGCCACTGATTATTGAAGGTAATTCCACCAAGTACACATATGGCCTTTAAAATAAATAACTTCCAGGGTCTAGGCAGTCTTGATCGATTGTCCACATAGGGGCTTGAGTTTTCTTGTATTAATTGGTATCACCGGAACATAGCATGTTTATTTATCTAAATCCACAATTTTACCTAGCTGCCATGTCTTCTTCCTGTTTGTTTTACAATTATGTTTAAATCACTTCCTTCTTCTTCTTCTATATATTAAGGGCCCACGATGAATTTATTGATTATTTTGGCTCATATGCATGTAGAGGGGATTTGCAATGTTTTTGTGCCTGGTGCTGATGAGGATATTTCAATGATAACGAGTGCTACTTTGTGAAGCAATCATGCATTTGGGGTTGGAAGGCTTGAGGCAATAGAAGCAAATGTGTCTAGTGTTGTCGCCTCAACTGTTTCTTTTGAAAGCATGTTCCAGTCCCTGATTATCTTGGGCAGGAATGAGCAGTTCCTATACTGGCTTCTTGCTAGTATGAGCCGGATTTGCCTGTCATGGCCTCGTCGATGTCTATTTCTACTTCTCTTTACTTTGTTTTTGTCTGGTTTTAGCGCCCTCTCCTATTTTTTTCCCTTTTTTAGGTAGGATATGCATATTTTTATACTTTGTAAATTTATGTTATACTTATTTAAATGTGTTTTTATGTTTGTACTGATGAAGGCATGTGC